>JAUMHI010000043.1:15216967-15237558 GCA_032359435.1 Enteromius unitaeniatus
TTTCAATTCTCTGTATGTCCTGTACATGTGGCAGAATTGACAATAAAGTTGACTTTGACTTTGACTTTGACTTTGACAGTCGATAATCCAATTACAAATTATGTGTATTGCATGACAATTAATACGAAAAGATATTGCATCCCAGTTTAATGGCATATTTGTGTTTTTATCTGCTCTATGGAACACACTAATAGCTATTTAATATATAATAAATGTTTTTAATGTTTTCAAATGGCTAGGTAAAGTCTAGTAACTAATACTTTGGCATCATTACAATTTGGTGGCTTGTAATATATAAACTTACTAAAGACCAATTTATGTTCAGATCAAAATAAATACAGAGACATGTATTCCCCAAATGCGTATCCTAGATCTAACTCCATAAAAGACAATATGTGACTGTGCCTCATGAACATCATTGCACACCAAGGTTGCTCTGTTGTGGTGAACATAAAATAGAGTAACAAAGGGACAGTTTAATGAAAAAAAAAAACACTTTATCTAGTGTTCTATTGTATCTATTGGTTTGTCTTTTAGCAAATATGGCTTGTCACACAGACATAACTTTTAAGTTTAAGGGAAAATGGGATTAAAGTTAACTTTAAAACTGAACATTTTTTGCTCACCCTCATGTCAATCCGAACGTGTTTGCACTTATTTGTTCTACAGAACACAAATGAAGATTTTGGGTTTGTAAATGTGGACTGAATATTAATTCTTGAGTAAACTGTTATCTAGAGAGGGTAATTGACAATTGTCCTCACTATTCTCTTCTCCCAAACAGTTTGGTTTAGCCAATCAATTTAAAGAATACAACAATAGGCCTTTACTGGAAAATCACTATACTAAAACAATGAGACAACAACTTTGATAACTTTGACAACTTTCTATATTACAAAATATGTTAAAAATGATGTGTATATGTTGCTTTCTACATACTTTTCAGCATAATACCTCAAATAAGCATACCAAATAAAAACTTTCACTTGCAAAGGCCAAATTTAAATGGTCATAACGAGGGTAATGTTGCAGACGAGCAGAGTGGCCTTTTCATTGAGTGCCTTTTTTTAATTAATCTGTAGCAGGGACTCAAGAGAAAATTAAGCTATTCATGCATTTCAACTCAGAGACTGATTATTATTTAATCTCCATCTTAGACTCTTGCAGGATGTGGCATAAAATCATACTACTGAACAGATGACTGCCTGTATATAGAATGATCAACCTAAACACTGATTTCTGAATGTGTATGCAGTATCAGAGGCATATAAAATATTTAATGTTCAGTTAACACTTACAACATTCAGTCCCTTTTATGATGATCTTAAGATAACAACTATTCACTTTTACACTACATTTTGGATCAAACTGATTTAACTTCATTTTGACTGTGTGCAGGGTTGTGCAATCAGATTTTAGAGATGAGTCAGTCATCCTGAATAAATCATCAAAACTACATCATCAGTTTTATGTCTTGTTTGTCTGCAAAAGTAATTAGCACTGTCCTAATTTCACAGACTTGTCCAGTATCATTAGTGATACTTAAAGTGGAGGAATCAATAAGTCTCCTTTTCATCAAATCGTATGTTTAAGAATGCTATGTTTTAAGAGAGGTACTGTCACAAGCAGGAAGGGAGGAGACGTTCGGGTTCATATGCAAAACCCAAGCAGAAGTCGGCAGCAATAAATCCAAACAGACACACAAGAACACGTGTGGGAAAACGGGTTGACCGTGCTAATGGACCGTGGCAACATACAAACACTTCCGGGTTTTATACAAATGAAACTAGGTCAATGGGTGGAACCAACACTGAAACGCCATGACAACTGACAAGCAGGGCGGAGACATGAGTTTGTGAGAAATGAGTCCATGAAAACAAACATAAAACACAGAGAGTTCGCTGGGCACTGACGTGCCACCCCCTGATCTGGGCTGGCACCTCCAGCTGACTGTGACATAGCCCCCCCCCAAAGGTGCGGCTTCCAGACGCCCAGACTTGGGAGCCGGAGGGACTGCTCACCAGGGTGGAGCAGACGGCGGAGAAGTCCACTTGAGCAGCGTGGATGGTGGAAACCAGGGCGGAGCAGACGGAGGTGAAGCCCACCCGGGCGGAGCAGACAGCAGAGACACCCACCAGGGCAGAGCAGATGGTGGAGACGACCACCTGGGAGGAGTGGGCGGGGGAAACGCCCACCTGGGTGGAGTCCATGGAGAAGATGCCCACCAGGGTCGATCAGACAGTTCTAATGCCTTCCAGGGCGGAGCAGGCGGCGGAGAAGCCCACCGGGGCAGAGCAGGCGGCAGAGACTTCATCCTAGGCAAAGCAGGTGGCGGAGACATCCTCCTGGGCGGAGCAGGCAACGGTGACGGCCACTTGGGCAGACCTGACAGCGGGAACGCCTTCCAGGGCAGGGCAGACGGTGACCTCTTGAGTTGAACAGGTAGACACCCTCCAAGGTCGACCAAACCATGAATCAGTGACCTCCATGGGTTGAGCAGCCACCAGTGGAGCCTCTGGAGACTCTACGGCCGGAACCGACATCTCCAGAGGTAGTGCAGCCTCTCGATGGACCCAATGGGGTCTCCGAACCACACACAGGTATCACAAGACACGGCTCCTCGTACCGTGTAACGGGAGTAGGACCCGTTATTGGCGGCCTAGGAACCACTGCAGCTCGTCAGGCTGCGTAACCGAGACTGGACTGAACATGTCCCCTTGTACCGTGCTACGGGGCTGGGACCCGTTACTGATTGGTCAGACATCATGAGGCCTTCTGCAGCACGTCAGGCTGCATAACCGGGACCGGCGGAGCTGACCACGACCCCTCTCGTTCTGCTGTGATGAACCAGTCACTAGAGTTTCAGGGATCGCTCGGAGGACATCGAACAGCTCTCTTGGCCACCGGGACCGACTGGACATTAAACAGCTCTCCTGGCTGTGAGACCGGGATCAACAGTTCTGGTGGCTCAGGCCATGGCCAATCAGGGAGATCAATAAACTCTGGGCTTTGGGGTCATGGCAAACATGAATCATCGGCGGGCTCAGGGGTGCAGTGAACGGCCCATACACACAAAATGGTGACTGCCATAACAGGAATTACCGACAACGGGGAAACGGTGTCAAAAACGGCCTGTGCAGGAACCCTGATAAAATCCACAGTTCTCACAGTCATTAATGTAGGGTCCATTAAACTGGACACTAACCTTCTTGGCCTGGGAAGGACCTTGTTGTCCTCATACGCGACACGCATGATGCTAGGGGACACAGGGGTGACATCCATGGTGGCTGAAGACTGCGGTCGGACGTCCATTTTGGTTGAAGGCTAGATCTGTGGCTCAGGATCGGCGGCCATTTTGTGCGCTGGCTCGGGAACGGCGGCCATCTTGTGTGTAGTGGTCACGCTGTGTGGAGTCTCGCGATCGAGGGCCATCTTGTGTGGTGTCTCGCGACCGGTGATGATCTTGTGTGCAAACTCGAACTTGACGGCCATCTTGTGCGGTGCCTCGCGATCAAAGTGACCAGTTCAGATCCTCATCGGGCAGCTCAAATAACAAATCCGAGTCTAGTCCCATTAAAAAATGTGTTTTTACCTGCTCGTTGCTCACACGAACAAGATGACTGTAGGAGATAAATTCCGCCACATAATCCTCAATGCAGCGTCCGTTCTGAAATATGAGCCGGGGTGCCGATGTATAATCTTGCCAGCAAGGCGATGGTGTGATGTGTGATGGTCCATTTTGTCACAAGCAGGAAGCGAGGAGACGTTCGGGTTCAAATGCAAACTGTTTATTGGAAGACACAGAGCAGAATCAGACAGGCGTACAGGGTCATTACCGGCAATCGTGAGCATCAGAGGTGAGGCGAGAGAGTAGTCAGTGTCCGTGAAATAGTTGGCAACAATAAATACAGTCTGTGGGGCGAGACAAAGGCGTAATCCGGGGAACCTGGAGCATCATGACTCTATAGCTGGCCAGTTTTGTTTACATAGGAATTAACCAGTCTGGGGAGACAAAGAGTGGAAATTACCAAAAAAAGCTTGGTAATTGAAAAAGCAGAGGCAGATATTTTGAGGTGAGGGGGAGTAGGAACATTAAATGTGAGAAAAGGGATTAAGGAAAATAACATTAGAGTCGTAAGAGAAGAGCAGAATAAATTATAATTTTCAGCAGATGGCAGATCTGTATAGACTAACCCAGCAGAAGTGTTCTCTCAGCAGGTAGCCTTAACACATAGAAAATCACCTGAAGCACCCTTTCCCTGTCCTTCCTTCTTTCAACCATCATCTTTATCTCTCTCTCTTTGGTGGGAGCATGTGTGGTTTTAAACAAGAGATAAAGAGAGACACGGGGAAGAGAAGATATGAGACTTAGTGACGGGAAGCAGCTTTAGGTAGTCAAAGATGTGAAATACTGGCTGCTGAGTCATTTGCTTCTCTTCCACTGAGGAGAAATTAAATTCACTGGCATCCTGGGTACTTCAAATGTGTTTCCATTACTAAAATAATAAAAAAGCTGCTGGTCACTGAGCTAATCATTTAGTAACAGGTCACCTTTGTGTTACTGTGAGACAGAAATGCACCCAAGAGAAGATCTTTACGTTTGTATCGTTCTATTTATATAATTTTATTAACTCTGAAAGACTTCCATTCAATGATAGTGGAAAGATCAAATAGTCTCATGTTTGAAAAAAATACAAGAATATTGAAAAAACACCATTGAAAAATTAACATGGAAATTTCCTTCAAATTAATATTGGACCCTACTTTTACTGATTTTTCCCCCATATTATATTTCTGAGACAAATGTCCCACTTTTGGAAAATGAATATTATGGAAGTAGTCTACAAAAACAAAAAAAAATTGTGGTATCACAAATGTTTTTGTTTTATAAAGCAAACTGTGAAAGTTTAATGGTTAACTTGACACAATTCACTACAAATTACTTTCCAATGACTTTATATTAGGCTGTATTGTATTATTTCCCACTTGAGTTTTCAATATACAGTATGATGTTGTTTGTTATGACCTGAGAACTAGTAATTACAATACATCAAACTCCACTTGAAGGATACAAAACAATAAGCTGTTTAGTTATAAGTTTACGAGTGTACACAGAGTGTACTTTCCATAACTCTGGAAAGTGTTATGTTTGAAATGTACTTATATTTGTTGTGGTTGCTCTATATCTGTTGACTCTGGGTCTGGGTTATTTTAACTGCCGCTGCTTTTTTCATATCACTACAAATATCTACTGTAATGAAAATGATGTAAGATGTATTAATATTACTTTTAATAAATTGTTGCAGTCTTTTGTGGTTAATAGCTTTGTAGTCCTACATTCTAATTTATTTATACAAGGTAATATGTATAGCAGATTACCCATCTGCATGTACAAAAGTTTATACATTATTCCTTACATGTCTTTCAGCCACTGCCTATTACCAACTGTATTTTGACTTGGCATTCATATGCATTCTTCCGTGAACAAGTTTGTGTGAACAGGCGGTTAGGGTGAAGCTTTCTCTCCAGTGCTTTTACATTCTCTGTTCATGCAGAAGTTAACATTTATCAGCATGTGTGTCTTAAAATACATCCAAGCACAAGTGTATGGCACACACTCTGTCACCGAAGGGTCTGTGTATGAAGTATACTCACCGCACAGCTAAGAGGGGTGGTAGTGATGCACATTTTGAAATAAATGTGTATGTTCAAGAGAAACACAGTGACAGATGGTGCTTTCAAGGAAGGCCATACCAACAACCTCTGCTCCAGAAAATGTGAATGACCTGTCTTGAATACACTAGTCAGGTGTGAAATAGATGGGACGTGAAGCCTCTGTCTACCTTATTGGAAAGTGATTCATTTTTTTTTTGTTTATTAGCTAGCTCTCACACGATAAGCTGGACTGAAGAGAAGAAAGGACATCAATCAAGAAGCAACCACCCATGGCAGAAATCTTTTTAAGACCCTCTCGGGGCTCAGCTGCTAACCCTTGTGTATCTTTGAAAATTTATAGACTTTAATATTTCCAAAATCATGTAGTGTGGCACATGTTTTTAGCAGATTTTTTTTTTTAATCATATTGGTTTGACTAATTTAGTAATCTGAGAGAAACAGCATCTTCTCTTATTTCATTTGGATCAATTAAAATAAATGTAACATTTTTATTAAAAATGGCCTATATAAACCCGTCCTTACTCATTAAAGCTCCACTTTTCACCACAATAGGCCAGTGAAGAAACCTATTCTAAATCCAAAGAAAACTGCATTTCAAACACCTTTAAGTTTCCCCTTTTACTCATTTTGCTAAAAAAAACCTTTTAAACATTTTACTCTCCCCATTAAATCATGCGCAAAGCATACTTGATTGTTATACATCTGTCATGCATAATTTAATCTAGTAGATTGCATTTTAGTAACATTAATTAAAAGCAAAATAACTAAGAAACAAACAAACAAAAACAAGTTTGGAAAAAAAAATTGACAATGTGTTTTCCACCCCCCACCCCCAAGCAGTGAAAATATATACAGTGTATTGCAATATATACAGTGAGGTCAGTAAGAATTTGATCACCCTGTGATTTTGCAAGTTCTCTTACTCATGGAGGGGTCTACAATTTTCAGCATAGGTGCATTTTTACTGTGAGAGACAGAAGATTTGACAAACCCTGGTCTACGGGGCAATTGGCCAGCACCTTGGTGAAAAACGAACAACCGTTGGAGCAATTGTCAGGAAATGGAAGAGGCAGTCAGAGCATTAAAGATGGGTCATGGCTGGGTCTTCCAACATGACAATAACCCAAAGCATACAGCCAGGAAAACCAAGAAGTGGCTCCGTAAGATGTATATCAAGGTTCTGGAGTGGCCTAGCCAATCTCCAGACCTAAATCCAATTGTAAATCTTTGGAGGGAGCTGAAACTATGTGTTTCTCAGTGACAGCCCCGAAACATGACAGATCTAGAGAAGATCTGTTTGGAGGAGTGGGCCAAAATCCCTCCTGCAGTGTGTGCAGTGGTGAAGAACTACAGGAACCGTTTGATCTCTGTAATTGTTAACGAAGGTTTCTGCACCAAATATTAAACATTTTTGACTCAAGTGATCAAATACTTTTACTGACACAGTAAAATACAAATACTGACACAGTAATTCCCAAATAAATTGTTAAAATCATACAATGTGATTTCCGGATCACAGCGTAAATGCACCTGTGCTGAAAACTGTAGACCCTGTACACTGTTGTTTTTACATTATAAGGGTATAGATATTTTCTTTAATGTAATGTCAAAAGAATATTGGACACTTGTCAAATAGTAATGAAATATATTTGTGATGAAAAAACTCAATCTCAAATACTAGAAAATAAAGGAAAATGAAGAAAAGTTCTAACAAAGAAGGTGCATTTAATGACATTATGGATGTAGCTTGGGGTTGCCCTCATTTACTGAGCTGTTTAATTATAGACATAATATAGAAAGTGAATTGTCTGCATATATTAAAGGGAAATATGCTTTTTTATCACCCAATAGAAAAGTTGACTTGTTGAGGTCCTAAAGAAAATAAGAGGAGGGTTTCCATGACTGACAAGCAAAGTAAAGCACAACCACTTGTGTTTCTTGGCAGGTGAAAGCTTCATTTAAAAGAGTTCTAGTGGCTTAGCATCTTTGTAATTAAAATAAATAAGATAAACACTGTCAACATCAGAACAAAGACAACATATGCTGTCATCCTTTCCAGTAAACAAACACGTATTCATGCATGACTAGTTGCCTTTTTTATCATCCATGGTGCAACTCTGACAAACATTTAACGAATTGCTCAAGTGACATTTCCCTTTCTCCTCACACATTGTGTTTAAAAAAAATCAAATGTCATATGACTCACTTATCAGCAGTTATAGGGATTTTCAGATGCATAAAGGTTAGCAGAAATACATTCTTCAGTTCTGCATACACATTCTTTCCAGCTTAGAAAACAGTAGTACTTATTACACATTGTGTATTAAGGCTCAACAGTTTTGATGCAAGATGACTAGATTGTTGTTGATGTGTCACCTGCCTTTATCCAGGATGCCATCATTATATCTGCTGGAGCACCAGTGACACTATGCAAGAAAACCTCACCAAATTATTGCTTTGCTACCTCATTAAAATGTATTTTCCCATCCACTTCTCCACCTTAGTTTCTTGGGAGGCTGAATCAGAGGGTCATATTCAAACAAGCACTGAAGGGCCTAACCGATCTGACACTTAACGAATTGAACTGCCTGCTCCAGGTCTGCTCTAATGTAAACGTTCTCAAGCCAGCAACCCACACACTGACCTGCTTGTTAACTGACAATTACCAACACTGACATCACAGCTATAGGCCTAAGACCCCGGGTTTGTGGGATAAAAACCTTTTATAAAACATTTAAATAAAAAACAGAAGTCAGAAGATACATTCATTTGTATTTTCATCGATCTAGGTCACTCTTTTATCATTGATCAGTGTGTTTTCAGACTTGTAAAGGTAGTGTCCTTGGCAACAGCAAAAGGAAGAAATTGAAAGTGAACTAATAAAAGCAGGATGCTAACTGCGTTTAGTAATTGTCCTTAACTGGAAAATATATGTATTGCATGAATTGAATTAATTTGTACAAGACTGGTATAATTTTTCTCTTTTTTTGGGTGCATTTAACTGCTGGCACATTTTTTCTATAGCTGCTTTTTCACATTGCAGCCTGAATAAACACTTAAAATAGACATCTAGCACTTGAAATATTTCTTTGCTAGGTCATATCCACAGTAGGCAGTAGTCCAGTCAGTTACCTAAAACAACCTCACAATGTGTGAACACACTTGTATAATAATATTATCAATCTGGCCACCACAGATCAGGAGCCTTGGGAGGCCATGGTGGATCAGGAACTACCTGCGGCTGTGGTGACACAAGGGCTGCCTGGGAAGCTGCTTTCTTGGCTGTGGCTCTTGGGTCGGGAACTCAGGGAAATGCTCTTGCAACGGGAACTCAAGAGGAATCGGGATCGGCTCTCCTGGCCATAAATCAGGAACTGGGTTCGAGATTGGCACTCCTTGCTATAACTCTGGAACTGGACCCGGGATCGGCACTCCTGGCTGTACTCTAGGGGCTGGAATTGGGATCGACACTCCCGGCCGTAATCTAGGGACTGGAATCGGTATCGGCTCTCCTGGCTGTAAATCTAGGGACTGGAATCGGTATCGGCTCTCCTGGCTGTAAATCTAGGGACTGGAATCGGAATCTGCACTCCTGGCCGTAAACTAGGGACTGGAATCAGGATCGGTCCTCCTGGCCGTAAAACAGGGACTGGAATCGGAATCGGCTCTCCGGGCCATGACTCTGGAACTGGATTTGGGATTGGCTCTCCTGGCAGTGGCTCAGGAACTGGACTCTGGATCGGCCCTTCTGGCTGAGACTATGGGACAGACTCGGGAAACTGGGAACCAGAATCAGCAGGGATCAGAGCTGGCATGTCGGACCACAAATCCAGCTCCGGACCATGTGGACTGGAATATGCAGGGATCTGGATTCGCCTTTGGAGAGCTGGCACTGATTTGCCTCCATACTGTGAAGTTCTTTGGGGTGCTGGCACTGATTTGCCTCCATACAGTGCCGCTTCCGGGAGCTTAGAACTTCTAAAGACAAAGAATCATACAACCACATCTACATAACAGTACGATAACAAGAAAGATCTACAGCAAAAGACAGAACACAACAGGCTTATAAAAGCTAGGGGTAAGGTGGTGAACACAGGTGAGAAAGGTTAATCACTCAACGAAACAAGAACCAGAATAAGACATACATATATAGACATACAGGAAATCATAACAAAACCAGTGACATAGAACAATACAGGCAGGCAAGGGCATGACAGGAGACTCACTGTTTACATGTACTGATTCTCTTAATCACTTTACCGCGTTTTTTTTTTTTTTTTAAATTGTATAATTTTTTTTAACTGTAGGCTCAGTAAAGTTGTCACAACTGTTTTATGGACCAACCCAAACAACATTTACTAAGCTAAAGTTTATTTATGCTTCAAAACTGTTTAACAAATTGGCCAATGCCATCAAAATGAAGTGTTCATTGATCATTATGAGACTTATGGAAGTGCACATAACACAGGAGGCAAGTAGAATGTAAAGGTTTATTTACACAGCTGAGCAGGTAACAACAGGTGGAGATAATGATCAGATGATCAGGGTGAGTAATAGTGAACTTGAACAGAATGTCGTAGATGAATGCAGAATAGTGAGACAGTCTTTCAAATTACAGATCTGATGGAGCGTTGGAGACACACAAAAATGATGGAGACATGCTGAAGAGAGAGACTTTGCTTTGGAGAGATACTAGAATGAAGGAGAACAAGGTAAGTACAGGGTAAGTATTTCCAATATCGAAGACCACAGGGTTTCAGTCCACTTCGTAGCAACAGGCTCGAACGCTGACTGTGGAGGGTGTGTGGCTTTATGGTGTGGCTGATTGCGGTGGTAGATCCGTGACATACTGATTATAACAATTAGATGTTGTTGTTGTTTTTTTACCATTCATACCTGAATGCTAATGTGTATTACACTAAGCTTTTTAAATACTGAATAGGTAAATTTTTACTGGGAAATGGCAATACTTTATTACACAAAAAAATAAGAACCTGTCTTTTTTAAACATGTTAAATGTTACTATTATAATGACAACTAATTATGCATAATTGCATGCGAATAACCATTTCGTAAGTACGTGCAGTTAAATCATATTTCTCAGTACTGCAAGGACAGCCGGGAGAACAGCGGACTCCGAACCCTAGGGAATAGAACCCTAGCGAGGGTGAGGGTGAGGGTGAGGCGCTTGGCTCGTTGGCACAAGGTGGAGAAGGGGAGGAGGAGGGATGCGATCAAGGCGAGATGTGGGAACATAGAAGCTGGGGTATTTTATAGTAAGGGAAGTGATTTGATTGGACGTGCTTGATTAGAAAATCGGCTGCCAGCCGCAGGTGATTACTGCATTCACGATCCTCTCGAAACCATGTTTTTTGCAAAACATATACTTTAGTGACACAAAAGCAATATGTTTAGATGCCATGGGTTTGAAACAGCAGATTTATCAACAAATTTAGTTTATTCACCTGTGTACAGTACACACTCCAAAAAATGAAAGAATTGTTGTTTCAGATGGTTATTAATGTAATCTCTCCCTTAACCCTTGAGCCTTCCTCTGTCATTTCTGACCGGAATTATAATTTTTTTAAAAATCACAGCTTCATCGGAACGATATGTTACTTGCCGACTTTTATGGCACTTGGAATGTGAACACAGAAAAAATTGAGGGCATAATTCGAAGAGGCTAAGTGGGCATAAAAACAGTATTTGACACTTATGGTCCTCGGTCAAAAATGACCAAACACACCAATTTAGAGAATACACACAATCTACAAATCAATCACAAATCTGAAAACAACTACACAGTAGTGACCAGATGATACTATAAAACATCAAGAGTGTGATATAGATATATCTAGTCAATCACAAATGCGCACGCACACACACACACACACACACTTACAGCAAAGTTTTGAGAATGTGAAATCCATTCAATAATTCAATCATGATACAGAAAAAGCTTAGAGCAGTGAAGGGGTGACACACTAAATCATCAAGATTGTAAAATAAACACACACACGCACACACACATTTGATTTTTGTGAAAAGTGGGGAAAAGTTCCATAAGTGTAATGGTTTTTGTATTGTAAAAACTACATGTGCTATTGCCATACACCAACCCTATTCCTTAAAAAGAGACGTTCATTGTAAGTTGTTTGCATAAATCATTATGTTTGAATTAACTGCATTTTAAAATTAAATTCTAAATCCAAAAATGGATGCTTGCTTTCTCTTTCGCAATGTTAACGCAATTTTCAGGTTTGACTAATCATAATGCAAAAACCTATTTAAAATCAATATTTATATACATATATTTATATACAAAAAAAAACTAAAAGTTAACGAAAAGGACTCTTTAAGAATGTCTTAATATATATTCAAGTCTACTACTGAATGTGAGTAAGCAATTGTTGGCTAAAAACAATTAGGGAGTTCATAAGCCTCTATAGATTCCTATATAGCCGTCTATTAGTAACACCATGCAATTACACGGTTTTTTCATTGCTTTGACCAGGGGGCGCTAAAAAATTTTTTACAAAATTTTAATCTTTTCTTTATTTTAATGATAAATGCTACATTAATTAAAACAATGTTAAAAATATTGGGGGAGAAAAATTGTTAATTAATATTGCATAAATATTAATTAGTAATATAAAATTCTCTCAAAATACAAAACAAAAAATATCATTAAACAAAAAAATGTTCCATTGATTTTACTACGCGGTAAAATAGAAATTTCAGGTGTCCGGTCATTTTTGACCGGTAGGACCATGAGTGTGACTCCAAAAATAGGAAGGCACAATTAAAGGAGCTCTATGCGATTTTGCAAAACAATAGGGGTACAGGACGTACCAATCGGCAAGAAGAGGTGGGGTTTAACTTGCCCATGGTTTGGCTGAAGTTTGTTTTTGTTGTGGTGCCCAAAATGTTTCTTTCGGTATTGCAGTCTCTGTGTTGTCTTTCGAGAGCGTGTTTTTTCCCAGTGTATTCAGAGGACAGACCGCAAGACGATCAAGGGGTGATGCAAATACGGTTTGAGATAAAAATGAAATCGAGCTAAAATCCTGCAACATCGCATAGAGCACCTTTAAGCTATACCACTGAGCAGAAAACCCATATTAAATGAAAAAAAGAGAGAAAGAAGAGCACATCTGTTACAAACTAATTAGAGGTGAACTACATCGTATATGGTTTGTCTGATAATTACTGCTAAAATGAATGGTGATAATTGAAAATTAATGATTCATTAGAGGACTTAGTTTAAATTTCAGGAATAAGGCTTTTCCCAGGTGGTCTTCAGCCCTCTGGGTGGACAGGCTTGGGGCAATGTCCTCTAAAGTTAGAAAAATTAGAATTGTGCTTCCCCAAGGTCATGTATAGCTAATAGATTTAAGTTGAGCTCAATTTTACAGTGTTTAATGAATAAATAAGCATAAGAAAGAACAATGTCATTTTGCAGCTGGATAAGACAAAAAAAATTACATTGACATTCTGTTCTGGTGTGAGAGTTCAGATGCTGTTTTTTAATATGTAGAGGTTTTGTCATTATGCAGACTGGTGTGAAAAATGCACTAGTGGAATATCAAACTGAAGAGATGCATTCAGCCATCTTTTTTAATCATCAGCACAGCGGTTTTGCAAATACATACTATTTTTTCAGGGCTATCAGGGCTCTTATTTTAGTTATTAGGATTAATGACCAACTGACTGTCTTTTTTTTCAATTACACAGCTACGCAACAAACAATTAAATAATGAATTAATATTGTGAATAGATGAATTAAAAATACTAAAGTTGCATTAGATCATATCAAAGTCACAAGATGTACAATATATTCAAATGTAATATTTCACTGGTCAGTAATAATGAATTGAACTTGATGAATATTTTGACATTTCTGACTGCTAAAAGTCGGTATATCATGTGAATGATCCACACTTAAGCATGTCAGACTTTCTTGAGGGAGATGGAGTGCAGACAGAGCGGGTAGAGAACAGAATACAAAGAAACTCAGGCAGGTGGTGTTGTGTTGTTCCGTGTCATCGCTTTAGATATGCTGTTGGTCTCTCTGTCTCTGAAATCTGACTGGGTCTGTGGCAATCAGGCAAGGGCACACTCTGTGCTCTTTGTCAATCAGTCATGAACAGATACTTCTTCAAATAAGAAAAATACGATTTCCAACCATGTGAACTTTCACCTCACAGTGAAATCTTCCTTGAAGCAGCAGCAAGCAGTTGCTGAGGGAATATGTGCTTAGAAAATAATGAAAAAATAAAATGTAAAAGATTTTATGTTTACTGATCTCTTGAGCCTTGAACATTATTTAACCGAATAACAAAGTATTGCAGAGAGCTGTGTTTAGCAGAAACAAGTGGTTTTGAAAAGAAACCTTCTTTTTATGTTTTTTAATATATAATTTTTTATTTAATATTATTATAAAGCCCATATTACTTAATCATATATTTTAGACATTAACCAAAATCTTACTTGTAGCTCAATATAATATTCCTGAGGACTTTTCTGAGAACTTGTTTTAGTAGAAGAACTAAATTAATATTTTCTTGTAAAATGTATACTCAATATTCTGGTTTAATCCAAAATAAAATCTTTTTTTGCAGTATGTGTTCTGCATAATGACGCTCTGGTGTTAAGCCAAAATGCTATTTAAAAAATCCAAATAGGTTCCTTTCATTTTTTCGATAGGAAGTGTTATGTGATTTTAGATGAACTGGCTTCAAACCAGAAACATGTTTTTAATTAGACCAATAAAAAAAATGCATTTTAAATAAACAACGCAATTACTTAACTCATATCAGTGTGTTTGTGAATCTGACACACACAAGTATATAGACTCACTCACTTCTGTCCTCATTACAACACTCGAAATCTCAAACAAATGAAGCACGTTCTTGACTGAGATGAGAGTAAGTTGTGTGCATCATACAGTCTATTTCACATCAGTCTCTCTGAACGCCTGCTCTCAGTCCATTGTGCTGCAGTCACGCAGCTTTATTACAGTGAAAGTTGACCTCCGTTAGAAATATGCCTTCATCCTTCCTCCTTCTTATACCATCCCTGCAATTATTACTCAAAGCACCAGGTCACTGGCAACACTGGCAATGAAAGACCACAAAAGCAAATGAAGTTTACACTGAAAATTGTAAATATTACAACTTTTAATGGAGGAGTTAATTACTGCAACAAACAGTAAATATGTTTGTGTGTGTGGGGGGGGGGTGTTTGGGGTTACTTATTCAGCTCTCTCAAATTTGTTTTTTCACAAATAAATATTCAAATACTTAACATTCGTTGTGTTGCATTAAATAAATCATCTAAATTGCAGCAAGAGGACAAATTAAACTTGCATGAAGCAGCTTTATGCTCATTAAAATATTTGGTAATTAGAAGGGTAAATGAAAGTTGTCGTCCCTTGATTAACTTCATAGAACCCTTATTGCTTTTGTGAGCATCTTTAAAACCTCTCTGTCAACAGCCACATGTGAGGCATCGGGCAGCGCTGCAAGGCTAATTAACCTGTGACGCTTTCATGAGAGATGATATTTTTAATTACTGTACTGTTTGGTTTTTCCTCTCCACATCTGGACTGTCTTCCCTCAGTTAAATACTGCACAGTTGGATTCAGGGACTGTAGGATAATTAGTGCAGTTGAGCTCAGGGATTAATCAACCAGTCTTATTTACATATTCATAGATAGTGTTGGCAAGTTAATTGAAAATGAGTAAGTATTTGTAGACACTCTTGGCATTTGTAGCATTTATTTGTGAAATCTTTTGTCTCAGAGAAAAAGAAAAGAATTACAGTTCACTTGTCAGTCTGCCGCTACCAGATAAAATCTCTCATGCTCCCCAAGGCTGCATTTATTTTATATATATATATATATATATACACACACACACACACAGTATATATGGTAAAAAGAGTAATGTTGTCACATGTGAGCTTGCTTTAGATACTGCGACTGCTGTTCTTGGCTGTTAGCGTCCTTTCAGCTTCTTAGCCATGCTCTCTGATTATAAACAAGTATGGTATGATGATTGCAAATAAATTATTTTTTTGCATGTGGAAGAAAAAGTCAAGATCTGTGTTTGAACTTTCCTTGCACCCCTCATGTGGAAAGACTTACAGTGCACTTTTCACTCTTTCTTTGTATATTTTTTTTCAGGATTCTTTGATAGAAAAAAAAAAAACAATGCTTCACTGCCAAATAAAAATATGACTTTCTTTTGTTGAAACACTTTCTTGAATTTAGGCCAACTCTATGCACTTTTCACCCTTTCTTTGTATTGATTTTTCATTCTTTTTTTTTAATTTGTTTTGCTGCAATATTTCCTTCTGCTGTCTTCTTTCATTCTTTCTTCTGTCCTCAACATTGCTTCTTGCCACTGCACCTATTCTCTCACTTGGTGATTTCTACCCACATCTTGACTTTTACCAGCCTTCATGTTTCAAAGCATGCTTTGCATGATATGTTACAGGGCCACTGGAATTTTTATTTTATTTTTTTTTATATAATTATGTTTTTTTCACACATAATGAATTAGGACACCAAGCATGGTGTCCCATTGATCCTGCCATCTGTTTAGCATGCTTTAATTGTTTTATGCATAATTTCAGATAAATTCAGATAAACACAGGATAAAGCAACTTTAAACATGATGAACTGAAAACAGAAAGATGGAAGGAAGCTGTTCATTGCAGCTCTGGAATGACTGCAGCATTTCTACATTCAGAGAGGCCAACAGAGCAGTTTCTTTAGCTTCGCCACTCTAGAGGGAAATTGGATTATACCATTTCAGTCAGAAAGGAAGGTCCTTTTTATTTAATTGTTTGTAGGTTTAAGTGTTTATTCATGTATTACTTCAGTTATTGTTATGTTTGCATATTTATCCAAATGTTTTGTTTTTCATTAGGTTCGTTTTAATTTACGAGTTTGGTTTACTGAAGATTGCTTTATAATTTGTCTCTCCCTGTTGTAAGTTGGTATGGTCTAGACCTAAATGTTCTCTTTGTGGCTGTAACCCTACTTCTGCAGCACACAGTATATGGCCTATGATACATAATGAGGCACTTTGCTGTATAAAGGTCATAAAGACAAAAGGGGAGAACTTTAAATTCTTTTTAGAAATTTGTATTAATGTTGGTTTCAAAAATATAGCATATACTGACAGAGAATGAATGGTCTAAAAAGTGTTCAAATAAATTTCTTCTTCTTCTTTTTGTTGTTTATGTAAGGGATAATGTACAGCTAGCAGGTTGTTATCGCAGAATAAAGCCCGACAGGCTTATCGGCAGCCCACCTGCTAGCTGGACATTATCCCACTTATTACACGGCTCCTTTCCCCAAAAGTAAATAATAAAAAAATATATATATTTTAACCGGGGAGTCAGTCATCTTCTATCCACTGCTGCAATCCACTGCTTTTGCTTTTTCCCGTACATGTTGAACTTAATGTTAAAGTCACTTAACTTGTGATTAAGCATTTTTAAGCCACAGGATGGCGGCAAACTGTCAGCAACAGCGGAGTGATATAATAACTTTTTACCCCCGATTTTGACTCGCCGACAGGTTTTGAGAAATCGCAGACAAATGCCCAAAATCACAGGCAAATCGGTGCTCGTCCACGCGAGTGACAATCACACAGTGTGAACTATCAAAGAGGCGTGATCACACCCGTGAGATATTTGGCGATTCAAAATCATGCTGTGTGCATGTGTTCTGACTGAATAACATCGGCGATTATTTACAGCCAATGAGAGAGCAACATCCAGAGCAGAGGGGTGTTGGGGGAGGAGTTATGAAGGTATATATGGTAAATATCCTCGTCCATAATCTTCTTTTCGTTGCAAACGAGCGCACATGCCATTTGTATGGCTAGCTTCTTTTGCTTGCTATCATTTTTAATAACAATCCCAGTCTTACGTGAGAACTCCGCTCTTGCACACGTGACCTTGCGTTGTTTCCATGTCACTTCTCGCGTGTGTTTGGCAGTGAGACAAAGTTGTCGGCGACTCTTCCTATCGTTAAGTCATGCCGTGTGAAAGCCCCTGTCGCTGATCTATCATGCAGTGTGAACACAACAGTGACTGAACGCTACCCCAGATAGTCATGCAGTGTGAAAAGATCTGTGACGCGACTACTTTGAAAATCGTGCAGTCTGAACTCGGCATAACAGTCAAGATGATGCGTAGTACCCGGATGAGCCGGTGTTATTAGTTTTACCGGTTGTTATCTGGGAATAACAAACAGTTGGAATGTGGCAACTGACCAATCAGAATCAAGTGTAATAAATCTTTTCTAATGTATCATTTTTAATGTCAGTAGACATTATTTACAAAAAATTGTGCATTTAAAAAGCACATGTGCTGATTATTTTTAAATGTAGTAGTCTGTACTGTATTTAGTAAACAAATCCTCTTTTTTTATGTTTTCATGAGCTGCTTGTTGCCTCAGAATGGTTTTTTAATTTACATTAGGTTGTACATTTTGGATAGCCCATCCCTGTATGTTTGTAGATATGGAAAAAGCTCAACTTCCTGAATCTGAATATGCTATTAAAACATGACAGTTACTGGACAAGATCTGATGATCCTCAGCTCCAAACCTAGATTGGACATTTTTTGTCCATTTTTACAGCATGTCATTCAGTTAAGCAATTTAGTGTCTGTCAGGTGTGATAGCTCCTCCTCTCCTTCATGGAGAAATATGGATGATAGTATTCAGCACCAAATATATCAGGCAACGTGTAAGCGCAGCAGAACGTTACTCGATTTCCAAGTACATACAAAGACCATTCATGCAGTTCACACAACTATTTAGCAATCTTTCAGCAAAATAAGCCACAGCTTTACAGTCAAGCAACAAACGGGGAACTAGTATCCACAGATGTGCAGTCATGCGGAGAAGTGGCTGGAGAACAGTGAAGGATCACAATGACGCACAAGGTGACGAGGAAACGATGAGCCTCTCAGCCATCAACTTCCCTGTATCTTGTTAGATGTTTCAGTGTTTCAAAATATATTGTTCTGCTGTAGTCTCTGACAATGGATTTATGGAATCAGATACCTATAAATAAAAAGTAGTCTCATGCTGATTAACATAATGATGAATAGAGTTCAGCGAAGCATTCCTAATCCAACCTATGTGCTGCATTTCCTAAATTTCCTTAATAAATTGCTGTCAGTAGCAGCTCTTCCAGGATAATTGCACATTGTTATTAAATGCGATTTGAGGCGGTTCCTTTTCCATTTTGATTTTAAAGCAACTGTATAATCTCATACTTGTTTATGCAATCTGATGAATGAGATTGATAGCACGTGCAGTATGAGTTTTTTCCACACGTCCTCAGGTTGAATGACGTACCTTGTCGTAAATGCTCCTTCCCTGTGACTCACACAGAGAAATGACTTCGAGCTACAGCACAAGATCATGTGCATCATAGGTAGCTGTTTTGGAGAGCAAATATTGCAACTGTCTACTGATTTTCTAAATAAAGAAACATGTTGCGTTTGAGCTCAAGGCTTACATTATCGGCCCAAATAGACCAATTAACTTTTGTCTTGTTGGTTTATTATAATATCTAATTAAGCTACGTTTTTAACTAAGGAAAACCCAGTATTCATTACAATGTCATTAAAAATTGAAATAACCGACCATTATCTTTCTTTGTACAGCTCTTCAGGAGTCAGATCAATTAAAGTGGCAATTTAGTAATGCCCACAGAGTGTCTGAAACAGGCATGTTTTTTTTTTCTGTTTAATATTCATGATATAATTATTGATATAATTAAGGGAACATATTTAATTGGATTAGTTCTTTTTTCAGATCTCTAAATCCTGTGAGATTAAGAAACAATTACAAACACTTTTGGAAAATGATTTTATCTGCTAGGTTTCTGTATTCCTTGAGGATTTGAGTATAATGGGATTTCTCCATTAAATTTACCTGTGCTATTATTAGCGGAGCATATAAGGCAGCATAGGGCCGGAATGGTTTTGATTTCTATGCTCTGTAAACAAACAGGCGTGTATAGTAGAAAAGAATGGTACACTGACTCGTATTTGTTGCTCTTTTTAGGAAAATAATTTGAAAAATGGCACCCGATTGTTATTGCCTGTAGCCACTACTGACAAGTCATTTACCAAAAAAAGATTGAAACAGTATAAAGATTTCGGTTCATGCCCGTATAGGCTAGTAGATGACTGACAGGTTTGACTGACTGACTGAACAAATAAAGATGAACCTTGTAAGCCTTTGCGCAAACCATGGAAATCAGCAATTCAATTGTGTGAACATTTACTGTTGTTTTTTAAGGAGTATAACTGTTATTCTTTTGTACCAAAGGGAAATGCAGTGCAAAAGGGAAATTAATTATTGATAAAACCAACCAAACTAATTATGCAGACTCCTTAATCAGGAGTAAAACACCATGGACATCCAGGAGGACACTGATAAAAGTTATTTCAACTGTTTGCTCTACTTGTAAATAGAAAGTTCTGTGTTTCACTGATGTCCTTCAGATGACTCCTAAACAGATTTACTGATTGTTATGAACGAGACGGGGAGCGTGCAAATCCAAATGCAGGGTATTTATTAAAAGGGTAAACTCACGGGACAAAACAGGCAATGGTCAGAGATG
Source organism: Enteromius unitaeniatus (assembly GCA_032359435.1). Lineage (NCBI taxonomy): Eukaryota > Metazoa > Chordata > Actinopteri > Cypriniformes > Cyprinidae > Enteromius > Enteromius unitaeniatus. The sequence continues at coordinate 15,237,301 of JAUMHI010000043.1, forward strand.
AGGCAAGAGACAAATCTGAATACCAGGCAGAAGGTCAGGCAATATGCAAACAGAGTCCGTAATGGGCAGCAACAGTAATCAGAGGTCGTGGAACAGGCAAGATCGGCAATGAGAAATCCAAAACCACAGAGACACCAGAACACTCAGGCAACCGCTTACAAAGGTAGGACAATGGTGAGCAGGGAACACAGGGAATTCTGGGGTATTTATACAGGAGGTGAGGACACAGAGGGGGCGGAGAACATATCAGTAGCTATG
>JAUMHI010000043.1:15237658-15301305 GCA_032359435.1 Enteromius unitaeniatus
ACACAAACACATACACAACTCAGGGAGAGCTGGAGTGCCATCCAGAGCTGTGCTGGCACATCCAGCTGATCGTTACACTGATGTTTCAGAAACCCCTGATGTGTTAAACTGTATTTGGATAAAATGACAAACATTAATGCATAAATTGGCAAGCATACAAGCACTAACATTAATTGTTACATTCTCATTTACTTACATGTAAAGTATGAACTCTCAGATAAGTGCTTTAGCAGGTGTAAAATCAAAACTGCTCTCAATAAAGTCACAATCTTTCAGTTTCAAACCACTGTTATAATTATTTTTATACAAGGTCAAACCTGAAAAAATGTAATTTCTTTTTCAATTATAAATGCACAATGAAAATATTTAAGTCTTTTTATCTCCTGACTGACAGAGATGTACATATAAAGCAGAAGACTTCAGAGTCAGCATTGTGTGAGTGGAGTACTACCACACACTCTCATTTTATCACTTAGAAAACATTTCAACAAGACATCTGCTCTTCACTGGAGATGATTTCAGTGAAGAAGTTATCTTCTAAATCATTTCTACATTTATGGCATCCTTGCCATTTTCAGATTAAGGTTAACACCCTCATGTTGTAATGGTGGGATATGCATAAAAAATATGCATGTCAGGCATTTACTAGTCAAGTATTTATGAAATTCTATTAAATATGTGTTTTATGAATGGTTGCATGTTTATTTGATGTGTTAACGGCCGTTCGTTTTGCAGACCTATAAAAGTTATAGGTCCTAAAAAGTTTTCAGACAAATCCCTTTTTGGAGGGAATTTTCAACATTTTAAGATATTCAAGATATTTAAATAAGGTAAAAAGAGCTGTGTAACACATATAACTGTGCTAGGAAAGTGAGTTTGAGCTGGAGTAACCTTTAAATGAGTAATACATTCAAATGAACATACTGCCCTCTTTTGGTTGATCTTGAACTATACAGCCTGTCTTCTACAGGGTGTCAAACTCTTGCTTTCAAAAAAGCCTGAAGGACTTGATTAGCTGGATCAGGTGTGTTTAAGGTTTGCATAAACTTGCAGTGCTCCAGCCGTTCAGGAAATGAATTTGACATCCCTGATCTGAACGCAACCTACTTTGTCATACAAAAAATAAAGGATAATAAAGGTTACTTATTGCTAGTCCATGAGGAACCTTTAACATGTTTAAAATGTTCTTCACTGTAAAATAATGTTTCTTTTAAGAACTGTTTGCTTCTATAAGGAGCCCAAAATGGTTCTTCTGTGGCATTTTAACTTATGCAAACATGTTGTTACTTACTTTTATATGGTTATTTATGCTTAGTACACAATCAAATATAATGAATGAATTCATTACGGTAAGCAAAATCTTTTGGCACACCGCTTAAAATGGATTCCTTGTAATCCATGTAATGTCCATCTGCTGTTTTCTTACTAGTGTTAAAATATGCTTATGTAAACATATGAATATACTAATGTCAGTGAAGTCATTTTTTCCACATGAATCTTAAAGTATATGTGTCTGGTTTAAATACCTTTCATTTCATTAGAAAAATTTCGGGTGGTCTGTTTGGTAAAAAAAAAAAAAAAGCTTTAGCATGATTTAATGATTAAATAGGACAAGAAAATAAACGATATGAGATAAATAAAGACTACACAGTTTTCCTAAACAGTACAAATGAATCAAACCTGCAAAAAACCTGTAAATCCATACGCATTTCTCAAAGAAAGGCTAATTTCTTGCTGATGAACTCTTGATGTATAAAAAATAAATACAATACATGATATTGCTGAACATACCCCCAAGAACATATTTGAGCACACAGTGTAAGACAAAATCATCAGTAATATGCATTTACCCAATAAGGTCTTACAGCCACACGAGTATACAGAGCACACTGTACTGTGATCATCAACCCCACGGCTGTCACGCTCACTAATATACTGTATAATCCAGATATTAACTGAAGAATTTCTTTATGGATGGTGCACTCTCTTGTGTGTAAGCAGGCTTCTCTTGTCTTTGAAGGTCTTCCTACAGTCCAGGCAGGGGAACGGCCTCTCTCCTGTGTGAGTGCGCTCGTGAACTCTGAGCTGAGACGTCTGTTTGAAGCCCATGCCGCAGATGGAGCAGGGATAAGGCTTCTCTCCCGTATGGACTCTCAGATGTATCCTAAGCTCAGCGGCCCTGCGGAAGCTCTTTCCACACTCAGAGCACAGATGAGGTCGCACTTTACTGTGAGTGTTTGTGTGCATTTTCAAGTCAAATGACCGGCGGAAGCCCTTTCCACATTCAGTGCAGGAGTAAGGTCTCTCCTCCGAGTGCGTGCGCTGGTGACTCCTGAGCAAATACAAATGCGTAAAGGCCTTTCCACACTCAGTACAGCGATGGTGCTTCTCTCCTTTGTGACCCTGCTGGTGTTCTTTAAGCTGACAGAAAGCAGTGAAAGCTTCACTACACACGCCACAGCGAAACACTTTCTCTTCTGATTGTGGGGGCTGGTGCTCTTTTAGTCTCCTGCTGTCGGTGAACGTCTTGTCGCACGCGGTGCATCGATACGGTTTTTCTCCTGTGTGAATGCGCTTGTGTGCGATCAAATTGGCGTGTCCCTTGAAGCGTTTCTCACAGACAGAGCACACATAAGGCCTCTCTCCTGAATGGACACGTCTGTGAACTTTAAGCCCGCCCAGCTGGCAGAATGTCTTCCCGCACTCTTTGCACTCGTATGGTTTTTCTCCAGTGTGGGTTCGAAGGTGAACTCGTAACGCTCCGGATGTAGTAAAGGCCTTAAAGCATTGTGAACACGTGTACGGCTTTTCTCCCGTATGAATCCTTTGGTGAATTCGTAGATCTATAAGTTGCTGGAAACGCTTGTTACACTCAGGGCAGTGATGGCGTTTTTCATTTCTGTGAAGTCTTCGGTGATTAGAAAAGGATCCTGATTGAGCAAAGCTCTTTCCACATTCAGAGCAGTGGTAGGGTTTTTCTCTTGAGTGAACTCGCAGACGTACTTTTAGCTCAGAGGACGTAATGAACCTCTTGCTGCATTCAGAACAAGCATGAGGCCTCTCTCCTGAATGAACTAGTTTAAGTCTTTTGAGGTGGACTGATGTTTTGAATCTTTGTCCGCATTTATAGCAATGGAGATTTGATTTGTAGAAGCGGACTCCTGTCTTTGTGCTCTTTGTTGAGCAACTCCTTTGGCTTTCACCAGTTTCTAAAACGACAAAAGGAAAGACAATGAACATGCATAAGCAGGTAGTGAGTGTAACCTGGACGATACAATATTTTAAAAACATTTCAGAAATAGAATTGGACTTGACAAGAAATAGTTTAAAATAAAGCAGCCCACTGCATTTTAAAATACACAAGCATTAGTCATTTTGGGTTAGTAAGGTATGTTAAAAAGTTAAAAAATAATCACTTTTGTTAAAAGAAAGGATGCATCATTTACAGCTATTTCATAGTCGGGCAATTACTGTTATTTTATTTACTTTTATCTTTCCAGTGTTTTTAAATTTGTTTTAAGAATGTTTTTTTATGTATATATATATAAATGCGTACATGCTTCTGTATATGTACATATGTATGGATATGGTATGTTTATGTGTGTAAAGGAACATATATGTATTTGTGGGTATTTATAAGTTCATAAATTTATATATATATATATATACATATACACGTTTACATATGTTTTCTATTTGAATATATTTTAAAATGTAATTTATTCCTGTGTTTTTTTCTCTTGTTATTATCCATTTTTTGTTGTGCAGCTTTAATTAGTCTTTTTTTAAATTTCATTCCATAATCATTTTCTTTCAGTATTCTTTGATGAATATGAAGTAAGCATTTATTTGAGACAGATCTTTATAACAATCTAAAAGTCAGTAATTTTTTCAACCTGTCATGTAATACCTGTAACTGTGCTTAACTTACCAAGTTGATTCTCTTCACGGATATATTTTGGCGAGTTGGGAAACCAAACTAAACGTGACCTAATTCACCATGGTGTCAGTTTGTGAGCACAGATTTATTGTTTGCAATGTTACCTTGTTTGGGGATCCCAGGCTCCTCCCTATCTGTGAGCATGGCTGAATCCAGGTTAACCTGACACATATCAGAGGCTTCCTCAACCTTATCATCATTATCTTTTTTTACTTCCACACAGATGCCACTGGGGGGATCACAAGAAGTGGGGCTTGTATCTGGCTTCTCTTCATTCACCTTTATCACTAGATAATGAAATCAGATACAACATATTATACACACCTACACTAAACTGATGTGATTAATCATCAGGTCGCTCTGAAGAGTTACTCACAGTGCTCTTGGTGTTCAGATGGGTTCGTCACTATCTCTATAGCCTCCAGAAGAACATCCATGCCAGATATTAGTGTGGGTCCTTCAAGCACTTAAACACATCAGCTGTGTCAGAAGCAGGTGCTGCATATTGTCCTGCGAACCGCAAATCAGTCCGAAAAGCACCGCTCTCTAACAGCAAGATTACATTTGAATCGCAGTGTATTTAATGCCTCGAAAAGCAGAAGTCGGGCAGTTATTACAGGTGAAGCTGTTAGTGCTCAGAGAGTACGGTAGCATGAATTACAAACACGAAGTAAACAAAAGTCGAAGTGTCATTGGTGTAATTGTTTTGATTATTTACTTCCTGCTTCCGCATTAAAGTTTTGTTTCTGTGGGTTCTTCTGGTAAACCTGCTGGTTTACTGTTGACCTTCACTGTTAAGGTGACTGAGATACGGGGGATTTAGATTAGATTACATTATTTCCCCTAAAAAGCATGTTTTTGCGATTTTTTTTTTTTTTTGTTATACAGTGAAATGCTGGCATTTTCAATCCGTCCAATGCAACACGAGTGTTTTATACTGTCACTTCTGGACACAAAGCTTGTAGTTCCTGTTTTTGCTTATATCTGGCTGTGATATCTCAATGTTACTAAATGTACGTTACAAAAACTATATCAAACATTTTATCTTACAGTGATCCAGAAAATCACACACAAAAGGGTGACAAGAACAGACTTGATTGAGTAATGTCTCTAAACCAGTTCCCATGTTTAACTCGACCCGGTGGAGGCAGTGTACTTAAATAAGAAAGCGATGGTTCTCGCACCAGAGAAGAAGACGCTTTCTTTGAAATCCTCTGTGTTTCTTACAAAACTGGAGAGGCGTTGAAGAAAGCCCTGCTGCTGTGACGCGGAAAGCCTGCAGGGGGCGTGCCACGGCTCAAATTTGGCCTTTTAGGAACTAAACTCACATTTTTCACACAAATAACTTGCAATATTTCTACTTTTCAAAAGTTCTGAACCTAAAAAAACCCATTGATAAAACGTGTGAAAGGTTGGTTAGTGGAGGGCCGTGGTGGGTCACGTGACCGGCGCTCTCCGGCGGAAGGCCCGCGCGAGCTCCTCCCGGTTCCTCTCGGTGTCTGTGTCCCGCAGAGAGTCCTCAATGTGGAGCACTACATGGCGGCAACGCGGAACACTGCGGTAACCAGCATTACCTAACACCTTCACTTTACTGTACAAATGTTTATTTTCTGCATGCTTGTAGTTAAATCTGGGCGAATTTAGTCGAAATAAACTTCTTATCGTTTCGGCGGATCTCGGGTCGTGCGCGCGCGAGGCCTGCGCGACAGCTCGCTAGCTTCTGTTCACTGCTAACCTGGCTAGCACGTTGCTCTTCTTTTCATCCGTCCTTTTTCTGGGTTATCGGAGTTTTACCTTATATTACGAAACGGCTGCACCTCGTTTGAGACGCGTATAGACAGCAAGCCCTCGAGTGCCGCGTGGCTGCGTGAGCTCGGTGTGTTGAAGGGCTGTAGCTCCGCTAGCACGGCTGCTGATGTCATGGGCCAGTGCTAGCGCGCCACTGCCGCGGCTTTAACCTCCCTTTGTTGATGTGTAGCTACCTGAAGGAGCAAAAACCCTTTCGTGATGATTTCGTGCTTACGCCAAGCCAAGAATGGCAGAAAAGCCAAAATACAAATCGAGGCCCCTATGATTTGTCCCGTTGTGCAGCGTTTCTTGTAACACTTTTGTTTCAGTATGGATGCTGTTTGCTTGTGAAGTAGGGCTTCGTTTCATTCTGAGTGGACCAGTTTGCATCTAGCGGAGGAAATAAGCTAATTTTAAACTTATTTAACACCATGCTACTGTCAGGAAAGACAATAATGATAATGACTCTCAGTTGCTTTAAAAGCGTTGCTCCCCTGGAGTTTTAGCATTAATAATTCTATTTATCTTTTAAATGTTTTATAAGTCTGTGTGGCTGATTTTCTCCTGGTAAACACAAAAGGACTTGCCTTACTCTTTTGTCTTGCATGGAAGAAAGTCAGCCAGCTATCCATCTGCTTCTTATTGGACAATGATTTTAAATTATTATGTTGTGTGCATTTCCTTGAACCACAGATCATTGTAAAATTGTGAGTGCTTTGCCAGCAAGTCTCTACGACTTCACAATCCTGGTTGGCATAATACGGTTCGCCTCATAGGTAAGCTGAATATAATTTACAATACCTTTGGTTATGATGAACATACCTATTTTGGGCACACTCTGTATTAAAGTGATAGATGTGCAAATGGATGCTGAGGAGATTAAATATCTGGTGTGGAAATATTTGAATATGTGCTGTCTTTTTCACTGCGTTTTGCTTTCTCAGTGAGGCAAAGGTCTGATGATGGAGAATGGACAAGGCACAGGTTCTAAGCTTGTATTACCGCCTCTTACACCAGAACAGCAGGAGGCGCTACAGAAGGTAATAAGAGACCTTTAGTGTTTTGGACTTTTATATCTTTGTTAGAGAAATTAGAGGACTGGGGAGAGAGAAGGAATGGGATCAGTACATTTCACCGGCTGAAATCATCTAAACATCACGATTATTATAAATTGAAGCTAAAACCTGACACTGTAATAAGCACATGAATATTGGGTGAATATTTTCCTTAAATTGATGTAAGTGAAATAGCCATGTCCCTTTTTTTAAGGCTAAGAAGTATGCCATGGAACAGAGCATCAAGAGTGTTTTAGTGAAACAGACCATCGCCCACCAGCAACAGCAGCTCACAAACTTACAGGTGAGCTTATATTGTAATCTGATTGTGCAGATGTGTTACAATAGAAATGTTGTCATCTTATTTGAGAGAATTGAAACATTTGATTGTCAAACCAATAGTGTAACTGAAACTGTTAGCGTCACCTTCTGGTGCAGGAATTATAATGCTGAATTGACTGAAGCAAGTCTGCAAAAAAAAGGAACTGATCTTTCAGACTTGCATGTTATTCCTCTTAACATTGGGTGATAAACTTTCAATTATACATTAGGGATTCGTAAAAATTTGAAGTGACCAGTTTGTTTAAACAACGTGATATCTGTGAGGGCAAACCCTGCGAGCCTTAAATTCCCATTGATAATGGCAAGTTTTTAGGTGTTCTGTTTTATTTCTTCTTTCACACATCACAAGTCTTGTGAATGCTTTTTTTATTTAGTCAGATTAGCCCCGAGATTAGATTGAAACACTCCACTGGCATAACTCCTCATGCATTTGTTTGCCCTCCCTCTCTGCCAGTTTGGTTGAGGTCTGCAGCGTGTTTCTGTTTGATCAAAATCAAACAAAATTTAGAAATTGGACCCAGTATGTACTGCACTACCCAAGCAGACATCATAATGACTGAGGAGTCAACAGCAGTTATCCAAAGGAAACATGCATGCATGCATGCACACCCTATGCTCAGTTTATTTCTTGACTTTGCGAACAGATGGAAAATCTGAGCAGCCTACTCATTGCCTTTGTTGAAGGTACTGCCTATTAGTATCTCTGTTGCTTTAATTGTCAAATGTTTCAGGTCTTCAGTCAAATTCAGTGGTGTTTTAACGAGGTGGGCAGAGTTAAAAGTTGAATTCGGAGGCATTGACCAGTCAGAGAGACTGTCTGGAATACTATGTCTGTCTGCAAAGGATAAAAGAGATATCTAACCTTTTTCAGCACTTTTCCATCTTTACTGTGTTTCAGATGGCAGCAGTGACAATGGGCTTTGGAGATCCTCTCTCATCTTTACAATCGGTCAATAGATTAACTATTATTTACCTTCTGTACGCGTTTTGGCATAATGACTGTTAGCCTTCTTTACCCGGCATAGGCCTGATACATTAGACATTTGCAGCAGCATATTTAAAAAGCAGACATGGCTTTGTTGTGAATGGAATGTTTGTTTTTGGTCACCCATTTCATTAAGCAGGTTGCAAGATGACACAACATGAACTACCTCCATGAACTGACTATATTGTTTCAGTGTTAATGAATGCCATTGGAGCAGTTTTTAATCACAGGAAAAGGAAAGACGAATTGTAATATGATATATCACACAGGACATTCTTCTTTTACTTTTAGTCCATTCCATATTTGCCATTCTGAACCACTGCATGGCCACCCGTGTGTGCGCCCTTATGTCACTGCTCATTGATCAAAGTTCATGTTTCTACTTGAAGCTCCATTTGTCTTAAGAAGTCTTGTGGGAACTGTGTGTTGTGAATGGTGTGGATGCTCCATTTCTTCTTTGTGAATATGCTGTGGCATATAAATGTCACCATTGTCTGCTGTGAAAGAGGGCTAGCGGTCACTACGACAATCCAAATTGAATCTGCCTAAACTTTGAGCCTTGTGTGTAATCGTATACTTCCGTCATGTGGCTGACATGCAATCAAAAACTTGAATTATAAATACTGATTAATCAGTGATAAATGTGTTGTTTGTTTGGACTAAAAGTGTAAAACGGATAGATTTGTGCTGATTCTCCCTCAACAGTGATCTGATATGTAAGTCCAAAAGCTCACTTCATGAAAAGAGAACTGATTTCAGCTCCGCTCATTATCCAGGGTATTTAGGGGTTACTTCCACATGTTAACTATTTAGGCTATCAGTATTCTCGGACAGAATTTAGGTCAGTTAAACTCTACATCTTTTAGTCTGCAAGCACTCACACTAATTTAGGAACGTGCAAGCAGCACTCTCGAAATGGTAAGAAGGGGCTGTGCCACATGTTCCTAATTCACGTTGCTGTGCTTGTCGTTAATGGTAAGTGATGCAAGTAATGAGTAAGCATAGAGGACCAAATGAAATGGGAACTAGTACTAAAACAAGCTAAAAAAAAAAAAAAAAGTTTAATCCCTTGCTATATTTTATCTCATTGTCTTTGGTGCTTTGTGTTTTCTTTCACCTATTTTTTTTGTATTCAGTAGCTAAAATTCTCTATTGTTGTCTCTTCCTTTCATGACTACCAGGTGGCAGCACAGAGGCAGCGAGCTCTGGCCATCATGTGCCGTGTGTATGTGGGCTCCATTTATTATGAGCTGGGGGAAGATACCATCCGACAGGCCTTCGCCCCTTTTGGTCCCATTAAGAGCATTGATATGTCTTGGGACTCTGTCACCATGAAACACAAGGTATGCTATGACCCATGTCCAAGCGGAGGGGAAGGAGGGGAGGCAGACAACTTCAGTTTCAGACTGTTTAATTTTATTCCCGTCGTGTAAAGAACACAAGTAAATGCACAGCCATTTGTACCCAGCATGGAAAACGTATATATGAACGTGCTGTTGTACCTCACTTTTCTAAGGCTTATTCAGAGGCATTTATATAAACCTTTTGGCAAGTTGTGTCAAGAAGCTGTGAATGAATTGCGCTCTCCTTCGATCCATGAACATTTCTCTCAGTTAATTTATGCAATCGCACAGTATGAAGCGTCTTGACACATCAGTGACGTACTATAAGCCACGTCAACACATTTTAAATCCGGGAAGATGAAATTGGTGCCAAAAGCATAAAAATATAAAGTTTTCTCCATCAATTAAAATGAACGGATACTAGCATTGTCTTCTGTGATGTGCAACACACATTCCTCTGATCAAATTTCAGAAAAAACAATCAGGGTTTTTTTGACCCTTTTAAAATACCACACAAATCATATATTAAACAAAGCTGTACTTGTCCATTTTTGGCTGGAAGCAAAGGTTTTTCTTTGAGTATTATCTCATGTGTAGCTCACATGACATTGCAGGTTTTCAGCATCATGAAAAGTTTGTTCTTTGAATAGATTTAAAAAGCCTTGTTGGTTTATACTTCTGATCTTTGTATTTAGTTTGAGCGTGTATGTACAATACTTTATAATTTTTATCCTTTTGTTTAACAAATAACAATTGGATTATAGGCTTTTTTTATTATATTATCATTTAATGCTTATATAATGTCTGTGTAATATGATTGGTTCTAATTTGCTGCTCAAGAAACATTTATTTTCAGAGTTGCATCATTTGTCAGATTCACACTACTCTTAAAGAATGATATCTCATAGGAAGCATGTAAACCTTGTACACATCAAAAACTCTTTCTCAGGGCTTTGCCTTTGTGGAGTATGAGGTTCCTGAAGCAGCTCAGCTGGCCTTGGAGCAAATGAACTCTGTTATGCTGGGTGGAAGGAACATTAAGGTGGGTTTAAACAGGACAAAAAGTCTTTAACGGTTTTCTGACAGTGAGCTGTTTTTTTTGTGTGTGTGTGTGTGTGTGTGTGTGTGCATGACTCAGAGAAGCTATAAGCGGACTTTATGTAGCTCTGCTAGTATCAGTAGTGTGTGTGTGTTACTTGAGTGATCTCATTTTCATGTGCATATCTTTCCTCTAACCTGAATGTGAGTATATGCAATGCCATGCATCCACACTGTCATACTGTTTGTTTTTGGAGCTCCGTTTCTCTAGGGGCTGCCGAGGGAGCATTTGTTTGAGACGGGCTTTTCTCTGTGCGGGATGTGCTGATGATGGGCTGCGCCTGGCTGGTGTTTGCTTGGCCGCCCCAACTGCAGCACAAATACCACCAATCCAAAAAAATGTTTTTTGATAAACACAGACACATTACATTAATGAATCAACTTTTGTCCTCTTATGACATCCATACTCTCACAGTTACCAGTGACCATATGTAGACAAGAATTAGCTCATGTTAGATACAGATCATCAGTACAGATTTTTTATTTTATTTTTTTCCGGCATTTTTATATTTTGCCATGAATTTGTAAAATGTTCCAATATGTTTGAGACTCAAGAGTCTCAAGTATCTACGTGTATGAATATTGTATAGCTGGTCTTTTTGATAACTTTTTTTTAAGGAATAAGCAGCATTTTTATTTATTTTTTTCCTCTCAAAAAAAAAAAACTGTACTTAAGTATTTTTTTCATACTGGTACAGGGTTTTTTTTTCCTGTCTCAACCACTTCTGCATTTACATACACAAGCGCACACTCATTCCTCGTACATTTTCACTTAGTGGCCCCTGTGCTGGTATGTGTACTGTAGGTGGGGCGGCCAGGTAACATTGGACAGGCGCAGCCCATCATCGATCAACTGGCAGAGGAGGCCCGTGCCTACAACCGAATCTATGTAGCCTGTATCCACCCTGATCTATCTGACGACGACATTAAGAGTGTCTTTGAGGCCTTCGGAAAGATTAAAAGTTGTATGCTGGTGCGGGAACCCACCACAGGGAAGCACAAGGGCTACGGATTCATTGGTGAGCCTGTCTTGTAGCACTGCAAACCGTATTTGGAGAATGAGTCATTGCAGTACGCTGTACTTTTGTGCAACTGACTATTCATTTCTGGTGTTCGAGTATCACGTGTTTATGAGATGTCTTTACAGATCCAGATATTTTAAGTGAAGTTGTGCCATGCTTTATACTTCTAGACATGGCCAGTTGAAATGTGCAAGAATAATGCAAGAATCAAATGTGTATACTGATGTCTAAAGCCTCCAGAAATGCGAGGTATGAAAACAAATCATAAGCCTAGATTGAGGAACCAATTTCTCCATTTTACTATGGCTAGAATATGAAAAGCCTCAGTCATCGCTGGATGCCGTCTCATCTATGAACCTGTTTGACCTTGGAGGTCAGTACCTAAGAGTGGGGAAGGCCGTTACTCCTCCCATGCCTCTTTTGACGCCTACTACCGCTGGAGGTCTGCCTCCTGCTGCAGCTGTGGCGGCTGCTGCTGCGACCGCCAAGATCACTGCCCAGGTGAGCATTAACTCTTAGGCTAAAAACTGGTATACTGTTATAGTAAAAATTGGTATATCTGAGATTTGGTGAATTTTACAGAAGCTGTTGTTGATGTGCTGATGCAATTATAGCTATGTTATGCATATTTTGTCTCATTGATGTGGCAATTATCATTTCACGTTTGTTTTGCCATTGTTTTTAACGGTGTTGCAGGAGGCTGTTGCTGGAGCAACAGTGCTGAGTTCTCTCGCTTCACCAGCACACATTCTCAGTCAGCAAATGGGACTTCCACAGGCTGTGCTGGCTGCCCAGGCTCCTGGCATCATCACAGGTCTGCAAAAATCACATCTTTAAAGCTCAGTGCAGTTTAAATTGAAATCCTAACCCCCCTAAAGGCCTGCGCACAGCAGGATGATTGTTCAGTGGGAATAACATTTTACTTTGAGTGTACAGCATCCCTTTAGACAAACATTCTTGCGTCAATGCAACAGTTTTTTTTTTTGTTTTTTTTTTTGCAGAGAGGGGTTCTTTGTTGTCTTTTCAACATATTGTAAAATAATGTGTGTAGTGTAAAACTACTAACCTGTAAGATTCAAACTTTTGTTTGTTTTTTTTCTGTTTGGTCACCGCTAACAAAAAAACTTTGTAGTTTGTAAAAACCTAAACCACTAGTTGAAAATATATACTTTGATTTTGTTTCTTCATGATAATTAGGTCAGAAATGGAAAGTGCATTTTATTTATCCAAATGTGCCACTAGCTGTCAGAGTGTGAATTTGCATTTTCATTTCATGTTAACCACATGCCAAAATTGGATGAAACGTTCTTACTGAGCATTTGTGTTCATGTAAACTTCATGTAAACAAAATAAGTAGTTCAAATGGGAGATTTGTTAAAAGTCTTCTCTGAATCGTTTCATGTCTCTTCTGTAATCCTTCATAGGTGTGACGCCCGCTCGCCCCACTCTCCCTGTAGTCCCTCAGGTTGGTTTGGTCAACCCAGTACTAGCGTCCCCACCAATCACAACATCTGCATCTGTGGGAACACCTACATCTACAGCACAAACACATACAGAGGTGAAGAGAGAGGAAGACAACAGGCGAACTGAAGATCAGAGTGCACCAGTCGGAAATGGACAGGACCGTGAACTGGAGCAGCTAAGCGTCAGTGCAAGTGGAGGAAAACAACCAGTCACGCAGTCAAAGGTTAGACAGCATTACCTTGGTTGCATGGTAAAGATTAGAGACACAAGTCTAAGTAAATTACAACAGAGCAAACTATCCCTGTAATATATCACGTCAGTTTACCTCCTTTTTTGTACCTCTCTTTGCCCATATGCAGTCAACAGTTATGGTGTTACGCAACATGGTTGGCCCAGAAGACATTGACGATGACCTGGAGGGTGAAGTGATGGAGGAATGTGGGAAGTATGGTGCTGTTAATCGGGTTATCATATACCAGGAACGACAGGGTGATGAGGACGATGCTGAGATAATAGTGAAGATCTTTGTGGAGTTCTCTGATGCTGATGAAATGAACAAGGCCATCCAGGCTCTCAACAACCGCTGGTTTGCAGGTCGCAAGGTTGTTGCCGAGTTGTACGATCAAGAGCGTTTTAATAACAGTGACCTCTCTGCGTAAGACTGTCCTGACATGGCCACTGGCACTCAAACTCACTCAGCTTTCATCACTGCTGCTTGAGCTCCGGGCCTCTTTGAAACTTGTAATTATTTTTTTATTGATGTTGATAGTAATAATATTATTGGAAAAATTCCAATGGTGGGATTTAGCTTAGGACAAAAAAACATGCTCCTCATACATTTACTTTGTGTCACCTACTGTGAAAGACTTGCATTTTTTTTTAACAGTCATTATTATTTACAGGGTTTTGTTTTCTAATTTTGAAGAAGAAAATGCAATTTTCCCCATTCCCACCCCACTTTTTTACAAATGGCAACTTTTTCTCCAATGACATTGTGTTCAGACCCTAAACGTTGTGTTGGTGACATTGGTTCTGCCTTTACCAAAACAATAAATTTCTCTAATATGCCGTGTTGTCCCAGTCTTTTTTTATGGATGTTTAGGTGAGGTCAGGTCTCAAGGCCTTAGCCACTTCCCTGATGGATAACACACACGCCATCATGCACACAGTACAAAGTAAAACTTCATGTTTGGAGTTTAGCATTTACTGCAAAACAGTCAGAATTTGCCTATTTGTGTACATAATTAAATAAGTTAAAGCTAAATATATAGTTTTTATAGCATCACCTATCAAAGTGAGTACTAACCTTCTGACCAAGGATTGGAAGAAGCTGAGTGAATGTCGCCAGCATTTCTCATCTAACACCGATCCACATTATAAAATCTCTGTATAGTTTGGTGTTTAGTGGGGATGTTTCTCATACCGAACTGTTTTGTCCCAATGAGTGCAAGTTTAGATCCTCTGCTCTTTGTTTAAAGTAGCAAGCTGCTTACTCATTTACATACAATGTGTATATCTATCTTAACAACCACATAGCAACCATCCTGAATAGCCTACCAACCAGAGAGACCATGGGCTATTTTGTGAAGGTAAATGGTTTGTCCTTAAAAAAAAAAAATAATTGTATTAAAAGCAGAACTACATAGACTTAAAAAGAGATCAACGTAAGGGCTATGATCCCTAAACCTTTCAAAATCAAGTACATGATGCTGTTATCAGCATCCTCAGTTACGTCTCGTTTACAGACAAACTAAAGGATCTATACTTTTAGCAACATGAGCAGCTTCAAACCTTTTTTAAATAAAGAATTTAAATCTTAAAACTGCTTCCAGATCTATCTATCTAACTTTAAAAACTACTTAAACTTTTACCAACCTCAAAATTATAACCCTCTCTGACTTAAAGCTATTAAATCTACTTCCAACCTTCTAGTCAGGCCTCTTAAAGACAACTGTTTGCTCAAAGGTCTGGTGGCTCATTCAAATATAACCATCAAGAATACCTGTCTTTTGGAATCACAATATGATTCTGGATAAACTATTGTCAATAAATCAGCTCCACTTTCTGTTCAAAGTAGCTAAAAAAACTAAACGATACCCAACATATGGGGGCTTTGAATTCTGTGTTGGACAATAGTGAAACAAAAGTTCAAGTCAAGAGGTTTGAGAACCACACACACACACACACACACACACAGAGAGAGAGAGATCACATTCACGTTAGTTTTGTAGAGTGTTGTCTTTGAAGGCACTTTAACATGCCTACTTTAGAGCATTAAAGACAAGTGATTCAGCTGTACCCGAGAGACTATTTGTCTTTTTAGTATATAGATAAATGAAATTTCGCATTTTTAAAAATCCGGTCTTTGTACTGACTCGGTTTTGCGCCTTAATAAAAAACTTGTTCCAACTGTACACGGTCCTTTCCGCGGGGCGGCGCGGTTACCCCAGCCATCCTCCAGCTCCTCTCCTCCTCCTCCAGACTCCTAGAGGTCGCCCTCCGGAGCAGCGAGAGCGATGCCGTGCGCCGCGGAGTAGCGTGAGAGAGCAGCTCAGAGAGACTCACAACAGTGAGGCGGAGCTGGGACTGGATCAGAACTCACAAGCTCCACACACTCCTCTACAAGAGCAGGAATCCCAGCACCTATATGAGGAGCACAGAGAGGTTTGTGCCGGATCAGTGTGGACTCGGTATCAGGACGGGCAGCAGAGGAGCACAAAGCCGGTGGAGTGTCTCTGGAGCGGCGGGGACCAGCCCAGCCCCCCACATACAAGCACACACACACACACACACAGAACCGGCCTGCTGCTCCTAGCCTGTTGCTGCTGTGTGTTGGACTTCTCAAATCTCTCTAATCTCCGCGACATATTGGTCTGTGTGTAGTTCCGCGGTGTTTTGTGTTTGTCTGGAGGCCGGCGGCTGTGTTTGTGGCGGTTGGCGGGCTGATAGCGCTCCGCAGCTGGCTAATCTGTTAGCTGTAGCATCGCGTCGTGTAACCCTACAGCAGCCTCGACAACACGATGTAGTTTGATTATTAGACCTCATTTGATTATTAACGTACAAGACAAAACCTGTTTGATGAAGGGGCTGGTGACAGGGACCGAGGCGTTTGGCGTATTTGAACTCTTCCGTGCGTTAGAGTCCGTGCCTCTTAATCTCGTTTAATTCAGAGAGGAGCTGTTTATGCTCATGCAATGTGTGTTTGCTCGACTTCCTTCGGCTTGTGTTGAACCTATCTGTGAATGTGCTGAGTAACTCGGCTCTTGTATGATCCTCTGGATGTCCCCTGCCATCACTGGAGCTAGTGGACGTTTGCAGGAGCTTGTATTTGGCTGGTTTGGGTGGATAGAAGTCCAGGGAGGGTCGAGGCGGCGGGACCAGGCTGTCCCATCGTTTGGCTGCTTGAGCGAGTCCCCGATGCGGAGGGGCTGAGTGCTCCGGGACATGCTGAAGTGTATCCCGCTGTGGCGGTGTAACCGTCACGTTGAGTCCGTGGATAAGCGGCACTGCTCCCTCACTGCGGTGCCCGATGAGATCTACCGCTACAACCGCAGTCTGGAGGAGCTGCTCCTGGACGCCAACCAGCTGAGAGAGCTGCCTAAGGTAAGATCCGACTGTGTCCCGTCACCTGCTCTCATGTGCATGTCTCTCTGCTTGCCACCCTCAATTGTAAATTATGCATAGACCTGTTTTGACACGATTGTGGTTAAACCGTGTCATGCCAATCTTGATATATCAGGGAAATTTAAGAGGTCACCTTATAGGCTTGATTTGTGTGGGTGCAGTCTTTATAAAGTGCTTTAGGGCACAGGTGAATAGCATCATTTTGTTTCCATACTTACCATAATGATTAATTATAGTGGATCAAAACGATTGTTTTGCATTACATGTCTTCAGAAATGTGTGTTCAGATATTCAAATGAGGTGTTATCTAATCAAATATTCAACCATTTGCCATATTCAAAGTTCTTGTTTGATTTTTTTTTTAATTTACTACTACTCCAGGGGAAAAAAAAGTAATGTTTTGCATGTTTTTATGTCACTAGGCCGATAGAAGTCATGGCTGAAAATAGCAGGGAAAAAAGCTGCTGTCTAATGTTGACAGTCTGTCCTCCTTTGGGGGCACTTTAGTGTGTTACACACTAAAAGCTGCTTGCTTTGTCCTTTTAATTTGTATTTCCTCTGTTTGGTTAAAATGTGTGTGTGTGAGAGAGAGAGAGATCCTGCTGATTTGGCTGTGAATCAGGGCTAGTAGTCTCTACTGTAAGCAACTGACAGCTACCGCCTAGTCGTTTGAAGTGCTCTTCAGGTCATATAATGCTAGGACTGTTGGCGTGGCTTCATTGGCAGGAGACACAATCTGTGTTAGCCAGTCTACAGTCAGTATTGCTAACAGGGTCAGACAGAACGGCACAGGATCCTCTGACCGTGATGTGGAGTAGCTGATCCGAGCGGACAGGTCAGGCCCTGAGCTTTGGGGTCTGTGTATACTGTGTGTGTATACAGCTGGCATATGGTTTCCCCTCAGCCCCTCGGCAGAGAGAGTGAAAAAGACATGAAAACTCTGCTCGGTCTTCTCTGGTGCATCAGCAGTGGTCGACCGATACATCTCATAGGGATTTACGGAGAGTGTTGATGTCTGATATGTTTTAATATAATTTAATAGTATTTTGACTGCACACAAAATTGATAGATTTAAATGAACACTTAAACACCTGATTGGTACTTTGTTAAAAGTCGATGTTAATAGAAAAAGAATCAATATTTCTAATCGGCAAGGATGCATTAAATAGCGTAACAGTGACATTTATATTGTTACTAAAAAAAGTAACCTGAAAAAGTCACTGTTTCATGAAAACCCATAATAATAGAATAGGTTCTGAAGAATCATGTGGCGCTGGAGGAACGGCTGCTGTAATTCAGCTTTAAAATAAGAGTAAAAATATACATGTTATTTTACATTGGAATATTTAGCAATATTAGTGTGTTTTTATTGTTTTTCTTGATCAGATAAATGCAGCCTAGGTGCGCATAAAATACTTCATTCAAAAATATTAAAATGTTTCAGTTCTCCAACTTTTGACTGTGTATTACGGTATTTTTTGTTAATATTTTTGCCATAATTTAATGTTCAAATATTATTATTCTTATTTTTTTTTTTAGTTAGTGTTTGCCTGTATGTATTTGCAGGTTTTTTTCCATTTCCATTTTTGGCAGGTTTAACAGTAGTGTCCTTTATGTCTGAGTGGTGCTCTGTACATTTACTGTAGTGCTTAGACTGAAGATCTCAGCAGGCCTGAGCCTGTGCTTTTGAGAAGGCCATATGGTGACTCCGTGTGTCACTGCTCCGCCATGTGTTTCGAGATGGGCTTTAAGCTGCTTATAGCTCCTTCTCCCCCAGACTCACTCTGGACGCTCTGCTGCACTCATTCCTGCTCGTGATACCCTCTCAGTATAACATCAATGCCTTTCCTGTTTTTCTTAAAGACATGGATAATGTCCACATCCTTAGCTCCATGTACTTGTTCATAGAGTTTTGGATTTGAGATTAGCACTGTACCATGACTCATGTTAATGCTTCTCAGGCCGTGACCCTTTACAATTGGGTGTGAGCTGATGTCAAGTATTTCAGGGCCTGTCCACACGGAGTAGCGTTTCGCTGTATATGTATACATTTTTTAGCGTATTGGCGTTCCTCCGGTTGAGGCTGTCTGTAGAAGGTTTCTAGTAAGACGTCAGCTTCATGTGTGTGGCCTGGCACAGTTCTTTAAGGTGAGCAGATGGAGATTTAGGGTCCTCACCTGAAAGGCTTATGTTCACTGTACCGCTTGGATATGTATAGTTAAGAAAGGACCTTTTTAAAGCAAGTCCAGAAATAGAAACATTTGAGTGTTTAATGCAGGGCACAAAGCAGGAGTAATTGTGAGAAATTACCTCTCAGGCAAACCGTTAAGCGGCAAATGACTTCGGATCGAGTGTTCTGTTCAAAAATTCATATTTTAATATGAGCACCTGGGTGGCTCACAAAGTGCCTTCAGCTTTTTCCAGGAGTTGGTTTACATGGAAAAACGAAACTTGCTAAACAGTCTGGGAACTGTACTGCCGCTGATAAAACTGTATTTCGAAGCCATCAGCATTCGAGGAATTCCCATCACGCCCTCCGAAAACATCAACGTGAAGCTTCCTCCGTGTTTAGTCATTATGCAATCCCTAATCCTCACTGTTCCTGTCCTATTGTGTGACGGTCGAGCACCCGCTTGTCACAGTAAATTCCTCACTTCGGAGATGTTGAGCACTAACTGGATTAACCCAGAATGCCCTTGTCCACATTCACAAAGCACAGAAATGGCATTCGCTGTAGTCTAATCATTAACAAGTGTATCGCGCACACATACGTCCACGGTTTAGCAGCTTTCTGGGGAAGATTTGAGAAATGTGAAGTCTGTACGTTTTCCCTGACGGGGCTGGGAGGGAGAACCGCTCCGTGGCTTTGACAAATCTGGAAGATCTTGTGACTGGTTACATAGTAGGCTCTTTCAGCTTATCTGACGTCTCCCACCCAGCTGCACATATTAAATGTCCAGGCTTATTATCGCAGCTCTGTCGCCATTGTCCTCCTTTATCGGTCGTGACTTGTATGACGACTGTAAAGAAAGAGGAGGAAATGTTTATTATGCAGCAGGAGTTTTTGAATGGGTAAAATACTAGCAGTATGTTGTTATTTAATTTTAGGTCCTTCCTCTGTTTTATCAGCACCCGATACTGCTCTTTCATAACAGATGTTGTCAGACCATTTGGTGCAACATAGTCAATCCGCGGACACTAAAAGGAAATTCTAACTGTAGAAGTAAGCCAAACGAGGAAGTCGAGTAACATATTTAACCTATTGCCTGTAATAGCTGTGCTTAATTACTTTGAACCAGAAAGTGGTTTTTCCAGCTCAAGTATGTGCCTGAATTTCAAGGAGTTGTTTTAATAGAGGATCGTAATACAATGGCCCTCTGAAAGCCTGAACGGGTGTGTGTGTGTGTGTGTGCGCGTTTGGGCAGATTTGTGCTGTGTTGTCTGCAGAACAGGTTTAATTTATGTAGGGCTCCTCCCTGCCCTGCTCTATGCATATAATGTTCATTCATAGGTGCTTGTCCAGCAGGTGTTCCTCTCTTACCTGCTGTGAACTGCATCTTTGTAAGGGTGTTAAACGATACTTCATGTTATATCCTGATGCATGGTCTTGATTCATGAAATTGAGAGGAGTGATTTCATGGTCATGTTTTTCTCATAGGCTGTCTTTGGATGTTGGTTGGAGGCAAAATAGAAAGTAAAACAAAAAAACCATAAATATTCGGTAAGGCTTTATTTTAATGTGTCCTTGATGCACTTGTTACATGCATTTGCCATAAGTAAGTTGTGTGTAGATTTCTATGCACTGAGAATATACTAGCCTCACAAGAACCCTGTTTTGTTTACAACAAAGGAAAACCAGTCACTTGTTTACAAAGTTAGTTGCTTCTCACCAGAGCTTGCGCTTAAGTCTTAGGTCATCCACTTTAATCCCACTCTTTTGCGATAGCGTTTGCGACAGTTAGCAGAAGCTAGACCTAACGGTTTATAAAGTTTAAGTATAGATATTTTTCTTACACAAACACGCCATGTCACTTGAAGAGGCCTTTAGTACTGTCTTCTGAATGAGCAAAAATGAAGTTGTGCCTGAAAATGTCACGCCTCTAAATTAGCATTGCAGCAGTCACAAGGTCTGTTTTAGTATTCACTGCAAATCTGTCGTCTTGATGGGATGATTCAGGGCTGTGCAGTGTGAGCATTTCACTCATTTGCAAGTGAAAATTATTTGGCGCAAGTTTCACTGGACACATGATCAAATCTCATAAACTTTGTTATATAAGAAACTCCCTTAACCTTGCACACTTTTACTTTTCACACAGTGATTGGCTTCTTTTTGTTGCTTTCCTTTGGAGTCAAAATAGTTCTGGCATTTTCACAGAAGATTTTTTGGGGGTTGCATATTGCGCATGCAACTTAAGAGTTTTTTTGCTTTGTGTAGCGATACTGAAATCAGGTCAGTTTTAAGTGCAATTAGAGTTTGTTTTGCACTTTTTAAAGTCCTTCTCTTAGTCAAAACAATTTCATTGCCCAGACTGATGCCATCTTTGATACATTATTTGTTGTGAAGCTGATTCAAACTGAACAAAATAGGCCATCTGAGCATCCCCCTTATAAGTTTGTTTAGTAGTAAGCAGCTCGTTTTGCCATTACTGTACCCCAGCCCAGCATCCCTCCCGATTATGGCTTTCATTCATCTGTAAAAACATGTTTAACCCCTTGTCCCCTTCCTCTCTTTGCTGCACGAGCCGTATCGTCCCACTAAGCCCGTCCCTTGAGGGTCTCTTGAGTGGAGTGGCTGTCTGCAGCTGTCCTGCTCCAAGCGTACAGTCAGTGCTCGCTGGATGGATGAGTTCTGCAGAGAAGTGAAATCAACCACCTTCTGTCTGCCGTCCAGGCTTGTGTTTATACTGGAGCGTGTAGTTTTCCATGAAATACAGCAGCTTGAGGGTGATGCTGGTGTTTTCTTATGTCAACAGTGTATGAATATAGTAAATATATATGTGTGTGTGTGTGTACTATATTACACTGCTCAAAGAAATAAAGGGAACACTTAAAAAACACAATGTAACTCCAAGTCAATCACGCTTTTGTGAAATCAATCTGCCCACTTATCGAGCAACACTGATGGACAATCTATTTCACATGCTGTTGTGCAAATGGAATAGACAACAGGTAGAAATTATAGGCAAATAGCAAGACTTAGCCTTGGGTTCCTCCTAATGCAAGACAATGCTAGACCTCATGTGGCTGGAGTGTGTCAGCAGTTTCTGCAAGACGAAGGCATTGATGCTTTGGACTGGCTCGCTGTTCCCCAGACCTGAATCTAATTGAGCACATCTGGGACCTCATGTCTCGCTCCATCCACCAATGCCATGTTGCACCACAGACTATTCAGAAGTTGGTGGATGCTTTAGTCCAGGTCTGGGAGGAGATCCCTCAAGGGACCATTCGCCACCTCATCAGGAGCGTGCCCAGACGTTGTAGGGAGGTCATACAGGCACGTAGATGCCACACACACTGAGCCTCATCTCGACTAGTTTTAAGGACATTACATCAAAGTTGGATCAGCCTGTAGTGTTCAATTTTGAGTCTGACTCCATATCCAGACCTCCATGGGTTAATAAATTTGATTTCCATCAATAATTTTTGTGTGATTTTTGCTGTCAGCTCTTTCATATATATATATATATATATATATATATATATATATATATGTAAAGAACAAAGTATTTAATAAGAATATATTATTCAGATCTAGGATGTTATTTTAGTGTTCCCTTTATTTGTTGAGCTGTATATGTGTGTGTATATTTATTTTTTTCTTTATTAAAGCTTAACACATTTTCTAATTTCTTGGCATCGCAGTAATGCTTCGAACATAAGCGCAGTTTATTACATGGTGCAGTCTTGCTGTGCTGTAATTGCAGCAGGTAGGGTGTCAAAATAATCTTTCATTACTCACTAATTTGCCTGATTGGCTTATGAGGCCAAACTGTAAACCCTTCACTCTTATTTGGCCAGCTTACTTCATACCACATGCAGCAAAACCATTTAGGATATGTGTTAGCCAACAGGATTACAAGAGCATCTTGAGAACAGCCAGTAATGTTTTCAAAATCAAACCCAGCTTGTGACCTGCGTTCCACAGCTTTGCAATTTTCAGTGGACTTCAGGATTGTATTCTTGACTTTTTGCTAGGACTTTTAAAGTTCATAATGTTGTTCATAATAGGTTTTTGAAAAAAAAGCTGCATTGTAAAAATACAATAAAATCAATTTAATATATTTCAAAATGTAATTTATTCATGTGTTTCCAGAGTTACATGATCCTTCAGAAATCATTTTGATTTGCTACTCAAGCATCAATGCTGAAAACAGTTGTAGTGTTTACAATTTTTTTTGGAAATTGTGACACCATTTTTTGTTTTTATTTTTTGAAAGAAATCTTTGATAAATATAATATCTTAAGCATTTTGCATTTTATTGCTCATTAATTCTGAAAAGTCAATTCTACAGTGATATTGGGAATTCTAAAAGGAGAAGACGAGTGATTTAGGAGCTTTCTTTAGATTATATCGAGACACTATCCATCCCTTAATCTGATTAATTTAGAAACCACAAAGTTGCATGAACAAAGACCTCGTTTGAGGGGATATATAGCTTGGTTCTAAAAGAATCTGAGAATGGGTCGGTAGTTTTACTTCTGTACCTCAGCCAGAACTTTTATTAGTCTGGTCATTGTCTTGACTTTCTGCTTCTGTCTTGTGAGCCAGCACATGAGATGTTAGTAAGTGAGGGCTTCCCCCTACGGCCCACAGAACTGGGCCAGCAGTACACATAAATCACAGCTGCCATTGTGTGTGCTGCAGTAAACCTACCCTCATCCCCCATCCCTCTCCTCCCTCTCGTGCTGCTCAGACTGCAGAGGACTTTCGAGATCACACTGCGCTGGGCCTCTTTCACACAGTCTGTTCTCCTGCTCACTTCTGCTTAACTTTAACCCCCAGTTTCACAGACAAGGCTTAAGCTAGTCTTTGCATGTTTGAGCTGTCTCAGATGAGAATATCTTGCCCTGACAAATCTTAAAACATATCAGTGTCATTGTTCTGTGTTAAGATACACACCTGTAATATTTTTTTTATAAGGCATTTTTGTAAAAGTTGCTTAAATATCTTAATTTAATTCATGCCTAGTCCTGGCTTAAGCTAAGCCCTGTTTGTGAAACCGGGCCTAAATGTATTATAGCACCACAGTATAAAGATTAGGATAAATATTTTTATTGTAAGGTACCGAAGATGGATTTATTGTTAGGGAGTCATTAAAAAAAAGGGGAAAAAAACGTTATTCCAACTAACAATAACGTTTTTAAATATAATTTTGTATTGCAATAATTTCACATTCAGACATTAATGTACAAACAAAATACATGGACTTTAGTCTTCACCATTTCAGTATTCTGTTAGAATTTGTATTTTTTACTTTCTTTAATAATCATTGCCAGTATGCTTCATTATCACAGAGCAGTATCGATCATTCTTGGTTGTGGATGAAATATCAGATAACATATCATAAATTGGCAACAGGTGCACTCATGCATCTGTAAAACTGAATCCTGTTGAAGAGGGGAAATTGTGGTTAGAGCAAGAGTAGGACTGTGTTTTAACACGTTGGCACTGAGATTTTTCAGTGCCTGCCAGTTCTTCCAGAAACAATGCACACTCTCTCTTCTCCTGTCATCTTCTCACACTCTCGCAGTCACTTGTTTCGTGAGATTATGCTTTTGAATTGGTCCAGACTGCAGACTGAGAAGCCTCTACTTAAACCGGCCTGAAATGTGTTACCCTGCTTCCTTTTTGTCTGAGCCAGGGAGCAGCTGGCTCACACATCCTGTCCCCGCCCGTCTCTGGGAGTTTGATTCCGGAGGAGGATTAACACTGGGAGGAAGCCCCTCACCCCCTCTGAGACTCATTCACTCTCTGTCGTCTGTCTAAGCTATTGATTGCAGAAAGTGTGTAGACTTGATGGCATTGTTAACTTCTAAGATCAGCGTGTACATCTGTTGTCATGTCCCTTTTAATCTCACACTCTTGCACCAGAAACGTGAGCCAGTCACCATCAAACAGGGGCGGCACCAGTGGTCATCCAGTGCAGGGTAGCGTCAGTGTTTAGTCCAGGTCGCTTGACTCAAGCTCCACTTCCCTGTGTTCACTTCCGACCGGGAAACACCCCCTATAATCATTTACAGCCTCTAAACCTAATGCTTTACTGTTCTGCTTGTTGTTCAGGCTTATAAACACATACGCTTTACCACAGCAGGGTGTATCTGTTCCTGTCAATTTTTATTTTTTTTTAATGGTCAGTTATTTGGAACATATGAGTATTTATTTTATAGCCTAACAATAGAGTAAAAATATTTCTTTATTGCCTTTTTTTGTTTGTTTTTGGGGGTTTTTTTGTTCTAAGGGCAATAAACAAAGAAAAAAAATTATTGCACATAACCTACCTCTTAAACCTCTTGCTTCAAATGTTAATCATTACAACATAACAGTAGCTACATATGATACATATTTCTGTTATTAGGGATGTGCATGAGTTCTCTGAAGTGACACCAGTGGTTGATAGTATAAACAAAGATTGATTTTAATGATGCAATTGCTGAATTTAGGAGCAACTAGGCACAACAAATCAAATAGGGGCTACGTTTTTCATTCTTTGTTTCTTCTGGAGAAGGCGCAAAAAGACTAACTTTTGAGGTGTTGACATTTTATCACCATTGAAAAATGATCCATCATACAATCAGTTAATACTGACGCCTGTCAAGGAGAAAAAAATAGCAGAAAAATATTTCTGAAGTATTTTCATGCAGATTATTACAAACTACTTCTCTTATTTTCTTAAGATGATTTTCATGAAACCAGCTCCTGGGTGGACTTTTTGGCCAGTTTTTGGTTTGGTGCATACTTCATATTTTCAATATGAACGTTTCCATGGGTCTGACCCTTCCAGCAGCTCCTCCTCTATCTACCTCAACACCTGTCATGTAAATCTCTCTCTGTGTGTGGAGCACACAGTCCGTGCATGCTGTGGGACAGAGTAAACACACAGAGTCTAGTACAGATGGCCCAGTCTGGCTGATCTCCTTCAGATACTTTGATAGGTGTTACTGTTAATGGCGGCACCCTGTCGTCTGAACTCTGATACAGACCTTTTATTGCAGTAAGCTATTAATAAAGCAAGGGTTTTGTATGTTTATTCTTGTCTAAGTTGTGTGTAAATTGTGTGTTTTTCCCAGATAAAAGTGCTAAAACATGGTTGAGAGAGTAATTTTAATGCAGCGTGCTGATACTATGGCTAGTGGTTTTTTTTTTTTACACTCCACAGTTTGCTTGTTCTTGTTGGTGACTCACACAACACACAGAAGCTGTATAGCAAATCCCCATGGACTCATGTTTCCATGGCCACAGGATGCAAGGCGAGCCCACGTGGAGAGCGCACTGCTGTTGCTACGTGGACATGTAGCATCTCCCACTCCTACGAGTTATCTTTGTTGGAAGTTGATGCATTTGTCTGTAAATATCAACTTGGTATAAACCGCACTGACAGAGGTCAGGGTGTGTGGTACCTTACTGATATTCTACTTTGTAGTAAAACTTAAGAGAATTTGTCATGTGAGAATGGTTTTTATTGACTGCAGCAAACAGCAAAGTTACAAAGGTCTCTCAGTCGAGACAGGAAGTAAGTTCATCAGCTATGCGCTTTCATATTTCTTTTAATCTCGTTGGTGGTCAAGCACCAACCTCTGTTGCGGCTTTGAAGCTACATTGACCTGAACACTAGTCCAGCTCCAGCTCCAGAGCTTTTAGAATGGCACCTAAATAAATGATGACTGTCAGCTGGCAGTGTTGGATCAACTGCTGTGATGCTCATTGTGTTGAGGTCATTTCAGATGTCTTTTCATGCATTCTGTTTGATTGACGTATAAATTATGTGCACTACGCATGAACGGTGTCAGTGTTTTGCGGTTATCTATTGCTTGGATGTAATCTTTAAAAACCCCAATAATAATTTTATCTAAGTGAGTGCACATAGGACCCTTCAGGATGACCAAATGATTGATTGGCTACTGTCATTTAACAGATGGTTGTGGGAGGTACATGAACTGTTGGAGTGAAAGATCTTCAGCTGTGGCTGAACCTGCAACCTGTACTATCAGCC
This sequence comes from Enteromius unitaeniatus, assembly GCA_032359435.1. NCBI lineage: Eukaryota > Metazoa > Chordata > Actinopteri > Cypriniformes > Cyprinidae > Enteromius > Enteromius unitaeniatus. The sequence continues at coordinate 15,264,531 of JAUMHI010000043.1, forward strand.
CAGTTTCGAAACTACTGAACATTTTAACAGCGCACACTTAACATTTGCTTGGAGACCGAGTTCAGCCTGAAGCTGAGAAATCTGTATTTAAGGCTACTTTTTGGGTCTAGCTGAGCTTTTCTCCTATATCCCGCTAGTTAGGAATGCCTCCAGTTTGGAAGAGCTTATCTGTAATTTCCTCATTCTTATAGAGCACCAGTCAACTGTTACACATGCTGAGTGCATGGACCAGTGTTTTGACGCGTGCATTTTATTTGCAATCTGTGCGCGCATCAGAGCGGGCTTTACCAATACGAGTAAAGTGAAGATGCGCTGTCCTTGAAGGACGTTCAGCTTGCATTAGAAAACGGTCAGTATAATGGTAGGAATCCCACATCAGGCGAGTCTTTTTCATGCGTCATAGACCAAAATCCCCTTTGCGCGATGTGATTATAGGCTAAAATGTTGTAAATACATTAGTTTTTATTTATTTATTTTATTTTATTTTTGCAACACAATTTCCATGATGACAGATCAATGTTAAAAGCATCTTGACAAGATGATTGAAAATAAATACAATCCTTGCACAACCAACAGTTTTATCTGTTATCGCTCTCTTTTGGTAGTACCCAGCTTAATTGTGAGATTTTGGAAACCAGATCTTAATTTAGCGGGAACGGTCGGTGCGGAACAAAACCTCGCGGGAGCGGGACTCGCACAGACCTCTAGAGTGAAGCGTCCTTGAAATCACAGGAGTGTCTTCATGTCACAGGAGGCTTTAGTCGTACATTTCTCCGGGGGCCAGACCAAACCTCAGAGACAGACGTAGAAAACAGATCTCATCATAACACATGCTGTAAACTGAAGCATTAGTCTCAAACTCAATTTCTGGAAGGCCACAGCTCCAACCCTAATCAAACACACCTGATCCAGCTAATCAAGCTCTTCAAGATTACCAGAAACATCCAAGCAGGTTTGATTTGAAGCTAAACTCTGCAGAGCTGAGGCCCTCCAGGATTTGAGTTTGAGACCATCGCTCTAAAGTCTTATCACACCCCAAGAAAATATTCACTATGAACAAAAGCTTAAATCGAAACTGCATTCCTGTGGATCGTTTTATACTAAGACTACACTTTGTCCAGTAACAGAACACATTTGAAGCTCAAAAAAACTGACCAGGCATGTTTTCTTCCCCTCTCTCTTTTGGGTTGCTATGGTTGGCTATGTTGTTTTTTTTTTTTTGAATGTTGAACCAACCAGGAAGCCAAGCTCATTGTAGTCTAACCAAGCATGATCACATTTATCAGTTATTCCCAAGTGTTTCGGTCTCCTGCTCTAATCAAATGTTTCTTTCATGTATCATAACTTTACTTATATGGTACCAGTTTAATAAGCTTGAAGGAAGGACTGTTTTCTGTGTGCTTGTTCATGCGTGTTTCTGCCTGTCTGTGTTTATATCTGCTGCCCGTTTTGACAGCATGGAACTCCGTCGGTGCCTCGACACGCACCATGCCCAAAAACAGACCAAAATGGCCCTTTGTTTACCACAGGGTGTGTGTAAGAGTGAGTGAGTGAGGGCTCGAGCGCTGCTGATTTGTTGACGTGTGTGTTTGTCTTGTTGATTCCTCTGTTTTGAGAGTGCTGTGGTGGACAGGAAGTGGGAATAATGGAGAGAGCTGAGGAATGTAGTGTTTTTGTTTTGCAGAGCCTCTCTAACCATCACACTGCTGCCGAGAGCAGAGGAACCTTCGCCAGCTCAAACACAAATCTCACTCGCTCTCTTTTTCTGTCTAACAACGTGGCCCAATCAGACTCTACAAGCTCTTCTGTGTAATCCTGAGCTTTTGTATTAACCAGACAAGAGAGAGGTCAGTTGATCAATTTGGTGGTATTTTCTACTGGTAGCCCTGCCTGTTGTCCATGATCCTGCCGTGGAAACACAGATTGCTTGATCCTGGGAACTTGCATTGTGTCTGGTTTGGACATGGTTTCTCTCAAATGTAGAATCTGCTTTCATGTTTTGTGTAACAGATTTGGCTCACATTTGTAGTGTGGGTTGATAATTTGATAAGTGTACAACTCCACAGCCTGAAATGTTTTGTGTGCAGTTGATTTGACTCTTAAATCTTGCTCTCTTAAAAGGATAGTTCACAAAACACTGTATTCAGCACTTATAGTCTTTCCAAACTTGTATGACTTTCTTCTGTGGAATGGAAGGGCAGGTTAGGTCACAGTTGACTTCCATTGCATGTGCAAAAACACGTAGACATTTCGGGGGAAAAAAAGAAATAAAAACGATAGGGCCTTATGATTTCCACAATGCAAAAACATGGATAGAATCATGGATTCCTGTCAGAAACATATTTTAATGTGGAACACTGAATGTCAATATATTATGATTGGATACGCAATATTTTTGCAGAAAAAGTGAAATTAAATAATTTTAGGATCGTTGTGATTGAAAACAGCCTTTAATAATGGGATAAAATGGCTGATCACTTCTGACCACAAGTAGGCACTTTCTCAAAACATTTTGAGTACTTTCAGGTCATGGTCTTGATGGTACATACTTGATGGTTTCATAATGATACACCAATGCACTGGTAAAATATAGCATTTAAAATTTATGTTTCTGAATTTCCTACAGTGGTTTAGTGTCGATCAGAGTAACAGTTTCTAAGATAGCGCCAAATGTTTTTTAAACATTTAAATGCAACCCTGCACAAACCATAAGGCAAAACCTGACATGTTTGTGTCGCTGGACTTGGGAACAATTCAGGAGTCTGAAAAGGTGACTCCCACGAAAATAAATTGAACACAAAGTTATTGCATTTTTACCCCTAGGTGACACTGACTCTAAACTTTTCAGGCTCGTTAAGGACATGGTGCTCAACATTTTTGTAATTATTGTCGAAAACATACACTAATGCATTCTTAAGATACAGAAATTTTAAAAAATTCAAAATAGTCCACACCCAAAATGGCTGACATGGGAAAATTGGATACGGTTGGACTTGGCATGACACACCGAATCTGAAGAGACCAGTTTTGTGATTTATTATTATTATTTGGAGCATCAGACCAAATGCAACAATGAGTAATAACTTTTAGAATTAAATATTCTAAACTTCTAAATTTGTAGTGGTGCTGTACAAAAACGCTTTTGTCTATCAACATGAAATTCATACATTTTTGCCAGAATAGTCTGACGATGATCAAATTTGATGAGTCAAATTTGGTGCAAATTGCTCTGACGGTCTAGGAGGAGTTCGGAAAAGTAGGTTTTCCTCATGAATCAAAATGGCGGACTGGAAGCTTTATCATGGAATTATATTATCAATGATGGAAAAACAGGTATTGATGTTCTCTGCATGATCAGGGAGTCCAGCAAAACCAATTTCATTACAATAAGCTAAAGTTATTAGCATTTTTGGAAATTTCGTAATGAATGATTTATTACTCCTGATCAATAGGTGGCGCTGTAAACAAAATGATGTGGCGTGGTCAGTGTGAGGTGACGATGGCACATACACAGTTTGGTGGGAATATCTCCAACCTTTGCAGAGATACAGCCTCAGATGCAGTTTGGCAGTTGTACGACATATTCATTGATGCGCCAAACGAAAAACGTTTTGTGTATCGACTCGAGATCCTTAACGTTTTGCCAGATTGGTCTGAAGATTGTATGTGGTATCAATCAATTTTACCAGATTTTACTATTGCCATTGTACCAAAAAATGGAAACCACAAAAATTCAAATGAAATTCAGGAGAAAATAAAATTTAGGACCCTACATTTATCTATTTAGTTTTATCTCTGATCTCACAGCTGCCTGTTAGTGCTCCGATAGCTTAACACTTAAGACTGAAGCTTAAACTTAAATTATTTTGGACTTGGAACGCACAATTCAGTTTTTACTTAAAAGAATTTGGTGTTTATAAGTGTGTGTGTGGTCTGTTGTACATGCTTCAAACAGTGCTAATCATCATGTTTGTAAGTGGAGGAGGAGCTCCACTCCCATCAGTCTGTTCGCTAGTAACGATACAGCGGTGATCATACAGCTTGGCTTCAGAGTCCGCTCAAGAAAGTGGATCTCGGTATGTTCAAACAGCAAGTGTGATGTGTCTGGTCAGTGTCCCTCATGACTGTTTGTTGAGTCTATATGCTGGTTGAGCCTCCAGCATGGCCTTTCTTTCACCATGTCAGGAAAAAAACAAATCACTGATGGTTGGGAAACATTTTTATTTATTCTCGTCTTGTGGGAAGTGTTTCTCACAATCTAAAAATTGTTTTCCCAAATTCTGTTACAGCTGTCCTTAATCTACAACCTGCATCTTTTAAAGGAATACGACTATAGGAAGTATTGTGAACTGTGTGTATTTGTGTTTTGGGTGTGTATGTGCAAATAAATGTTGATGCATTGTTTTCATTGACTTTTGTTGACATGTGACTGTTGAAGTGCAGACATGGTATGACTGTACAGGAGGCTGCAGTACATGCATCTATTTCTTGCATGGAAAAACAGTTTTTCTCTTCTGTCACTTTTGTGTTTTTATGAAAAGACGGCATTGGGGAAAAAATCTTTTAGATTTTGTTGGGCCTTGCATGTAATTACATTTTTGTAGAACATGACTTAGTATTATTTTTCTACATTTGCTTTATTTAAAGTAAATGCAACAATTCTTAACGTTTTTAACTTATAGGTTCCAACACTAAATTGACTAAAATTTTTAATCTGTAATTATGACAGCTAAGGTATTTTTGTTTTTATTTTATAATAATTAATTTGAAATTATCCTTTGATGGCCCCATAGAGGGTTGTGATATGTTTTGCAACGTTATTCAGTTTTGTTTTGTTTTTTTGTCAAGATTGTCTTCAGGTATGTTATTTGCATATAGTTTAGGTGTGTTATTATATTTTGGTGGTGTATGTTGTCATTTGTTCATAGCAACGGTCGCTTAAAAACATAGCCACTGGTAGCTTAAATGAAGCCGGTTCTGCTCTATGGTTGGACTATATCCAGTTGACATGTTTTGATCTCCTTTTAAGTTTAGCAGGAATGTACAGGGAATTTTTGGAATTCAGAGTGCCCACTTTGTTCAGAAAGTCCTGCCTGAGTGATCACTTAAAGCTGCAGTGAGTGCATTTTAAATGTTTGATTTTAGTCAGATACAGCTTCATCCTGCATATATGATTATGGCCACAATTGTCTAGATATTTACTATGGATGGAACAATGCAGTTATCCTGTGGTTAAATGCATACCCCTTTTTTTTTTACCATAGTTTTCAGTTTCAGTTCTTCTGGCTTGGCATTTGAGAGTGTTTCCTTTTTAAACCTATGTATATTGGAGTTAGACAAATGATAATAAATGTTTATTTCAAATGTATTTATTTATTTTATTTAATTTTAGTTTTTCCTATTTTCCTCAAAATACAATAGAACCTAAGTCTGTATCTTCTCAATAGCCAGGTGAGTTACATCATCTTGGTTCAGCTGAACCATGTGACTGACTAAACTGCCATTCTAACAAAATTCTGACCGCTTACCTTACCGCTAAGTTTCATGAACACCCATTTGCCATTGGTTTAGCAAATAGATAATGTCCTCCCAAACTCAAGCCATTTGTCAAATCAGAAGTCGACATCTCAGAGCATGCAAACCAAGCATTTCTAAAAACATCACAGAGCCACAGTGTTTAAAAAAATCGAGCTGTAATGTGTTCTTCAGGGCTTTTCTGTTTCATAAACTCCGTATGGTGCATTTCAATCTCAAGGCTCTTATAAATGAGTGACGTATGCAATGCGTTGCTAACAGTATCATGACCCAGGCATGACCTTGTGTTTATCTGATGCTCATAGCACAACTCCTGACACTTACGTTAGAATAGACTTGTACTAAAAACAGCTGATGGATGTTTAGAGAGATGAACAAACACATCTTCACCATAGATCAATGACTGCATGCTGTCTATGGCTCATCGGAACAATTTAAGATCAAAGATAGCCTGCTATATCAGTGCTACTACTCATTACTGCAGTCTGTGTCTTGTGACAGACATCATCACGTAGAAAGATTACAGTTATCAAAAGATTTGTGAGTTCACACATTGACTGTTTTTGTGCTTTTGTTAGAGAGACCATAGAGAACCATACCAATAGCTATAAAGTGAATCACAACATTACAAAACATTTGATTTGAAACAAATAAAGTGTTTGCCATTTTTTCCTGTCACATTTTATTCAGTTTTCAATGTTATTTTTGGGGTGAACTATAGCTGCATGTATAATAACACCACCATGTAAACGGCACAGTTGTTTGAAGTGCCCCTCTGTTGCCCTCTTGAGTACTGTCTGGTTTTATCGCTTGTGTTCTTCTGAACTTGAATTCTGGGAATGTTGCTTGAGCTGCAGAGACTTGACCACATGATTGCTGAACAGGCCTACAAACACAATGAGGCTTTGTGCTTATCTGCTTTCTAGCTGCCATTTCAGGACAGGCTATACTGTGCACAGTTTGCTGGTTTTCTGCACTCTTTTTCTTTTTATCTCTCTCCATCCAGTAGAAATTGGCTGCTAGTGATGGTGGGGATTGGATTGGTCACATGACAGAATGCCTTTCCTGTATTGTGTTTCACAGATGGCAGAAACAAAGCCGTGTGTAGGTTCGAACACCATTCGTGATAATGCGGAATTGTCCAAAAATATAGTATATAAGTGTTGTGTAAAATGTCTAAAATGTATGTGACAATACGGGCTGGTGACAAAGATCCTAGCAGCAGAATAGAGCGGTGGCCGGAAACAGGAGGAACTCGCACGCAGCTCTGAATAAAACATGGGAAGAGCAACAACAACAAGAGTGTCATCTTTTTCTAATTGAACAAGCCTTATACAACATAAACTAGATTATTGTACTAAATACTTAGGACAAGGAAAATATAAGGTTTATTCCAGGTAACGATGAGTTCTACAAACAGTAGGCCTATCTATGGTGTGATTTTGATTTAATACTGAGAAAAAAAAAGTTTATTGGCCAAGTATAGGGCAACCTTTAAAAAAAAAAAAAAAAAAAACCTGTTCACATTGTAACAGCTCAACCGACAGACAGACATAAATCGACAGACATCTACCTGATTATGCATGTCAGATTTATACAATTTATTCACTGTACTGTTAAAAATCTGTAATCTAAATCTGTACTGTTAAAAGCAGTAAAGTTGACTTGACGACATCTCAAAATCAAGTCAACACCCTAATAGTTTTTTTTTTCTTTCACAATACAGAAGAATGGACGTTGCCACTTCTGTATCATCACAGAACATGAATGTTCTTTTGAAGACCTTTTTCTGCAGAAACAGGAAAATCAGTTTCAAAATCAGCCTTTAAGAGAGGTTCTAAGGTGTAGAATTCACTTTGTTGGTATGGTTCATGTCTTGTAACAAAAATGTTTTTTTTAAATTCCTATGTGCTACTATGTTCTCTCTAACAAAAGCAGTCAATGCGTGAACTCACAGAATTCCAGAATTCTAAGGTGTAGAATTCATGATGCTCAGTTGTGCAATACTAGCTGTGATGTAGTGCTAAAACAGGAAGCAGGCTCAGCATATAGCATCTTTGCCACCTCAGTGCATTTGTCTAGATTTTTATCTGGAAATGGATTTGGTGTTTTGTTTTTTGTTTTTTCATAATAGGTGAACTTATAGTATACTTGTCATGTTTGACATCTAGCACACTTTCAGAAAAATGACACGGCTCACCTTTAATGGCAATCCATCAGTAGGTTCACCTGAGCTCTGCGTCTCATTTGACTCTGGTTTGGAATGCAAATCAAATCCCTTGTGGCTCAATCACAGAGGCCTGTGTGAATGGCGCGCTCTTCTCCTGCTCGGACTTCACTGGCTCACCTCGGCCTGCACAGCATATGACAATAAAAGGACGGTGTCTGGTTCAGAACGGTCTGTACAAAGGGGAGGAAGACTTATTTGTGCTTATATTGCACACCCATTTCCTCTTGTTAATTGGCACTTGTATCAGCACAGTGTGATGTGTGACGAGAGTCATCTCTGTCATCATATACAGGAAGACTAGGTCTCTTATCAAAGCAACTTCATTGTAAGAAACACTTACATTTGAATTGATTGTGGACGTAACATTGACTTTCACATATGCTGCATGTAAAAAACAAACCTGAATGTTTAATAACATTTTTAAAGATTAATTTAATCATATCTTGTTGAAATATGCTGTCCTTTTGATGTGCCTATTCTTCAAAAATCTCGATAAAGTATCACAAAAATCTAAACAGCAAAACAGTTTTTTTTACATTTAATGTTGATAAGAAATCTTTTCTTGAACAGCAAATCAGCATATCAGAGTGACAGCTTGAAGATCACGAAGACTGCTGAAAACTAAGCTTCTATTCACATTTTTAAATGCTTTAAATACTTAATAATTTTTACTGTGTTTTTATCAAAAAGGGCAACCTTGGTAAACCTAAGAGACTTTTTTCAATTAAATGAAATTATACCCTTTTTTTTAACCAAGTGTTTCCAGTTTCTTTACAAATAAAACCTAGTCATTCCAAGTCTAGCTCCATCCCAAATCTCTCTCTCTCTCTCTTTAAACAGTAAATAGTGCACAGTCCTTTACCTCCCTAAGTAAATGATTGCTTTCCCATGATCATTCAGCAGTTAGTTGTGTTGAGAAAGGCTTGTTGGGTGGTTTCTCTGGCAAGGGATTCTTCAGTCTCTCTCACTCTGTGCATATGAGTTTCACACATAGCGGTCATTTCTAACCTTTATCCATGTGACAGTGTAATTGAAATGGAGAGACTTGTGTTGCTGTTTTATGTCTTTGTCTCTGTTATGCTTGATCTCTGTTCTGGGCTTAGTGATGTTGAGCTGCTTCAGAAGATTATTAAATATTGATTATTTCTTGATACTTATTTTGTACTGTGTACATGAACTGGTCCAAATTTAGTTGCTTTTTATTTTATTTTATTTTTTAAAATCCTGAATGAACCCTCGACTTGATGTTCCCTCATCTCAGTAGTCTGATAACATTATATTGAACGTATAAGAAACTAATGGCTATTAAAGAGATTCAAACATTCTTACATGTGTTTAATCAGTTGAGGACTATGTAATTATATTAGTGACCCACACTTTCCATTGTTTAATGTCCTGCAAACATTATGCTTTGATTATTTAAACCATTGATTAGTCACAGAGGTTGATCAGCTTTCTTTTTTCAAGAGAAACATGCTTGAAATGAAGATTGAGACAAGCTGTTTATGTTGGAGAAATATCTGCAGCACAGAAATGCTGTACTCTGCTGATCCAGACAGTTCTGCAGTCCTGCCACGGGCCCCCTGTGGTACAATAACACCAGTGACGGCGCTGCTGTCTGCCTGCCAGACCCGTTTGGCTCAGGACGCTCATTTTTAGACAATTATCCTCTCATCAAAACTGAGCCTTTTATTAAACGTTCAATATTAAAGGTAAAAATAGTCTAGAAAGTCACTCAACATTTAGCAGTGATTTTTATGCCCTTCTTAATGCAAATAAGTGACTTTACAGTCCTTTTGTACCCATTAGTAACTGCAGCTGTGTGCAGGTATGCGATGAGTGGGGAGGATATCACCGTGGGATAGTATGAGTTCAGTGTCTCATTGACCTGCAGGATGAGCAGAGTCACTAATGAACCGTTTCATCCATCATCAGCCCACTTCTCTGCTCATTAGTAATCCACCACTCCCCCACCTCTTTTTGCTCACTTTCCCTTTTCCCCAGTTCCCGCTCTCCATCCGTTCTGACCTCATTTCTCATCTTTTCCCTTTTGTATCCCACATTCTTGCCGTCTTTTATCTTCTTTTTTTTTTAGGCTTGCCTATGCCCTTTGCTTGTGGACAATAGAAAAGTCCTTTACTCTGTTGGTGCCTTTGGTGGGAGGAGCTAAGTGGTCTTAGTTTTGATTGACAGCACTGTGTGTGACTTCAGAGGCTTTGTCCCAGTGCTGAGAGAAAAGAGGAGGGAAAAGAGGGCAGGGGGTTCATTCATATGAAGGACCCTCAGTGTAATCCTCACATGTCAGAGGGAGGACGGGGGAAAACGATCTCCTTTAATTTGACATTGATTTCACAATGACTTTTTTTGTAATGTTGTTGTTCCTACGTCACGAAGTGGAACTAAACATTTGAATTAGGGCTTATACTGGTTTCCCCATTTCATTGTTTGCATTTATGTGCATTCACCTATCAGGTTTTTTGCCGGGTTACTGATGTGACCAATCCCACAACTGCAGTTCTTCTCTTTATTCACAGCTGAAAAGAAGAACCATCTGAAAGCTTTGTTTGGCTGCTCCTCCCCCATCTTCACCTCCCCCCCCCCGCATGCCACCCTTTCGTTCAAAGGGAAGGAAGGAGGCCATGCCAGGGCCACTCTGGCCAAGTAGCTTTTTTAAGAGTGATTTTAATATTGCATGATCCATTAAGATGAGTAGCATGATTGATGACAATGCAGGAGCTTGAGCTCTTAGTGTACTTAATGTGTATTTGCATATGTTTCTAGATGCATTAAGCATTTAATTATATAAAAGTTGAGGGGAATTAATGTGAGTTTGTTACTGTACAGCAAGCCTGCTTTTTTGTGATTAGCCAGTTCAGTATGTATTGTCTGTATTGGTTATGGCCAGATGATGGTGTGATAGTGTGTGAGATATCTGTCAGTGTAGAGGCTCTTAAAACACGGTCTGAAATAATGTTTGGTAATGTTGGTGACTGAAGGGTTGGCTGTAATGGTTTAATTGGAGAAAGTCATGGGGTAAGCAGTCATTTGACTAAACACACAGCACTCTCTGTTTTGACCTGAATGCCTGAGACAACTATTCTTCTTGTTCATTCACTTTTTTTTTTTTTTATCCCACATCTTACTCGTCTTTTCTCAGTCTCTATATGTATGAGTGCCTTACTCCCAGAGACACCTTTAAGATGTGTTTCAGCTGTTGTGTTAATGCCACTAATACCAGAACAGTACAGGCTGTGACTTTTGTATTTTTTTCACTATGGAGATAATCACTTTGCTTTTTAAGTGGCTGTTACGTGGGAGAGCACTCCTTTCCTCATTAGGGACAATTTCCCTGTTGCTTTGAATGTTTAAAGTAGTCACTATCATAGGAGTTCTGTGCCTCTAGTGGCACCTAACAGAATTGCAAAAATAATTACTTTTTTCAAAAATGTTTTTCAAACACTCCTCCTTGGTCAGACAAATGGATAGTCCCACTCATGTGCTATAGACACAGTTAGGGCTTTTGTTGTCATAATGTAAAATGTCTCTATTCAGTACCAATACCAGTGAAAATTCACAGTGCTCTGTACCAATTTCTTTACCAAAGCAAAATTCATTAATTTAACTGGTGTTACACGTTTTTCCACAAGTAATAGAAGTATGAAAAACAGGAAACAAGTTTAACCCAAATTCAGTTTGTCTTTTAATTAATGAAATTTGAGCGCACTTTATTTTTTCTTTGGTAAATTAAGAGGATTTAATATTAAAATTAAAGATAAATATTGTCTGATTATTTCTTAAATAAACTTTTACATTTTTAAATTAAACATTAGTGCTAGCGTTAGCCTATCACATACATTATTCTAAATAAATGTAATATATTTCTGGCACAATGTCTAAACCAAACTTTTATTTTGACAGGTTGCCGTAAATACCTTTACATTTCTGTGTGTATATGATATTCTGGTTTACTGAAGTGAAGTGGTAAAGTACTTAAAAAATACTGGTACCGTCACGTTTACTTTTTTTTTACTGTACTGAATTGTTACCGAAGTACCGGTTCATTCACCAATGACTTTTTTAAGTCCACTCACTTCACGCACATGCAAATAAATGCTGTAAAGCCAGATTGTCCTTAGGATCTCCAGCATTGTCAGAATGGCTGTAACTGTCAGTGGTAGGGGTGGCACGGTTCACAAAACCCATGGTTCAGTTTGTATCACGGTTTTAAGGTCACGGTTTTCGGTTCTGTACGATTCTTATTTTTTCTTTTAATCTTTAACACTCCAGAAAAGCGTATGGTATATAGCTTAATTATATAGCTTAATTATCCACAATTTAGGATACAGTATTAAAGTTAGATCATGTAATCATTCATAAACTGAATTGGATGCGTGTTGCACAATACTTGTATACAGTCGCAGTTCTATCTATTGTTTTATTTCCGCTGTCATCAAAGGTAATAGAGCGTGGATCAGGCTGCTTTTTTTTTTTTTGTCCGAACCCAGCCTGCGTCCGACAGAGCTGTAACCAAATTTTTTTCTCATACTAATGACACATGCACTTTTTTGAGTGGAAAGCCCACTTTTATTATGCAACTGTAGGAAGGCGTTCGGCCAGTGGTGTGTGTAATTAGCAGCTGCAGATGGTCAGTGTGCTTGACAAGTCAGTCTGGATTAAAAGCACTCAAACTCACTTCAGGGTGATGACGTCTGTATTTTCTTTCTGTGTAGTGAAGTTTAAGGAATTAAAAGATGCTGAATGTCTTTGTTAGTCACCTGTTGTCCAGTGAGACACAAGGGACAGAGGAACACACGGCATGCCTGACTACTGAGTCTGTTTACACGCTGGGGACGCAGATGGATTACTGGATAGTGAAAAGAGTGTCTTTCTGAGTGTGTGAGTGCAGTAGATTGCTTACTATATGGTCTTGGGCTTGCCTGGCATTTGGCCGCAGGGATGAATAGGCCGCTTTGTGTGTGTTTATAATCAGGCCTTCACTAAAGAGCTTCCTCCCCCCTAATAGACCTCATGGCTCCCACTCAGGACGGCCTGACTAGCAGTCGACAGTCAGGCACCCGCCGGCGATGCTCATGCATGTTGATAATTGAAGGAAGTTAGTGCTAGTATGTGTTTTGTTGGCCTCTGTGTGAGGGCATCTCAGCGGTTTCCCCTGAGTTTTTAAGGTGACGTGAGTAGTTCAGCCATGTGTCATCATGCCACTTGTTTTCAATTATTTCCGTCTTGTATGCGGCAGCTGTACCGAGTTTATTACTTGATCTGTATGTGTATTTTGGTCTCATTTCTAACCAGGCTCACATTTCCCATTGCTTAGTTATGTGATACATTTCACCTGCCACCGTGGTGGTGGCAGCAGAGCCTCCAGCTGCCCACAATGAACCACAGAGGTGAACGATAGCAGTAATAGAGGAGATGTTTACATTAGAAAACATTATTACCTTCCACGTTTAACTTCATGTTGAGCTGCATTAGGGCTGTACGATATAACCAAAATCATCTATCACGGTAGAAGAAATTTTCTACCTCGATAACGTTATATATCACAATATGGCTATTTATGCGATTATGAAAATGCATTAAAAAATTCTAACACAAAGAAACTGTTTCATATGATGTAAATTGTCAATTGCAGAAATACTTTAAGTAAAAAAAACAAAAAACAACCATACTGTTTACTGTATGTTTAATGTTTTTTTTCTGCTCTTGCTCTTTTGACAGTGGAAAGTCTTTATTATAAATAAAATTAAAACTGTTTCCTTATAATGGGGGAGAAAACACTTAACATGATATTATTCACTTTATCTGTGGAATATGGGCTTGTTCTTTTGACAGTAGTTACTAGGGCTGCACAATTCTGGAAAAATGTCACATTGAGATTATTAAGGTCAAAATTGTGATTTGCGATTGTGATCGATATACAAGTGGTTGGACTCAACTTGCTTGTTTTTAAGGAAATTGCACACACAGATTACTAATAATGCTGAAATCTGTATTTCTCAACTGAGATACAGTGTACAGTGCAATCTAACAACAACTAATTAAAACTAAATTAAATAACAGTAACATCTTTACATTACTGAATTAAACATTTGCATTAAATTAACTTTAAAATAAAATTAAAAAGTCAAAAGTACAGATAAATAAAGAACCTATTTTTATATTTTTACATTTGAGCAGGATGTAACATATGCTTAGTATATTTCTTGTGGTATCTCTTGTCCAGTGTGCCAATCATTTTCTCAAATCCCTCTTTGCTAAAAATAAAATGCACAAAAACACATAATTTACATGAGCTTTTGCCCAAACCTCAAATGTCTATAAAAATGAATCAAACTAGAAGCATTTGTTATTTTTAAGATAACTTTTTTGAATCAATAATTCAATCCAAATACACTTTATTGTTGGAATTATTTCCAAAATTTGTCTTGGATCTCAAAATGTAACCTATTCAATCTAGCATCTGCATGCAAGCCTTCTGTTGTCTGGCAAATGTAATATTTCTTATACAAAATGTGAGAAGGGCCAGACATTGTTTTTCCTGACAGGCTCTGCTATTTTTTCATGTACACATATTGAAAACTTTGCTCAAGTGTATTGTGTAAACTATAATACAGACCGTCTCATAACAAAATATGCTGGAAATTACATAAATCAAAGCACACAGTGTTCGGAGAAGAATGCTGGAAAATACAACAGAATGCTTGTCTATAGCTTACTGCAGTACAGGCCGTGCGCGACAAACGCTGTCAGTGTGAAAGCAAAATCAGCGCACGCTCCTGCTGTTCTGCACACGCACTGCTTATGCGTGCAGTGTAAAACCGGCATGTTTAACGCGCCGCTTAATTCGCACGAATCGCGCTGCAGGGTGTCTAATTGCGTCTGTGTATTGACGTAACATCAGTGTCCCAGATGTTTATTCAGGATTCCTCAATTGGATTCCATTTACTTTTCTAGTCTTTCATGATTGCCTTGATCATAATTGTTGTTTTATTCCCATGAAATTGTGATTATTAATCATGATTATCACGTTTTACACTGAATAATATTTAAGCCTCAAATGTCAATTATACAATGAATTGGTTTGTTCTTTAAATAAAAAAAGCTAAACTATGAATGGTGTTATGTTATACTAAAACCCCTTAAGATAACCTGTAGAGAAAAAAAAATCTTAAGCACACAGAGTATCATAAGTGGACTTTGAACGATTACATAATTGTGGCATGTGTAATTGTGATTAGAAAATTTGTTTAGTCTTATGCTGAAGCCAGTCAGTTTTCATTTAAGCTTTATTTACAAAATGTTTTACAAAAATAGTATAATTCGTCTTGAGGCCCCATAGAAAGTCTACTTAGTTAATCAGCCCCTCAGTTAAAAACTACTGACTTATAGGGAAGTGGTAACTGTTGTTTAGTTTTTTCAAGCTTTGAGTAACATTTCCCACAATCATGTGGTTTTACATTTTTATTTTACACCCATTTTCTGTTCCCTTCTGTACCAGTGAATCAGAGTCACAACAAGCAATTGCACACGTGTGAACACACACACACACACACACATCCTGCAGTATCAGCCTTGTTCTTGGCAGTACATAGTAAGCCCTCTGTTGGTGTTCAGCAGCCAGCCCAGCATAGAAAGAGGAGAGGGCATGATGGGCCGCAGCAGCAGGAATGTATTGAATGTTACCAACTAATAAGCAAGCTCTTGATAAAGTAGCCTGGCGTGCAGAAACTTCCACGCAATCTTTTGCCTTCACTTTACTTGATTGTTTACAGCAGTGTGTGTGGATGTGCTGTTGTCAGGTAGTTGAACAGCGGTCATTAGTTATTAATCTGGCTTGTTAAAAGTAACATGCAAATATAAGGAGTTTTGCTAATTTGAATTACATTGGCCTTCTCAATTATTTGGCGAGCTATTATTTGCAATTGCAGCATTAGGAAGCGTGTATATTTTATATGTGCCAGTATTTTTCACCATGTAATGTCTAGTAGTGCTTGACCCATCTCTGTTTTTCATTGTCTCCAGCCACTCTGTTTTCTACAAATCAGTCAGATAAAATGTTCTGCAAAAAAAGTTAGATACCAGTTGGCTTGTGATAACTAGAGTTGGGCGATGTTGACCAATTTGGCATCGTACGATGTCTAATGTGAAACATTGCGATGGACAATGGTATCGTCGTCGTAGGTGGCAGCTGGGGGGTGTTTAGTTGTAACTAAAACACCAAGCCCCGCCCCACGGCTGACAAAAATAACAGTGTTCGCGCGAGCAGGTGAGAGAGGATCGAGCGAGTGCTTGAGGATCGCGATGTCTATTGGTGATGGACGATGGTATCGACCCAACCCTAGTGATAACTAATAAGTGGTGACATGAGCTGTTTAAATAAAAGCACTCAAGAGTAAGTGCATAAAAATGGAGCATAAAAAGACAAATTGAGAAAAGCCCCGGTGTTTTCTTTGTCTATAAAATAGAAGTCAGTGGTCACTAAAATGGTATTATCATCTTTTGTGTTGCACAGAAGAAAGCAAGCCATGCAGGTGGCTTGTGGGTAAATGTGTTGCTAAAATAGACTTAAATATCCAATATTAAAAGGTTTGAGTAACTTAAACATCACCAATATTGGCCAGTAACCAGTATGTGTCCTTTATTTATTGTGCCTCCCCTGATGCATTTGTCTGGCGAGTGTATAACTGTTTTATCTAATCTTGCTCTTTCAGCCTTTCTTCAGACTGCACAATCTGCGAAAGCTGGGCCTCAGTGACAATGAGATTCAAAAATTGCCGCCCGACGTTGCCAACTTCACACAGCTGGTGGAGCTAGACATCTCTAGAAATGGTATGTTTCTTAAATGTACACTGCTGCTGAAAAATAAACCTGCTTTGAGCTGTGGTCATATAGTGATGTTTACACGCACATCCTGTGTGCCCCTTGAAAGTTTCTTTACACAGTGATCTGGAATGTTGTCTTTGAGGCATGTCTGTTTAAAAAGTGTACACCAATTTCAACGCCCAATTGTCTTCTCGTGTGCCTCACGCAGCCCGGGGGACATTTACTGTTAGTCTCAGGATTGATTGTGGGAATGTTGGTCTGTATTTAGACTATGCAGTGTTATATTCTTCAACTCAGCAAATGAAGCGTCTCTCACTGGGTTCCTAACGTGTGACTCGGATCCCATATAAGACACACGCGCGCACACACAATTGCAGACGACCCACCAGAGTCAAATCACTCTCTCCTCTCGTTCCATCTGGTAGCCATTATTAAGAAGCCTGAAAAAGTGCTCAGTTTGTCGTGACACTCCTTCAGCATATCTTGCTGACTGTGCCTTTCTATGTCTTTCTCTCTCAGATATTTCTGAGATTCCCGAAAACATTAAATTCTGTCAGGCCTTGGAGATTGCAGACTTCAGCGGAAACCCCTTGTCCAGGTTAGTGTGACCCCCCCTCCCCCCCCAAAGCTCTGGTTCATACAAAATTACACTTTCCTAATTATGAAAGGTTGTAGAAAGAGAAGTCAGAGTTTAGAAATGATCACATGTTCTGTTACAATGCTGTAATGTTATTTTTATAGCAGGAGAGCATGTAACAGACAGCCTTTGTTTGGGTCAGTTATTAGAGGATGTCAACTTAATTATTCACACTAGTGCTTCCCACTCCTTATTTACATTGTAGCAGGAAGATGGGCGCTTCTGTTAACAGTAACCGCTTTCACAGACCAAACCTTTTCCGCTGTGCGTCTCATTTTCCTTTTGTCTCTGTCGGTGTCAGGTTGCCTGATGGCTTCACACAGCTCAGAGGACTGGCTCACCTATCACTCAATGACGTGTCACTGCAGTCTTTACCCAATGACATTGGAAAGTAAGTCAATATGGACATGTTCCAAAGGGGTTGTTTTTTTGTTTTGTTTTTTTGGGGGGTTTTTTGCTCTTTCGTTTTGGTGGGTTTTTTTTATCAAACCATTTAAAAAAAAAACAACTAAAAAGTCCCTTTTTATAAAATGCATTGGGTAGAAATTAATAAAAAAAAAATTTTACACGTATACATGTAAAACATAATTGAAAAAAAGGATTATTACATTGTTTTACCTATCTGTTGTCCAGGAGAATAAATTTTTTGTTTCATTGTTTGGATTAAACAATACAAGGTTATATGTTCTGTTTTGTCAGTCATTTATATGAAACTATATGCATGCCTTTCCTTAATTTTAGGTAACCAAAGTTATAGATAAAAGCAATGTGTATCAAAGAGGAATAGCTATGCATGGCATTTTAAAATATATAAAAGCATTTTTTCAATCATTTTGTAATTATCAAGCAAAGCAGGCATCCCATTCACACACGCTGTCACTCTCCATTTCACACATGTAAACACACACATGGTTTTTGGCTACGGTGATGTCGCACAGATGGAGGAGCCCCTTCCTCTTCCAAACTGAGCGACACGTTCACCATCTGACACTCAGTCTCAACTTTTTTTTTTTCTTCTCTCAGCTTGTCTAACCTGGTGACTCTAGAGCTGAGGGAGAATCTACTGAAATCTCTACCTTCGTGAGTATTTTCCCATCAAACTTCAGTTATTAGATCCACATTGTTCCTGCTCTGAATTTACACCCAAAAAATGTGAAATCTCTCTATCATCCTGTAGCTCTCTTTCCTTCCTGGTTAAACTGGAACAGCTGGATCTGGGCAGCAATGTACTGGAAGTTTTGGTAAGAAGCAGATCGTTTTCGTTGCTCCTTAAAACAGTTTAGATGTTTTAGTTCTGAAAACATGCGCACACATGCATAGCTTGTTTTCAGGTTTATTGAGAGCTTGGTATTTGTGTTTGCCCCAGTGAATTTCTGATTATCATTTCCTTTTCAGAAGGAACACTTGAATGTCTGCTTGATTAATTTATTATTTAATATTGTTTGTTTTATTTTTGTGAATTATCAAATGCCTCATTGAATTGCCTCATATCCGGTCTTTAATCTGCTTTCTTTTTATTTCTTCCGTTCAGCCTGACACACTTGGGGCACTGCCCAATCTTCGTGAGCTTTGGTTGGACAGAAACCAGCTCTCCTCACTACCTCCTGTGAGTGTGATTGGCTTATTATCATACTGGTCATCTGTCGTGATGGTTAAAAATATCTAGTTAAGATAAAGGATTAAATTCTTGCAGATGTTGTCCTTTTCGGACCTTGTGTACCCTCAGTGCTGCTGAATGCATGTGCCATGTGCTTGTTTTGGTGATAACTGGAGTGGAAACTAGAGTGTCTTAATTCACTTTCGGCTGACTGAAAGATGACCTCTATGTTTAACAGGAGCTGGGGAACCTGCGGCAGCTGGTTTGCTTGGACGTGTCAGAGAACCGTCTATCAGAGCTTCCCACAGAGATCAGTGGCCTTATCGCCCTCACGGACCTGCTGCTCTCTGAAAACCTCCTGGAAGTCTTGCCAGACAGCATTGGTGAAACTCTATATCCCTCTTACAAACATCAATAAATATGAGATTGTGTCTGCTTTTGTATAGAGACATGGCTGTAACAATAAACATTGTCCTGCCTTCACCATAAACTCTGAATCATCTTACAGCAAACTAAGTGCTGCCCAGTCTAAAATCAGTCAGCACCTGTAAGGTTACAACCAAAATGGTCACACTTGCATTCAGTCACCTTATTTGCTCACAGGGTGTAGGCATTTAGTTACACGTTTGACTAGTGAGTCTTACAGTCAGCCAGAGGGAAATTTAGAGTCCTCTGGTGTCGAAGTTCCAATTAGCTTACAACACTTTTTTTAAAATATTTGTTAGTTTTCCAGGACAGTAGGATGCATCTTTAACAATGTAAAATTATATCAAGTAGAGCTTTTTAACTGTTATGGTCACAGCCAGTTTTTAAAGTTGAGTGTAGAAATGTTTTTATTGATTAGAGAATCACAACACTGCCCCCTAGTGTCTGCAGACTTGGGACATCCTGTTTTTGTTTTTTAATTCCAGCTACTGTCACTTACATGTGATATGTTTTTGTGCTTAGTCAATGTTCATCTTGAAACCAGTTTAATATGACTACAGTTGTTTTTGTATTTATCTCTATTTGCTTTTTCTCCACAGGCTCACTTAAGAAGTTGTCCATTTTGAAAGTGAACCAGAACCGCTTGGTCCATCTCACAGACTCTCTTGGCGAGTGTGAGAACCTGACCGAGCTTATGTTGACTGAGAACCTTCTTCAGGTACACAACCTGCACCACTTCAACTCTCTTATGCCTTCTTTTATTTGCTTACTACTGGACTTCCTTTAGTTCTGCGACACTGGTTTTGAAGCATCAGGTTATATTTTATGTAATGCTTCTGTATTGTTTAGGCGTATATACCACAGTGTGTGTGTGTGTGTGTGTGTGTTTTACTAAAGTCGTACTATAGTGGGAATATGTAAACAGATCAGCTATATATTGGAATTTATTTACATTGCATGTTTAAAGGATGCTTTCATCTGAAATAATTTATAAATGGGTAATCACAATAATTGTAACAATATTAGCAGGACTACATTACCAAATTTACCAAAGCCCATTGTGAAACCTTTCTCTTTCAGTCCCTCCCTCGCTTACTTGGAAAGCTGAAGAAGTTGACCAACTTGAACGTGGACCGGAACCGCTTGAGCAGTGTACCAGCAGAATTGGGAGGATGTGTCAGTCTGAACGTGCTCTCCCTCAGAGAAAACCGTTTGGGAAAACTACCCGCTGATCTGGCCAACGCTACAGAATTACACGTGCTAGACGTGGCCGGCAACAGGTGAAAATGCACTCTCAATATCACAAGTTTTGGATGTCAGAGAGACCATAAGAATTGCTACCAGTTTGTTTTATACACTGAAATTTCTCAATCTCTTGCTCTCTGTCCCAGGTTGCAGAATTTACCGTTTGCTTTGGCCAATCTGAACCTGAAGGCCATGTGGCTGGCAGAGAACCAGTCTCAGCCCATGCTGAAGTTTCAGACCGAGGACGATGAGCGGACTGGGGAGAAAGTTCTCACCTGCTACCTGCTGCCTCAGCAACCCTCATCAAGCCTTGGTAAGACACTTTGCCATCCTTGTGAATGAAGCTGTCATGTCACACCCAAAGAGGCTTTGCATAGCCAGACTTTTGACTAAATGGTTAACACGCATTGCAGCTTATTCTGACGTAAAGTCATAAATCGACCATTTGACTGAACAATTCAATTAAATTATACCGTGGTAGTCTTTTCTTTGTTTGAAAAAGTGCATTTGAAGTCACTACAAAGAGGACTGTGACTGGTTTGTGCCAATGCTGTTCGAGGCTGAGACTACACCCATAGCAAATCCAGGACATGCATCAAATTGTAATATTTGTATGTAATGTACTTTGCAGAGAATCTACTGGACAGGAGCGCTGAAGAAACCTGGCCCACAGACACTAATTTGAACAGGGTATCGGTCATTCAGTTCCAGGATGACTCTAAACACGAAGAGGAAGATGAGGAAACTGCGGCAGAGAAGAGGGTGAGTGTAGAAATGTGTTCTGGACAACTGTTTACATGACATTGTGTGCATGTGCTAACACTCTTGCTGGATATGTGAACTAGCAGGGTCTTCAGAGGAGAGCCACACCACATCCCAGTGAGTTGAAGGTAATGAAGAATGTCATTGAAGCCAGAAGAAATGAGGCTTATACAGCCAAGCCAGATGGGGATCTGGAGTCCCCGGACTCTGAGGTAAATTCAAAGACACAATTGTTTTATCTTTTGTTTTCCTGTGTTTTTGTCCCTTTGTTTTGTTTTAGGTCCAGTAGTGCTGTTAGTTTCCATCAATTTGAATGGAAATAAATGCACAGAATCACTTTATTTCTATAATTATGGAGCACTAATGGTATAGCATATTTAGTAAAATGTCTGATCTTTTTATCCTTCTTTTTCGTTATTGTTCTCTATACTGTTACATTTCAAGAATTTCTTTGTAGAGTCTGGAGAACTAAAATGTGTTTATAATGTTTATAAATAATGCAAATTATATTCAGATGCAACTTACTAATTAGAATAATTGTATTTAATTAAAAACCATCAAGATTCCAGGCATGAATAATTATATTGCTGTTCACTTAAGTATGTAACAAACGTTTTATGTCCCTTAGATTTGCTTTGTTATAAAAACATACATTGAAAAGAGAGAATTCATATGACAGTGGTGCTTGGACTGCTATGACTATCTTTTCCTGCTTGTGACATGTAAAGAAAATTAGTGTGTACACATTTTTTACATGCAAACTTTTGAATTTTTTTAACTTTTAACCTAAAATAACTTTACAGTTATTATTGATAAATACTTAATATTTGAATGGTAAAATGTTTTAATATGAATTATCTCATTGCAATTTTTTGTATCACATACATTTTTATTTATTTTTTTATGATTGTTATTTAAATATTAGATACAAACTGCTCCGTTTTTTCTGTTGATTGTGTATAATGGTTGTTCACAGGAGAAACGGTTGAGTGGGCTGTCCAATCAAAGTCATGATTCTCAGGCCTCGAGTAGCACCGCCTCTGCTGCTTCTCAGGATGAGAAGAGGGGTGTAAACAGTACAGGGGTGGAGATTAATGATGGTCAGAGTAAAGAGGAGGAGGAGCTGGATGAGATGGAGGTGGAGTATACTGAGGTATGTGTGGAGTATCTTCAGCACATCCTGTGAATGTTTTTGTGACCTCTGTTGTACATGTGCAGGCTAATGTAAAGATAATGTTTTGGTTTGTGTATGTCGCGTTATGTTTCACAGGTCAGTTTTTTTTTTTTCTATGATTCTGAACGATAATGATTCTGTGACTGCATTGGTGAACCTTTTTTCTCTTGCCTTTTCAGCCTACTGTGCACTTTGCTGAAGAGCCCATCATCCGTGGCGGTGATGAGGAGGAAGATGATGAAAATGAAGACGACGATGAAGACGCTGAAAGGAGCGATGAGGACTCCCGAACACCACCTTTTCCTGCAGAGAAACAGCGGCTCATACGTAAAGACACACCACACTACAAAAAGCACTTCAAGATTACCAAGCTGCCCAAACCAGAGACTGTCGCCGCTCTGCTGCAAGGCTTCAGTCACGACGGCCTCTCACCTACTGCTCACACCCCTGAGGACGAGATGGATGGTGAGGAGGAGGGGGACGAGGAGGACGAGGGAGGAGTAACAGTTAATACCCCTTTTCACCAAAGACTAGAAGCAGCTGAGCTAGAAGACAGCAGGCTGAGTCAGATGAACTCGTCCCTGCAGCCGGTGAAGGTAAGCAGGGCTCACTTCTAAAGCAACGGTGAAATCCTGGTCACTTCACTGAGAGTTGGTGAAATCAATTTATATTAAAAGGAGTTGTTCAATAATAAAGTTCACACATCTTAGTGTAGAGTGTCAAAAATATACAAAATGTGGTGCTTAAAGTTTGAGACCCCTAGTTTAAATGTGTAATATATAATAAGAGTTATAATTCTGTTCAAAAGTTTGAGGTTAGTAAAAGACGCTTATGCTCACTACTGCATTTATTTGAACAAAAACAGCACATTTTTTAAATAACTGAATCTGAATTTTCAACAGCCTTTACTCCAGTCTTCTGTGTCACATGATCTTTCAGAAATCCTTCTACCAGTCTCTTTTGATCAAAAGACACATTGATTCTTCCTGACCACTAAACTTTTGAACAGTACTGTACAGAAAATTTCATAATGTCTTTTGGCCGTCCCACTTTTGTTTTAGTTTATTGTCTCAGACTTTTAGACCCCTCTGTGACAATGTTGCTTCATTCATTGTATCGGATCCATTGTGTCATGAATATTGGCAGCATTCAAAGTATATCATGGATATCTTAGACTGTTTTGTCTGAATTATAAATGCTTGTTTTAAGATGACCTCTGCCTGATTGAACAGACAAAACCTCAAATGAAGAGCTTCTCCATGTTTTGCCCCACCCTTTGGTTATGTTTAGCTCCTCCTCCACAGCTTGACTCCACCCCATTGAGCACTGTTCTTGCTTCTCATCATCATTTGCTGTCTCTGTTGCCTGGGGAAATCAGTGCCCACTGCCCTCTTTGCCCACCTTTTCCACAGCTGTCTGTTTGCTGATCATTTTAAATTATACCTCAACTTTACATCAATGAAAAATTCAATTTTTTTTCTTTCTATATTAATTACGGTGTAGAAATATGAGGACTTCCATTGGTCTTTAAAATACATACTTAAACCAGAAAGATTGCATGAACCCTTTAGGGGTGTTACTGGCAGAAAATGTAAAAAAAAAACGTAACGACCACAGAGTGGGAAGATTTATTTCCTACAAACATGTTTCGTAAAAATTCATTGAATTCTTAAATATCATACGATTTCAGCTATATATATTTAAAATTAATCTTTGAAGTCAAGATTCATATATATATATCTAGTTCACAATATTCTGAGCTTGGTCAGGACCCCTAAGGTGTGTGTGTGTGTGGTCTCCATGACTGTATGAATGAGTGGCTGAGGAATGCTTGTGCAGGACTTGTGCGTGCATGTTTTCATTTTGAAAATTGTTTTACTTGCTGTTCCTTTTTGAATATTTGTGAGGATGCAGGTAATTGCTTTATATGTTTTATAGCATTGACACAGCTTTGTCTGAGGTTATTATTGACGACATGCAACTTGGATTGTTTAATCCAGACATTTGGTTGTTTTGATTTCTTGAAGTCTTTTTAAATGGCTACAATTGCTAAACATTTTAGAAGTTTGATGTGAATTCAAAGTAACTTTTTTCAGAATTACTATATTATGTTTGTATACAGATATGAAGAGCAAGCTTTATGCTGTTTTGTTTCATGAGCTGAATCCGCTTGCTGAATGCAGTCTGAGAACTGAGCTGTGCTATGTTGTTTAAAAGCTCTTAGGCTAGCGTTGTTTTCTGTATATGTGGTGGTTTTGGAAGCGCCCTGTCTTACTGTGGGTGTGTGTGAGTTAGGAGGTGTGCCTGTCATTCAGTCACGTGTGTGAATGTGTGTTCGAATTATTTTAATTTCCAGTCATACAGCTTCTGTTTTTTTTTTTGTTTTTGGCCTGACTAATCTGCATGCCCTCTCGCTGGTTCCTGTCCTAACAGGGGGTGTCATTTGATCAAGTCAATAATCTGCTGATTGAGCCTGCTCGAATTGAGGAGGAAGAGGTCTGTACCTACTCTCTTTCCGCCCAAACTCCCGCTCTCTTCCTCGCTCTCTCTCTCTCCCTCTTTTGATCATTCATTTATTTACTCACTCATCGTTCACCTGCAGTTCAGGGAATCACAACCCACCACAAAAATTCCTTCATTAATCCACACCGAATGGCTAGGGAAATTGCTAACTAACATTTACTTAAGTCACAGCTGTAACGGATCTCAGTGTTTGGAGAAGAAAATGGTTATGGTGTGGCTGTTCAGAGGAATATTCTGGGTAGAAAAAATAGTTAGCGGTAATGAAGTTAATGAGGTACTGAACCAAGGCATTTTCTATGGTTATCGAAAGCTTGTCATAAACTTAATACATAATACATTTTTATCTTTATAATTGCTCTTAAATTTTAAAGAAACCTTGTATCTATTACCATGTTTTTCTCCAAACTTGGTTCTGTTACTGTCTGCCACTTGTTTTTCTTCCTTTTTTCCACCCCTCTGTCAGGTTCTGCCACCTAGGAGCAAGGAGCACATATGAGCTAGCAGAAACTTTTATTATCTTTTTACTGCATCATATTACGAGGATAAACATAGTTAGTCAATAGTTCCCTATTAGAATAATTTACATGCGTTACTTGCCATGTAAAAACATATGCCATACATAAAAGTGAGATTTGGGATTTTCCAAAAAAACAAAACATCAAATTAACGATTTTTTTATTTTTTATTTTTTCAATGTGCAATATAATTTTCTTTTCTTTTCTTTTTTTTATAATACCATGTTATCAGTCATCCAACTAAATTGAACATAGTGTTGATGTCCTCTCTATATGTGGACGTCGGTCATTTTTAACCATTTAAATGCACTAATCCATGTCATACATTTTTAGTATTTTATTAAATGGGTAGTACTAATTTTTTATTTTTTTTTATTAAATTAAAAATAATTTAAAATTAAAATAATTATTTAATTCCTGACCCTGTGCCAATGTAAGATAAGTGATCGACAGCCATAGCATTAGACCAAACATTAGAATTGCCTTCAGTGACTGAAGCTGAGCGTTTATTTATATTAGTCACACAAAGTCTTCAAAGATTTCATTGACCAAGAACATAGTTCTCTCTTCTTTTAAGTTTAGTTTTTTCCTGTCTACCCACTCACTATGCTTACTTTGCATGGCTGCTGCTGTAGTATCAACCACATCTAGTCCATCCCACAAAAAAGTTCACCAACCCTCCCATTAATTTTGAGACTATTGGGTATGTCACTGTGTGACTGTTTGGTGAAGTGTGCCATCACTTTATCAGTCAATACAAATGTAAAGTGGTTTAAGATTAAATTGTCCTCAGCGTTACTGTTGGTGTTAGTTTCTTTTCTTTTTTTTCTGTTTCTGTAATCTCATGATGTCATTATGAAAAAAGCATGTGTAACTATTAACTGAATTGGCTTCAGCCTCCTTTTATAGGCCATAAACGTGTTAAAGTACAATGTTCAATAGCATTGAGCTAGATGTGGAGTCTTTTGCCCATTAATCTGTAAAACTTGAATCAATGCAAGTTTTGAGACGGGTGATGTTCAAACTTAAGCATGTGGTCTTTATTCAGTCTGCATTAATCAAACAGATCTTTGGTGTCCTGTCCCAGCAATGCTGGCCGCCTCTCCTTGATTCTTCAGACTTTTGACTATTTGATCAAATGTATAATGTTATACATGAAAAGTAGTACATGTAGTGTTAAAGTAGTTGAATCTGACTTGATCAAATGTCTTATACTGATTCTTGGAGCAACTTTGTTCTTGGTGTACATTTTAAATACACTACAGTTTGAAATCACAAAGGCTTTTGCATTCAATAAACTCAAAAAGTAACCATAATGTTGCAAATGAATTTAAAAAAGGAAAATTTAAATAAATGCTTTTATAGGTCAACATACGATTTCTATGCTGTCTGTACATATAAACCATCCAGCGTGAATACCTTGCACTACATTTTTCTAAATTTATCTACATTTGCCCTGATTTAGCCTTTGGTTACAGTGAAAATCTGGGCACCAGACTTAACAGAAAAAATTTACAAAATCATAGTCCTCTGGCATATTCCGTAATCCTGCCTTCACTCTGCAGCGTGTATAAATTCAAACCAGTTCCTTTTGTAACCCTGTAATGTTGAATTTTTTCATTCCAAAGATTGAAAAGATGTGGGTAAACCACTTAATCTCTCACATTCCCGAACTGATTCATAAAAAAGACAAAAGCAGTCAGGCTGATCCAGCTTGCAAATATCAAGAGGTTTTGGGCTTCTGTATTTCGGTGCAGCTTGGTTTTTAAATGCGTTTCTGAATATGAATAGGTTGTCCAATAATCCATAAATTAGAGCTCAATTTTTAATGTATGTAAGTGAATGCATGGTGTACATCAAGGAAAGAAGGCTGGTTGGGACAATATATTTGATCTGTCTGAACAAAGATGCAGTCGTTCATATTATAAATACTTTCCAAACAAGCATGCACTGCATGAAAACTTTTTTTGTTTGTTTTTAGTTTTGTGAGTCAACCCGAGCATATTATAGCAAATGTGTTGTGTTTTGAAGTATTTCGTTCCGCACTTGTCTGTGGATTTCTGAACTCTCTGCTTCATCTATAGCTGACCCTGACTATCCTGAGGCAGACCGGTGGGTTAGGCATCAGCATAGCAGGGGGGAAAGGATCTACGCCCTATAAGGGTGACGATGAGGTGCATTTTAATGAGCTTTCACACAATAAATGAGTTTCAGTAAATGCTTGTGTATGGGGGGTTATTTTCATGTACTGTATATGTCCTTTTCAGGGTATTTTCATCTCTAGAGTGTCAGAAGAGGGCCCTGCTGCTCGTGCCGGGGTCAAAG
Source organism: Enteromius unitaeniatus (assembly GCA_032359435.1). NCBI lineage: Eukaryota > Metazoa > Chordata > Actinopteri > Cypriniformes > Cyprinidae > Enteromius > Enteromius unitaeniatus. The sequence goes on from JAUMHI010000043.1 coordinate 15,292,341, forward strand.
TGGGAGACAAACTTCTTGAGGTGAGCATCTGTTTTTCATATTCTCTTTTGAGGTGCCCCATTCACAACCAGTCATTCACGCCTCTTTAAATCCTCAATGTATGAATTTGTCTGCTCTCAGGTGAACGGAGTAGACCTTCACGGGGCAGAGCATCACACGGCTGTCGAGGCCCTGCGTAACTCGGGAGCAGCTGTGGTTATGATCGTTCTGCGAGAACGCATGGTTGAACCAGAGAACGCCATCACCACCACGCCACTGAGACCAGAAGATGATTATTTCCCCCGGGAGAGACGGTCCAGTGGGCTGCCTTTCCACCTGGACCCTGCCTCTCCTGCTGTCAGCGCTGGACCGATGCTGCGACTAGCCACATGTCTGGTTCGCAATGATAAAGGTTTAGGGTTCAGCATTGCTGGAGGGAAAGGGTCAACCCCATACCGAGTTGGAGACACGGTAAACACAAAACGCTCTTGCATACACACTCGTGACTTGCCTTGTAGTGAATATTTTATGGTGTGTTCATTGCTTCGGTGTCAGGTTGTGCACTGTGGTTTCCGGAGGTCAGGACATGTCATCCGTTCTCTCCGTATGTTTAACATGTTTAGCTGAGGTGTATGGACTGCGTAAGCTTCTGCATGGCGTTTCTCAGCACCTGACCGAGATGGCAATGATTAGAATTACAGGGACTGATACCTGATATGGCCGGTAGATTATCGGATGGCAGGGGATGAAGTATTTTTGGATCTCCGCTGCTGCAGACACACATCATACTGCCCTCTATCTTTCTTTCATGGCCACGTTTTTGCACCACTTTCACGAAGGAGACACAGTCACACGTTAGCACATGCACAAACTCTATGCTGAGTAATTGTAAGTCATGGTTTTGTCCTTCTGCTTGACATTTTGTGCTTGTTTTTACTAACAAGTAGATCTGACTGACTTGTCTGCTGGTTTGTTTGCTGCTTTGAGTCTTGGGCATGAAACGTTCTGATCACGATTCTAGAGAACGTACTGTGAAAGTGCTGACAAAGGCTGTGTATATGTTAAACTGTTGAGGTCTTCAAGTGGCCTTGAAGGTCGTAAATAGTTTGTTCTTTTAATACTCCATTGTCTGAATTACACCTTTAGAGTAAAGACCATATAATAAACTACCAAAAGCAAAGCAGGTCATTTTAAGCTAAGGTCAGCAGGATCATTTTTGCTCTAGAGGCTTGAGGCATTACAGCATGTTACACCATCATACTGACTAGCTCTTACCAGCTGTACAGGAGCACTGAACTCTGTTGAAGCCAACTCAAGTCAGCAGCTAATATAGCACTGCAGGAAATACTACCGTTGTTTTATTACAAGAGTATTACGTGGTTCTAGGTTTTTTTTATTATTCAAGTATAAACTTTTTCCTTTTGTTTTATGTAGATTAGTTATCTTCTATTTTCTGTACTTACCTTTTCTGTTTTTCGGTTGGTTTTGCCATGAGAGATGCCTCCAAAATATAAAAAACATCAATCACTTCCTTGTTTCTTCGTGTGTTTTTGTGTGCTTTATTTTAGAAGATCATTATATGAGTATTTCACAGTAATAGAGAAACTTGTATTGAGATTGTCATTGGCTGTGTTTTCTGCTTTTCCCTCCAGGGAATCTTCATCTCTCGTATTGCTGAAGGAGGAGCTGCTCACAGAGACAGTATCTTAGAAGTGGGAGACAGGGTCACATCAGTGAGTCCATCCGTCTCTCATACAGTCTCTTTCCTGTTAATGAAGCGTTTCAGCTTAATTTTGGGTTAAAAGGATAGTTCAATCAAAAAAAATAGGAAATGTTATCACTTACCCAATACAATTTAAAAAAACAAAAAAAACAAAACCTGTTGTGTTTGTTCCTTGGAATGAGTTTAGCACATATGACACAGTGCCATAAAAGTAATTCATACAATCATAGGCTGCAATCTAAATCTTCTGAAAACATATCATAGCTTTGCAAGAGAGCGACTCACTTTTCATTCATCTTCCCATTAATTAAAAAAGTCATGCCATGTCTTTATTTAATTTCAGTGATGCCAAATATCATAGTGGTTGGTTTTATGACTAATTATGATGCACTATATTTGTAAATGAGCTTGAATATGACTTGATTTCAGTTTTCAGTTCTTTACACAAAGCTTTTTATGTTTTTAACTGATACACAGTATCAGTCCCTTTTGAACCTTGAAAGTCATTTTTTTTATCACTATACATAACAAAATAGGCTCATGTTCGTCTTACGAAATAGAGCCAGAGTGTGAGTAAATAACAGCATCTACAGCTTATTTGTTCCTAGGTATTAGATCTAAATAAAGTCACTTTTTTTACATTGTGAGAATGTAAGCCATTATTATCCGGCTCACTGCAGGAGTTAGTCTTAGCACAGTCTTTTGCTTTTTTTCTTTTTAACCTTTCAGCTTTGCACCATGAAATTGTTAGTGTGTAATTGTGAACTTGCTTGTATTGCGAGTTATAATCCCGACTGTTCCATCTCCCTTGAGCCCTCTGTTCCTTTCGAGATTTTGCTGCTTCTCCCTCTGTCTTTGCATGGGTTTCCACTAACACACTTCTTGCCTGCTTGGTGTCAGGTGTGGTGATGGGAGGTTTTGACTTGTTCTGTGGGTCTGCTGTCATGGTAACTGCATGCGTTACCCTAGCAGCGGTCGTTCTGTCACCCTGTGGTAAGCGCCGGTACTGAATGGTCAGTGCTGACCTCTGTTTGTCACCATGCTGGTACTTCTCACTGCTAAACAAAGTAACCAGAAATCAAGAGTAGTCTTTCCTCACAGGACAGGTTAGGCCACATCCCTTGGCTTTACAAAGAGAATCTCAAATATCATTCAATCTTTGTGAAAATGCAGCAAAATTCAGCTGCATTAGGTCAGTTTCAAAACAACATGTCAAGATATGAGCCAGATCATAATTAAAGGGAAGTATTTAAAGACCCATAGTTACAGAGTAGTGATGATGCATCAGAACTATGTAGAACTTTATGTAGCCAGGTTAGTCTCCATCTCTTCAGGTATAGGTGACATGAGTCAAAATGACTAAAATGTAAATGAGGCATAATCCAATATTTGGAGGATTGAAAGAATGATGGTTGTATGTCAGCTCAATCCCGAGGCCTTTTGTTGTTTAATTAAAATGTAAAGATGCTGGACAAAGCCATGTTACAGTCACAGACAGATCTGTTAATCTGCCAAAACCAGGCTGATACTATTTCAGTGAGACTGAAGTGTTTACATGACATGTAAAGGGGTTTTATTGCTTTAGTACAGCTGTAAGCAAACCTTTTGAAAGTGCATGTTACCATTAAAGCTGTAATTTCTCCTGAACTAAGATCACAGTGCAAGGTCTTCTATTTAAAGTATGAGATATATCTGGAATACATTGAAATATGACAAGATAAAGTAGAGTTTGGTCACAGTTTTCTTGAGGCTGCTCTCTTTATACACTTTTAACACAGTACGTGTCTTGCTACCTACAGCATCTCCAGCATTTCCTCTTTCTCCTATTGCACATTCCCTTCTCTTTTCACTTTCCTGGTCAAATGTGTCTCCACGTTTTGATGTGGTGCATGATTTTTCACTGAGAACCCAGGTTTTAAAAACTAAGTATATGTAGGCGAAGTGGAAATCACTTTCTCTTTGAATGCATGAGAGAGCTCTGCGTTGGCTGTCACATGATCCACATCGCAAAACATTTTTGCCTCAACTATCAGCTGGACGTTCCAATTAAACCCAGCTAAATGAAATGCTTCATATAGTATTTAAAGAGCCCGTAAGGCATAACAAGCTCAGCATGAGGGGCTTTCATATGCCCGTTTTGGGCATACTGGCCCTCTCTGATCCTCTGGTGTTTGGCTGTCGCTCCAGATCAATGGTGTAGACATGACAGAGGCCAGACATGACCAGGCAGTAGCGCTGCTTACCGGCACCTCCCCCACCATCACCCTCCTGGTCGAACGGGACCAGCCCAGTGCAGGGGGCACCTCCCCTCGAACTCGACCTCATTCGCCCCCTCCTCCAGAGCCGTCTGACTCACCTGAGCAAGAGGAAGGAGATGAGCAGCTTGGAAACCATCTCAACTGCCCCATGGAGGATGAATACCCAATTGAGGTGAGAGCTGGAACTAATGGAAAGACCTTGAATCTTCAGTGAGAGAGAGTGTTTCTTCCCAGTTGAGGAAATATTTAAAACTGATAAAAATATCTTAAAACGGATAAATGCTGCCTGCTGTAGTTTAATCTCATAACAGCTTCATTTTGCTGTTTTAATGCCTCCCTCAACAGAGAAAATGGTGCATGGTATGAACATTGAGTAGTGGATTTGTGTTAGGAATGTGATTTGGCATTTTAAAATTTAATCTATTGCATTTGCGTTGAATTAATGTTCCCTTGGTGTTTTTATTCGTGCCCACTTCATGTAGCAGATTTGCCTAAAAGATGCATCTGTTACAAATAACTGATCATTAAGATGAACTATTTACCATTGTCATTCAAAGGTTGAGGATCCATCAGATGCATATATAGTGTACATTAAAATGAGTCAAAAGTAACAGTAAAGACATTTCATGCTACAAAAGCATTTAAAATAAAGTTTTCTGTTTATCAAAGAGTCATGAAAAAATGCCACAGTCTCCACAGAAAAAGTAAGATTAAGAATACTATAAGAATAAAAAATTAAACGGCACAGTAAGCAGCTGTTTTTGACTTTGGCAATAAGAAATATATTGAGCACAAATGATTTAATCAGTTATCATTTCATTGAGTCAATTATCTTAAATTGTAGTAATATTTAACAACATTGCTGTTGTGTTTTTGCTGTATTTTAATCATTTCACGTGAGCATAAGACTACTTTTTATTACTAACCAAAACAAGAATATTCCCAACCCCAGTTATAATAGGTAATATACATTTTTAAATATATATATACTTCTGCTGTTTTTTAATTAAATAAATGCAGCTATGGTAAACATGAGACTAAAAAAAAGAAAATCTTACCAACCCCAAAATTCTAAATTGTAATGTAATTTTAAAAAAAAAAATTATATATATATATATATATATATATTCAAAAGATTTCTTTATTACTGTGTTTATCTGATAAACTGAAATCGGTGCACTTTTTTCATACATCTGAATTACCTGGACAGGAAGTGACGCTGATCAAAGCTGGTGGTCCCCTGGGTCTGAGCATTGTAGGGGGTAGTGACCATGCCAGTCACCCGTTTGGAATTAATGAGCCTGGGGTGTTCATCTCAAAGGTACAGTAAATCATGTTGTATGATGCAGGTTTATGTTAAAAATGAATGGCATGAAATCGGCGATGTTTGGATTGATTTCTGACCTTTTTTGTTTCTGGGTAGGTAATCCCTAATGGCTTGGCTTCTCAGAGTGGACTTCGCGTGGGCGATCGTATTTTGGAGGTGAACACCATCGACCTTCGACACGCCACACATCAGGAAGCTGTCCGAGCCCTGCTCTCCAACAAGCAGGAAATCCGCATGCTTGTGCGCAGAGATCCTTCGCCCCCTGGCATGCAGGTATACACACACTAATAGTAGAGGAGGAGTGTAAGCAAAACCTGCAGTATGAGAAATATCTCATTTGGTAGTTTCCTGAAAATTCGCCAAAATGTCCTGCAATGAGAAAGACACTCTTAAATACACTCTTAAATACTCGCAAATACTTATGTTAATTTTGGTAATGACTTATACAACTTGATCGGTATTGATTTTGAGACTCTTACGAGACCAGAACATCCTTGCATATCATCTAAAACATCCTTGTGATTTTGCAGGAGATTGTCATTCACAAGCAGCCTGGAGAAAAGCTGGGCATCAGTATCAGGGGTGGAGCTAAAGGCCATGCAGGCAACCCCTTTGATGCCACAGATGAGGGAATCTTTATTTCCAAGGTAACCAATACCTTTTATATATGACACAAACCCCCAGGATTCTGATAACAAAAAAAATTACTGGTCTAGCTATTTACTTTACCACTTTCTCAACGTATCAGTCATTTAAGTTTTTCCTCTTACTCCTTGCTGTAGGTCAGCTCCAGTGGAGCTGCTGCACGAGATGCTAGACTGCGGGTAGGCATGCGTATTCTTGAGGTGGGCAACAACAGTCTGCTGGGTATGACGCACACAGAAGCCGTGAGGGTCTTGCGTGCTGCTGGTGACTCCCTGGTCATGCTTATATGTGATGGCTTTGACCCAAGAAATGCTGCAGGCATCGAGGTAAAGACCTAGTTATACCGCTCAGGAGGTCTGCTCTGGTGTCCAACTGTGATTTGAAATTTATTATTAGATAAAATTGTATTGACAGATTTTTAAAGAAGTCTCCTAGTTATTTTATTTCATTACAATTACAGAAAAATTACTTTTTACATTACATCTTTTTCTTTCAGGCATCGCCTGGTGTTATCGCAAACCCGTTTGCGACAGGTATTGTTCGTAAGAACAGTATGGAGAGCATCTCATCAGTAGATAGAGACCTGAGTCCGGAAGAGATTGATATCATGCAAAAGGTGAGCTCCATGCATCACACAGAGCAGGAACAGCAGAGGAGTGGATGGAAAATAACATCTGTCTGACCTTTCCTGCAGGAGGTGGAGATGGTGAGAGAAACATCACAGTGGGAACGGGAGGAGATGGAAAAAGTGGTGAGTGCTTTCCTCCCCTCAACACCTTTCTTATGACATATTATTATTATTATTATTATTATTATTATTATAATAAGAAGCTATCAAAATGACGACCACTTCCAAATCTTTCCTATAACTGCAACTAATATATGTGGATCTGTCCTTCTCTTTTTCTCTTTTTTTTATCTTATGCCCCTCTTTTCTCCCAAACCCTTCTGAATGATCTTGGGTGCTGCTCATTCCAAACATCACATTTTGTTTCTGCTCATTTCCATTCATCTCCTTCATTAAATATGTTCTTGTGTGTTCATTGTCCCTGGTTTTATTATTCATCCATGATTCTGCATTACCTAAACCTCATTCCCATCTGTGCAATGCCATCGGGGTGTGTGTGTGTGTGTTTGTGTATGTCTGTGTGGACAAAATGCCCCCCCCCCCGCCTTCCTTTTCGGTAAAGGAGCGTATGCGCTTGGAGCGCGAGGAGGCAACTCGTTTGTTGGAGATGGAAACTGAGGTGAGGCTTTATGCCCTGCCTGTCTTAACAGCCCACATTAGGGCTCCAGGAGCGACACACAGGACCAGCAGTCACCTTGAACATGAACAACTGAGTCACATTTGAACCTCTCAGCTCTAGAAGCTCTTTAGATCCAGTGTCCTTATGCTTAATCAAATATCTAATTAATGTTTTGAAGATTTTTGTTTGAACGTGTCCTTTTTTTGAACACTGATCATTCATTGTGCTCTTTCTAACCCACTCTGTACAGAATTTGAGCACTGGACCACTGAAACTGGACTACAAGACACTGGCGGCTCTACCTACCACTAGCCTACAGAAAGTAAACAGAGTAAGTAAACTTTAATTTGCTGAAATGTTTCCTTACTTGCTTTTAAATGCCTAGCAGATTGGTCTTGTAATAGACTATCAGGTCAAGCTATACATTTGTCCAGTAGTGCTGCTAGTACTGCCAAAGGTGAAGCAGTCCAGCTGCTGGCTTTGGTCTTCAGCAGCAGCAGGGTTGGATGTCATTCCAGCCATACCTCTGACAGAATACAGATTGTATTTGCTGGTGCTTGAGCTGGAGTGAGGGGGAGGTGCTGGCCGACAGCTGACAGTAGCTCAAGTTATTTTAAAATGTCTGCTGTGAGCTGATTGGCTGAATGATTTAATGGGTGGGTGTGGCCTGTGAGGATGAAGGGACTCTTGGAAGATCTTGACAGTTAAGTTATCTCGAGTCGAGCCGCTTGGAATCTGCTCCGGTCATCTTACTGTGAGTTTATCACTGCTATTACTCTACATCTCTGTCTTTCAGTTGTTTCTGTCTGCAACTCATTCATTTTGACTTCATTTACTAGTTTTCTTTTCCTTTTTCTGAATTTTTTGTGTATGTGCAAGACTTACATTTTACATTTTACTGACATTTTATTTCGATTTTAGATTCATATTTGATTGCTGTAATAATAATAGCCATTATTAGTTGTTGGACATTGAATGTCAGTAGTTATAAGTCAGTCAGTTGTATTATGCTGACTGCACACAAACATCCCTCATATAATAATTTATTGCCTTCAGTAATATACAGTAAAAATTGTATCATGTAACAGTTGTAATGTGAGCATGTTTTTAGAAACTACAAGATATTCCTTGTCCCTTATAAACATTTTTAGCCTATGTCTCCTTAACCTACATAGCACTAGCAGCTGTTAGCAAAGTCAAGTGAGGAATGGAGAGGGGAGGGGAATTGCTCTCTGATAGGGAAATACTAGCACACAGTTTTCTCCCTCACGTGATTTTGTGGTATATAGTGGAGTTTAGTCATGGCTATTTATAGATCAAAGTTGTGTCTTTTATCTGCACAAGTGCAGTTAAATGAAGCTTTTATCAGTATGAGGCCATTAGTTGAATTCAAATTCACATAACTTTTTTCACAATTCACATCGTTTTTCTGTGAATTGAATCCAGTGTTTCAGAACACTGTAAAATTACGTCTTACGGATAAGAGTTAAGTAAATGTGTTTCGCGGTAAGGGCTCACTCAGAAGTGTCTATTACATCCACTGCTAAAAACTGCTTGATTTGCTTTCTATTAGGTTGCATGATTCATGGTAGTTCACGATGTTGAGTAACATTTAAAACTGTAAATACCTCCTTAGTCCCAATTAAAGCAAAATGTAGTAACTGTCAACACTGAACTAGTGTTACTGTTAACTAAAGGGATTAAACATGGGCCCGGTTTCACAAACGGGGCTTAGCTTAAGCCAGGACTAGGCATTAGTTTAATTAAGATATTTAAGCAACTTTTA
>JAUMHI010000043.1:15301944-15331584 GCA_032359435.1 Enteromius unitaeniatus
CAAGATATTTTCATCTGAGACAGCTCAAACATGCAATTTAGTCTGAGACTAGCTTAAGCCTTGTCTGTGAAACTGGGAGATAGTTTGTTAATTTGAATAAAGCTGAAATAATGTAAAATGTAGAAATATTAGATGAAAAAATGTCATCAAGAAATAAATGTTCCTATGGCAACTAACTGAAATACATTTAAGTACTTAAATTCATAAACTAAATCCAAACTAAAAATACAAAATGTGTGTGTGTGTATATGTGTGTGTGTGTGTATATATATATATATATATATATATATTAAAAAAGCAAGTACAAAATTATGAAAACTAAAATATAAAAGCAAAGTCTACGTTAGAGCACACACATCAGATTCAATGCAAATGCTCTTTTGGATTGAATGACTGTCTGCTGTGAGATGTCTCAGGATGATGGGATAGCTGTATTTAGCTCCTCACTCATCTGAATTGGCGTGACCAGTAGATTATTGTGACTTTAGCCTTGATGTTAATTTTTCCAACTCTAACAGACTAAACCCATCTCTTTCATCCTGTACTTTTCATTTCTTAGCTTTTACATTTGCTGTGTTCTAATCTGTGTCCCTCTTTTTGTTTATCATTAGTTGTTCTGCTTTTTTGTTTTCTTTCCATCTCATGTTATTTCTCCCTTTTGTCTCTGTCAATCATATTCTCTCTCTCATTCCTCAGTTTTCTCCCTCCTTTGCTACGTTCTTCACAATGGAGGCTGCCATGCCGGCCGTCCCTGTAGACCCCCTGGGTTTTGAGAAAGTCCATGCTTCTATGTACCATGTAGAGCCTGTTGCCCTCCCTTCATCTCCAGTCTGCCCAGCCGCAAGTTCAGTGGCTTCAAACCCTCCCCAAGCCGACACATGGGACCCCCTCCCAGCTCAAGGAGTCCCACAAGAAGCTGAAGAGGAAGAAGAATGTCTTGTGGACTCCCAGTCAATCTGCTTTAGTGAAAATCCCTTCCTTGTGGCTAATCGCAAAAGCAAAGGCTGCCCTCCCGAGGAGTGCATTTTATCAGGGCCACCTGTGGGTTATGGCAGGCATGGGCAGCTGCAGCCCTGGTTGTACAGCAAGGCAAGCAGCCTTGGAGAGTGTGACTTCTGACTGAGTGTGTTTTCTGCTGAAGCATGGGGTGTCATCAGTAGCTATTTAGAGTTAACATAGCACTTCAATCTCAAATGCCGTTCAGAGATTTCTACTCATAGCTGCTTTAGATTTGCAGATGTGTTTGAAAATGCCCTTAGGTCGTTTCACTGAAATGTACATCTAAATACACATTTACTATATTTAGAAAGTGGAAATGAAACGGATACAAAAAGCAGACCATGTAATGTGTGCAACCTCATGGTCTTGAGGCATTTGAACATTCCCAGAGAGACTGAGAATGCTTTAAATGTGAAGTCAACAGGTGTTAAACTAAAAAGGTGAAGGGTTAAGGCCTATCACCTTAAATACAGACTGTCCTCCAACCATTTCCAAGAATACAAAACACTGTGGTCTCTAAAGACACATTTGACACATTGTCTCTTTCTATAGCATGACACTGTTCTTGACACTGTTTCTAAAAAATGCATTTTATGGCACTACTGCTTGATTTAAATTGATCTGTGATCAATAATACAACACATTTGTCATCAATCACATCATAAGAGCAAGAAACAGAACTGCAATGTGCAAGCATATTAAAACCTGCCTAAGGCAGTTGTATGTTATCCTCGAATCAAGATGAGCTGCTTTTATAAAATTGCACCTGGTTGTTTATTCTTAATCCACTACTTTGTATTTTGGCCAGTTTTGCTTATTTCAAAGGGCAGATCTCATCTTGCTTTGTGAAGTACTTCACTGACCTCAAGACATTTATTTATTTATTTTTTATTTGTATTTCAGTCTTCACCATCTGAGCCTCACAGGATCGACAGTCCTGTCCGAGATGCTGCACACTCTCCACACAACTCACAGGTCAGTATGTTACACATTTCAGAGCATATTCACTCCCTTTTGTCATCGGCCCTTTCTGTTCTCATTGATTTTCATGTGATTGTCAAACATTACCATGGATAAGCCTGTACAGATTTATGCAGGTGTTTTGCATGCTCGAAGGCAGGCCTAGTTTACATGTTGATTAGGGTTGATGGCCTGCCGCCCCTCGTCATGACATTTCCATATTTCTCAGCAGTCCCACAAATCTTCCTCTGTGATGCTTGGAAGGGAGGTTCGATATGTAAGTGGGCTTACTAGCCCTTGTATGGCCTGCACTAGCTGCACTTGGCTTTGCTTTAGATGTTAGGAGCTGAATGGGATACGGGCCTGTGTAACTCTGAGCATGTCCTGCTTTCATGCTCTCTGCAGCAGTGAAATGCTTGACTTTTATTTAGTGTTTCCACCAAACCAAGAGTGTAACTACGGCTTGGTAAAGTAACACGTGTCATAGGTCTTGTGAATCATGTGAAGTCTATATAACATAATATACACTACGGTTCAGAGGTTTGGGGTCTGTAGGTTTTTGTCTTGTTTGCTCACCAAGGATACGTTTAAACAAAAGTACAGAAACATTGTAAAGTGAAATATTATTACAATTAACCATTTTCTCTTTCATGTATTTTATTTCTGTGATAACAAAGTTAACTTAGTATTAACTTAACTTAATAATTTAATATGACCCCAAGTCTCAGGCGGTTACTTGACTTGTTAGAGAATGTTTCTTCCTCTTAATTTTATATGTTCATCATGTCCATATTTCTCTTTTTTTATGTATTTTTTTTTGTTCCAGTCAAACATACATTTCCCTTCAAATGCAAACACCAAGGATTATTCATCAGTGAGTGTCCAATATTCAGAAAACTTGTAGATTATACTAGAGCAAGTCCATGATAATATGTGGATAGAATACATTGGAAACATTGTGTAAATTTGTTGTTAGTTGTTTGACTTATTGTCAATGTAACCTTTTTCTAGACTAAACCTGGTGCCATCCAGCCTCTCTCTCGGGTGCGACCCGCTGTGTCTCCGGCCAGTCAGGATGGCCACAGCAGTCCCAACCCTTTCCAGCATGGCCTCTCTCCCATCAACTCTCAGACCACTGTAAGATCCCTCACCACTGTCTGAACCCTAATGAGGCCCTCTTTCATCCTCAGTTACCAATGCCTAAAAAGCAACAGAATGCAACTGTTGTTTTATTTCCTTCATATGCATTCCAATTGTGCCTGTTAAGCCTTACGAACGGTCACACCATAAATCCAGGTCGAAGAAACGGGTTGTTTAACAAAAAACAGACTTATCAACTTCTCACTGCAAGTAACATTGTGCCTGTTTTCTATCAAAAGACGCCTCCTTTTGGATTTTTTTTCTTCCCTTAATCACGTAAACCACATTGTTTGCACAGCAAGGTTTACACTCACATTATCTCAGGATACCGGTGTAAACCAAAATATTGCCCCGAGCTGTCACCATAACCACAGACCTCCCTCATACTTTCAGACTCTCTCTTCTCCCTCCATCCATCCTTTCATTGGCATGAACGCGATCGCGGGCTGCATGCGGTCTAGCCCTGCATTTTCCTCCTGTGCTCTGCCTTTGCTGCTCTGTCTCTCATTAGCTGTTCCATCCTTTTTGTCCTTGTCTGTTTTTCTACCCTTCCACCCCCTTCGTCCTCAACCTCCCTGACCCCTCGTACAGCCTCGTGTCCCATCCCCTGACACACATGAGGAATACCCCATCAATATCAAGCAGGTATATAAGGCCTTCGCAGCTGTGCCACACTCCCTGGCTGTACTGGATCCCCCACAGGTAGGACAAATGCTCCTCGAGGTTGTGAGCATGTCGTGGTTTACCCCCTCATCCAGTGCTTGGTCTTCCTGTTGGACATTTTGTTCCTTTGGGAGCTTGTTTGCTGTCGTTGTGCATGAGTCACTCATGGTTGTGTCAAATCCAGGAGTTCATCTGACAGGGACACCGATGTGCGTCCTTCATCTGTCACTTGGTTGTTTAATGTTGGTTTTGATATTTGACTCCTTTCTGTGTGTAAAGTGTTTCCTCTCGTGTTTTCCCAAGTCTTCTGTCTGAGGTTTGTTTGTAGAAAGTGTCTCGTCTGAATCTTTTTGTTTTTTTTCACTCTCATTTGTTAGGATCTTTACTCTCCACGGAACAATGTCAGCGCAAAGCAACCATCACCAGAGGTATGTCTTCATTAATAATTTGCATCATTGCAAGTGATATTTTAAAGCTGGAATACACTATACGATTTTTTTTTTTGTTTGTTTGTTTTTTGCTCCAATTTTCAGAGGTTACAGATTTCACAGAAAATTGCGTAGTGTATGATGGACTCCAATTGTTAAGCTTCAGTCGAGGATATAAAATATGTTGATATTTTGAGCCAGTTGTAGAACACACATTGTTTTTAATCATAGACATGATGAGGAGCTTTGGGGACCGAACAATTTGGTCAGTCAGTCAATTTGGTCAGTTAATCTCTGTAATTAAATACATTTTAGCTTTATTGTAGGAAATGTACAAATTCACACTCTGTGTACTATGTAAGTAGTTTTAATGATTGCAAAGAGCATCAGCAGGCATGGGGTTGCCGTGGCAACCAGATACACTGCACTTGAAGTCTTCATTGTCTATTTTTGCTGTGCTAGCGATAAACGCGCTGAATATATAATGTACTATAAACATGTTTGCCAACATATTGTAGACTTAAAGTAAACTTCAAGCAAACGAACCTGTAAATAACCCACTGCTTTAAAACATACTGTGTTCACAAAGTCATGTAGTGTATTCCAACCTTTTCTTCACACTATGATGACTTTTGAACGAGCCTGACCCATAACCCTTGTTTAGTGTGTATTGTCTCACCACAACTCAATATGCAATATTGTCTGCAAGTGTGGTGTTGATATGCTGTACATGATGGGTCTTTCAGCCTGAGCTGAATAATGAGGTGTTTATGGATGAGGCTGATGGTGAGGGCGGTGGTCCTTTCCGGCCTCGTCCGTCCCTCTCATCTGACCGCCGCGAGTACAGGAGCCTGGCAGCCGTGCCACGCTTGTCTCGCCCCCCAGTGGAGTTGAAGGTACCCAACTGATCTCCAGCAGAACCACTCTGATGCTTCAGGTTCATCTAAACTTGAGGGGTGGTGGTGCAGGTGTATGTGTCGCTTCAAACTGCAACAAAGGAACATGATATATTGTGTCCGCAATGTCAAAAAACCCCATGGCAGCATGGGTGCTGGTAAAACATGGGAATATGATCAGTCGCTGTTCTGAATCAATGCAATTATTGGTGAGAAGAGGCTTCTGGAGAGCAGTAATTTGAAAATCTTTTTGCGATGGCAACACATTATGCAATCATCATAATGGTGGCGGATCTGCAAAGTTTTGGTATCTTTGTGCAAATTATTAATCCTTGTCTTAATTTCAGAATCAATGGGACTTTCTCTTGCATGTCAGTGCATGTTAAGTGCATTTTGGTTGCTTTATATAGTGTTATTTAAAATTATTCTGAAATCTGAATCTTCGCTCTCTCCCAGACCCCTTCCTCTATTGGCAGAGACAGTCCAGAGCAGCGCTCCTTCAGAGACCGGCAGAAGTATTTTGAGATTGATGTGAAGCAGCAGACACCAGACAAACCCAAACCTCGTATCTCACTTGTGGGAGAAGATGACTTGAAGAAAATGAAAGAGGAAGAAGGTTTGTGTCTGTTTGGTTTTCAAACGTTGATTTTCTTCGTTGAATCGCTCTAAATAGTTTGTCAATGCCTTTTCTCAGCAAAGCGAATTGAGCAGAGGGCACGAGAGTATATGCTGGATGAAGATGAGGATGACGATGAGGAAGATCTGGCAAAACAGGTGGCAGATATGAAGGCTCACGGAAAGGTCATCCTTGATGGTGTGGAGTATAAGGTGGAGAGCTTGGGAGGTCAGAGTTCCCCATCTCTGAGGCAGTGTGCCACCCCACCCAGCCACTGCGGCAGCTCAGGGTTAGTTACATGTTTGCTCAGCTCTTTGCTAGTATTTCGCAAGTTGTTTCTATATGGTAGTGGGGTTTGAGTTCTATCATTTTGTTTACAAAACACACTCTGAATGTCTAGAACTCGTATTCTGATATCTATGATTATTAAAATAAATACATAAAAAAATAGACAACTATTTATAAGATAAGGGTTGGAACAATCATTTTTATAGTTTAAAAGTGTTTCAAAAAACTAGATTTGGTTAAAAAAACAAACAATAAGATGACAATAATTTTATCATATTAAAACTGTTTAATTTTAATATTTTTAAAGTGCTTTTTATTTTTTCTGTGACGGGTGAATTTTCAACAGCTGTTACTTCAGTGTCACATAATTCTTCAGAAATCATTCAAATATGATATGCTGTTTATTGCTTATTAGCAATTTTGAAAACAAAGTGTTGCTTAATATTTTGCGGGAAATGTGATTCATGTGTGAGCTTTTTCATGATTCTCTGATTATATATATAATATAAAATGTACCATTTTACTGACTGATTTGTGCATCAAAATGTTTCATTGTATTAAAATAGTAAAAAGTATTTATTAATGTATTGATTGTGTTTTAATCCAGTCCTTCCTCCGTGGACGGTAAAGGAGACTCTCAGCGGAATTCAATGGAAGACAGCTTCCGACTGGAGCAGAGACCCAACTCCATGACAGGGTGAGGAACGCTGAATCCCAGAGCTGTACAGTTTTACATTTTTTGGGGTATTTGAATTGCTTGACCCAGTTTCCGTCTTTACAGTTTGATCCCAGTTTATCCCGGCGAATCTGTGGCTCCCATTCGGACAGCCAAAGCAGAGCGGAGGCATCAAGACAGATTACGCATGCAGAGCCCAGAGCTTGCTGTCGCCACGGACAAGGACCTTTCCCCAGCTGAAAAACGAGCGCTGGAGGCTGAGAAGAGGGCCATGTGGAGAGCAGCCAGGTATGACGGCCACAGAGAATGATGTGTTTCTGGAAATACATCACAACAGGAGCGTTTTTCACTCCTGTATCGTCCTGTCTTCTGTAACGCTGGTCTCTAAAGAGCTGTCCGCTTGTTACTTTAATTTTATCTTCCTCTTGATAAACGGGGCTTTCAAAGCCATTTCCAAATTCTTTGGAGTCCACAAACTAAATGTGTATTTTATTTTTAAATACACATCTCATATTGTGGATTTGTCTTTGAAGGCCCTGAGTTTCAATGTAGACCTTCCCTTCTTAATCTTTACTGTCCGTTTCAGAGTGTTTTCTCTCATCTGTAGTCTCTTTCCTCTCTTTCCTTTTCTTTGTGTTACCATCTTCTACCCACTCTACTTTCTTACTTGCTGCTCCCAAGGCCTTATGGTCTAGAGGAGGACGTAAGGCAGTATGAGCAAGACCTGGCTAAGCGGCTCTACCAGTCCCGTGTGAGGGCCTCGCTAGGCAGTGCTGCAGCCCCTCCCACTTCCTGCTCCTCCTCTTCCTGTCAGCCCAGGTCTGCCCTTAACAGCCAGAAGCATCATGGGGGCTTAGCTGTGATGTTTGACACCGCTTGGGATGCTTGGTGCTTGTGGACATTTTATAGTGCATAGTGTGTAAAGGGTGAACAGTTTTTGTAGTGTTTTTTTTTTTTTTTAAACAATGAACTTGTCCTACAAGAATCCACTACTGCTTCTGCACGTGTGCTATTTTATTTATTTAGTTTGGTAGCACACTCCCTCCTTCTCTCTGCTCACTCACTTTTGCCTCCCATCTGTGTGAAAGTAAAGGTCTTGTATTGTCCTAATAACTTGTGTTTTCTTTTCTTTTCTTTTTTTTATTAGAGGTGCACTGATACTAGTTATACTCAATAACAAGACCTTTGTTAGAAGCACTGATGCTGGCTACCTTCAATAAGCTATGGAAGGCTATTTACACCAGTTAAAACTTTTTTTATAACCTCAGAATTGTGAAAAGTTCTGAAGGAGAAAAAAAGAAAAGTAATTTACTTTTTTTTTTTCTTCTTCTTTTTCTTTTAACCTGACATTTTTCTAATGTAGTCAGAGTTCACTTAAAAATATTTAGTGAGTATAAATGTGAGATCAACATTTTTTTTTCCACATTGCAAGGTAAAGGCAACCAACCACAGCTTTTTTAGGTGATGTTTAGGTTTGGCTAAATCTGAAATGATACCACAATAACAACACACTTGTTAAAGATGAGAACTTGGGATTTGGGAACACTTGTGTCATTTTGGTTTGGTTTTGGTTTGGAGTGCATCAAATGAAGACTCTGATCCCAGGAAGTTTAGAATAGAGCTAATTTTCGTGGCTGACTTAACTGGATAGTTCATCCAAAACATTTTAATCAAGTCATTATTTACTCACCCTGCACTAACAGTCTTATGTTAGCCGTCATCTACATCGAACCAAAGTAATTGATACAATTTTGGTTTGGTTTTAGTGTGTATTGTGTGGAAAATAGGTTACACATTTGTCTGAAAAAGAAAGGTCATACGACATTACAATAAAACCAGAAATGCAGATTGAGTAAATAATGGGTGAATTATTTCCTATAGTGCCTATATAGTATACTTCCTGCTTGACCTTACACGTTTGTTTAACAGCATGGAAGCTAATCGGTGCATCTCTAGTTTTTGTGATTTCATGCACAGTTTTTGACAGCCTCCATCAAATTAACTGGTTCTGCTGTATTAACCAATCAGTGTGCACAGCACCTCTGCTTATCTTTCATCTCTCATGCTGTCTCTCTCCATGCACCGTTTACATTTGTCCTCTTGCTCTCTATAGCGTCTCACGGTATCTCGCTCTCTTTCCAGGATGAAGTCTCTAGAGCAGGACGCTTTGAAGGCCCAGATGGTCATCGCCAAGTCTAAAGAGGGGAAGAAGCGTGGAACGCTGGATCAGCTGTCAGAGTCGCCATCTCCCGTGCCCACACCCTCTCCTACACCAATGGAAGGTGAAGATCTCATTTACCTTTGTCAGTAAAACAATGCCAGAGTATACTCTCCTGTGTGTGTCACTGGGTCATTTGTGTTAAATATATTCATTGTTGTTTCCTAACCAGATATCAGTCCACGGGCGGTGACTTCACCAGGCAGACTGGTATGAGACAATTGTTTTGTTTTTTTGTATGGTACAAAGCAAACTGCACATTTTGAATCACCAATGATGTTGTTTTGAGAAACATAGTCACTTACTTAGTTTCATTGAAAAGGTCATTCTTTACTCTACAGTCATATCTATAGCATATAGAGCAACATCCATGAACTTTTCCTTTATCTCTTTTCTTTGTTGTCCTCTCTCCTCCTTTTCTTGTACATTTACACATCTCTGCTTCTCACCCTCTGTCACTCCCTCCATCCTGCCATCTCTCTTTTGTAATCTTGATTCCCCCCCACCCCCTTCTCTCTCCATCTCTCCACTGCTTATACCTGTTTGCTGTCCTTTTAGTCCCTGTCAGAAAAGAAGTTTGACTACCGACAATTTGCTGCCATTCCTTCTTCCAAACCCGTTTACGACATTCAGGTATTGCCTGCATGCAAAGCGTTGAGGAGTCCAGCCTGCCCGATCCCTTTGAGCCACTCCTGTCCTCCTGGCTTTCCCTGTTCCCCTGCTCCTCCTCTCCCTGGCCCTTCTGATAACTGGGTCAAAACTGTGAGCTATCAGGGCCCAGTGTGAGCAACATGGTCATTTGTGTGACTACAGCTTTAAGCATCAGTCTGGAGCGTAGTTGTCAGCAATTTGGGTTTAGTTTTTGGCTCTGAGGATCATTTCCACAGCTTAACACACATCTTGTTCTTAATCTACTTACATCGTCAATATACCATGTGCTTCTCTTCTGGGTCTGCGGATGTAGCATAGAGGTGGGGTTACAGTATGGTCCATGGGCTTTGCATTTATCCAGAACGTGGGGTAACATACTAATGCACTAAAACGCCTAAAAGGAGAGCATGTTTGAGTTGTTTTCTCCCTCCCTCCGCTCTCTGTACAGCCTCATGCTAATAACACTCATTCAGCCAAACCGGTCTGACTCCTGCAGCATGGCCGTTCTTTGATTATCAAATTGAGTAAAAGAGCTGAATGTGTCTGTTTCATGTGGTGTCACTAGGAGAGGCAGCTCTACTGGGGAAGCAGGGGAACAAGGGAACGTTGTGTTTCTTGGTCTTGGTGTTTTGTGGTTGTGTTTCTGGATCTTTGTATGAAGGGAAATTGGGCATGTGGGGTGAAGTTATTTTTATGATTCTTAATGTTGTAATACTTTTCTTCGGATACCAGACCAAAAGACCACCAAATCTGTGAGACTGACATGATCCTAAATTAGCATTTACTGTTTTTTCAGCAAAATCGCTTAACAGTCAAATTTGCTTAATCTGGATGATTTCATTGACGGCAATCAGCAAATTCAAATTTCAATTTTCAATTTCAGTTTTCAAATGTATAATTAATGCAGAACATTTTTTGTTTTTATTTCATTAATTTTAATTCAGTGTAGTTGGGTGAAGGACGTGGTGTTTAAGTCTTATGATGCGTATGGGTTTTACTGACAGCTGTGACTCTCGCATCATCCCGTTCAGACAGAAATGAGTTTATTAGTGTCTGAAGTCAGTCCTCTTCTCTAAATCATGGCAGCTTTGTATAAGGTTTTTTTTTTTATTATTTGTGCATTTTTATTTTTAAGCATTTTGTCCTCTGATATGCTGCCAAACTTAACTGAAATTGTGTTTTTCTCACAATAGCCACATAATATTACTATAGTGTCAGAAATGATCTAGTTATTGACTTATTTTTAATACATTTGTTTTGGAGGTATTATTATTATAACTTTTTTATAGCTTTTATTTTAGCAGTAATAACATCAAGCAAGCTTACCAGGATATTTATTACAAACATAGTCTATTTAAAAGACTATTAATTAACTCTTCTTTTTTTTTTTCCGGCAAGGAAACATTAAAATGATCAAGTGACAGCCAAGACTTCTGCATTCTATTTCAAATAAATACTTTTTTTTTTTTTCTTGAACACCAAATAAGCATATTAGAATGATTTCTAAAGGCTCGTGTGACACTGAATCTTGCAATAATGACTGACATTTTGAAATGTATTAAAATAGGAAAACAGGCTTTTTAAATTGTAAAATTATTTTGCAGTATTATTATAGTGTTCAAAAACCTCAAAACACTGTACTATCCCAGGCTCGTGAACTGTAGTGCAAGTCTTTAAAACCTAGACATTTGTTGATTTAGAAGCAGGTCATTTAAAATACCAGCTAGTCCGTCTTGATTTATTGTGCCCTGTATTCAAACAAAGTAATGTACAGGAAGCCAGGTGAATCCTTATATTTGGTGGCCTTTTGAGACTGCCATGATCTGACAGTGTGTTGTGAGTGTTTGTTTTGTGATGTGACTTAATATGTGAAGCAGCACCTTCACCCTGACTTCTCTTAAGGGTTTTTTGAGCCTTTGAAAAGAAAAAAGGAAATGACTTGTTAGCAACATATTTTTAGTGGGGGTGAAGGCTTGTACAGCATGCCTGTGTTGTTTTCGGAAGGACTGTTGTGTGTTTTTTAAGTGGACTTTGTGAAAAGCAGAGGTTGATATGTTACACATATTCATCCGTTTCTTAATATTATCAGGTGAAGAGATGGTAAATGTTGTATTGTGGGTAATTATTGAGGCATTATCAACATTATTAGGCCAATCCTATAATAACATTACATCCCTGGCTCTCTAACAGAGGAACATTTTGCAGGGTTTAAGGACCTGAAACAGGAATATGAAGCATTTTAATCTAGATGTGCCTCAGTAAGTCTGTCAGCAGCAGTGGTTTGAGTCTCTTTGGACTGTTTTAAACTCCATTTTCAAGCATCGGCTCCCCTAAAATGTGCTTTCTGGTCAGGTGAAGGTGAAGAGGTGTCTCCCAGAACAGCTCTGTGGTTCAGATATTTACAGCCTGTTGATCCAAACAACCTCTGTGCCATTCAAAAGACCAGATCTTGTCATCTACATGTTTATAAGAAATTATTATTATTTTTATTATTAATACCCAGCAATTCAGCCAAAAAGAGCTATTCTTGGGAGACCCCTAAAGGTATCACTCTTTTAGTGGTCTGTTCTGGCGGAAAGAAAGAAATGATCTGGTGAGTTCTTTCTGAGCTCAGTTTCGTTGTCCTCACGCTCTGTCTCTCTCTTACAGTCTCCTGGTGCAGGTGATGACGTGCGCTTCATGGATGATGCCTCCAGTAACCCAGGTAAGATCTCCTCGTGTGTGGGTCAGTGCTGTAGTCTACAGGGTGTCTTTATGTGCTGTGTACACTAGTACTTGGCTCACAGTTATTGTCCTCTTGACACAGGCGACTTCCTTGGATAAGTGCTCTTCTAATTTTGGTAGGAGATCTGTGTGTATGTGTGTGTGCATATGCATTGGTTTTTGATAAGAAGCCTGCTGCACTGCATTTGTTTTTGGGGCAAAACGTCTAATCTGCAGGAGGTTCAGATGAGCAGTGGGTTTCTCTGTGCTTTCATTCGTCGACTTGTTTTTAGAGAATCAAGGTTACTTGATTAAGAGTTCTACCAATTTTTCAAAATAGTTGTGTTTTCTAACATCTCTGGCAAACAATTTTACCTGCAACACATCCTGACCATATTAACTGCATGTCAATACTGTCAGTCCGAGTGTGATGCCACATGCTGCTGTTTGCCATAATGTTGTTATTTATTAGTGTTATAACGGCGTAGTGTGTAGCAGCGTTAGCTGACACAGTAGGTAATGAGGGATGCACTGATATTAAAATTCTGATCATTGTATTATTTTTATTTTATGGCTGATAATAATAATGATCTGTATAAAATTCTGACTAAACTAAAGACTAAACGTAAAACCCTAAAAGCTAAAATCAGTCTTTTAAAATATCAATTTGCAAGTTTTGTATGTGATTTCATTTGAGTACTTAATTTAATAAAAATGTTAAATGCAATCTTATTTGTTTCAAAAATAAACTTGGAGTTAAATTTAAGATAACGGCAATGGTGCTGTACACATCTAATATTGACAGCAGCATTCAGCTGGTTGTTGCAAAATAATTTTGCCAGTTTTTTGTTTTTTTTTAATCAGCTGGATGTACATTTATCCTCCTTATTATATAGCTTCTTGCCACAATTAAATAATTGAACACCAAATATTCATTTGGGTTGACATTTTTAAAAACAAAAATCAACATTTAAGAGATTATGTACCAGTCATACTTACTAAATGGCTTTTTTATCAAATAAGGTGAACATTAAATATTAATTTGCTATGAAACTGTGTTTTTATTTAAATATTATTAATCCTTTATAATGTACAAAATATTCTGGAAATAGTGTTATTGATGTCCTTACCAATAAAAATCAGACCTTTGAATGTTGAGACTGACGAATCAGAATCTGGTATTCCAGGAAAGGCTTGTAATAAGATTAGATAATATTAACCAGTATGGTACCAATATATTGTGCATCCCTATTGTCCATAATCATGCATTTGAATATTTGTATTTTGAAAAATTGGTGAACCTGTTGTTTGTATGTCTAATAGGAGATCTGTCACTGCAACTTGAATTAAAATAAGAATTGATCTCATAATCCAGAAGGCATCGCTGTACAGTGCATATGTATGTTTTACCTGTGTGCTTCTAATCTCAGTAACGGTGTACTCAGGGTGCCCCTGGGGGGGGGTTTCTGCATGGTGTGCAGCTCTGCCTTTCTGCTTATGCACCGAATGGCTCTCCTGAATCACTGCTTTGCGGGAGTTTGTGGGATACAAACTGAAATCGACATGCATTTAAAGGGATAGTATGGAACGTCGGCCCTGGACTGACAGTCCTGCAGAGTTTTGCTTCAGCCTTTATAAAAACTTTCTAGCAACCCTTGGCTTAGACTTTGGTTAACATGATAATTTGGGTGTGATTCGGGTTGGAGGACTCTGAAGGACTGTGGCTCTCCAGGACCGACTTTGGTCACCCCTGGTATAGAAGCATTCTCATTTCTAAAAGCGGTCACTTGTCAATTAGATTGCAGATTTCTTATTTTCAGTGGATGAAGGGGCGCTTTACATGTGCAGCGTCAAAGACAGCAGCTCCTCTTTACAGTGCAATGTTTTAATACATTTGTTGTCTCTTTCAGTGTCTGTTGTAGATCCAGAAGTTCCTGTGGCGGCCCCATCTGCTCTAGAGGAGATGGCTCTCTACAGTAACAAGCGCAAACTACGACAGGGCCGCCGCAGCCTGGAGGCTCCTGTGCCCACATAACCATACACTCACACAC
Source organism: Enteromius unitaeniatus (assembly GCA_032359435.1). NCBI lineage: Eukaryota > Metazoa > Chordata > Actinopteri > Cypriniformes > Cyprinidae > Enteromius > Enteromius unitaeniatus. The sequence goes on from JAUMHI010000043.1 coordinate 15,316,234, forward strand.
TAATGCATCTGAACTGTGAAGAGAAAACACATGGCATAAATGCTCTGAAATACGCATTGTACACCGATATTAAACCACTCTTTTTTTCAGTGCCGACAGCACGGGTTGGGACGCGAGTCTCCCAAACGCTAGTCTTGCCTTTTCAGTTGGAAAGGGTTGCTCAGATTTTACTATGAGGAGTCCAGTTGATTGCTGATTGATTGACCCATTTTACCCAGTTTTCTGTCTGTCAGAAGAGTTATTTTAAGAGATGCTGTGGGTTTCTTTCTAAATGCTTTGGAAAGCTCCTCTGGAAATGGAAATGTGGAAAGGCATTATTTAAATGTAACCGTGTTCTTGTTTTGGGAGACAACATCCTGCTACCTTCACTGCCCCATGTAAGCCGGCTTCAATTCACAATCAGAAAGGTTTTTATTCCTTTTAAATGTAATTTATTAATGTAATATACTGTTTTTAATCTGTGGGATTCCAGTAAAATAGAGGAACAAACTGAGGCTTTTTGACATGTATAAGCTGATTATTTGTGATTTTTGTTTTTGGGATAAATTTTCTTGCACGCAACATTTTAAAATTGAAAATGAGGCCTTGGCGTAAAGCTTTATTTCCATTTTTATATCCATATTAAAACAGAATCTCTTTATCTAAAGGTGATGCAAATGAATGTAATATTTTTGAAAGGTTGCATCTGACCTTATATAAAGATCTGTTATAAGCATTTTGGTAATATATATGATCATGCCATATCATAAAGTCTGACCTACTGTATCGAGTAGCGTCGTACTAAACCTTTTAATTGATTTCTAGTCTTCCTTTACTGGACTAGGAGAGTAAAATGAAGTGGATAATGGTTTCACAAAGTTTGTGTTACTTTGGTGACCCTATTCCTCAAGGACACTAAAACGCATCCTCCGTTTTTATTTCTGCTTCTTGTTCTGGGCTATGTATGCATCAAATCATTCCCTCTGCTACACTGAGTGACCTGGAATTCACTCTTTAACAACCTTTCATTCGCCAAACCTCACTTTACCTCTCCATAAAAATACAGTACCATTTTGGCAGTGGGAGGAAATCAAATCATCTGAAAACATTTGATCTCTATTGACATCTACGAATCTTGCTCATATTTTTCCTCTTATTCTGACAGGTGTGTGAAGGTAGTAGATGTTTTCTAATCTACACTTTAAATAGTTGAACTTTTTAAGCCACTGAAAAGCTCATTGTGTGAATAATGTATAAATGCTAAAAAAGAAGAAAGAAGCAAAAATCAGAGTTGAATCTGAGCCTTCTGCCCCAAGACCAAACTAAAGTCTGGAGGGTATAGATGATTCTACCAGGGTCTTGACTGACTGATCCCTGTGTTTGTATATTGGCTTATTGCAATTTTGCAATTTTACTGTCAATCCTGTGTGAGGACTAATATGATAAACTTTTATTATTCCTTCAAATAAACAAGTTTTATTTCACTGTTCTCAAATCAGTTGTTCACCACCATAGCTGCCATCAACACTGTCCCGATGAACCTGTCAAACACATGAGCTTTTTTTTTTTTTTTTTTTTTTTTACTAATCTTAGCATTTGTGTTGCTCTCATCGACTGAAATTCAGTTTGGGTTAATAACAGTTTGGGATTAATCATTGTATTTTTAAAAAATTGTAGTTTAAGAAAAAGAAGTTGGTTTTCTGTAGCCAATGGGATAATGGGATTCACTACATTTTTACTTTTTCAAAGCAAAGCATTTGATCTCTCTTGTTTTCTTGTCTTGGTTTATTGTTTGGGAGGATTGTTTTGTTTTTTGCTAAAGGGGAGGGTGGGACTAAAGGTCTGGGGATAGAGCTCATTCAGGACTGTAACTAGTGAATTTGTACAACCAAAGAAGTCTATTTTGTGGTTCAGGAATAATAAAGTTTACTTTTCATTTAACAACCTGATGTATTGAGGTTGTTCTTGCAACTGGTTCGAGCGAACTACGGTCTTCTCAAATATAAAGTGTACACTGATATTTCAAAGAAATATTTCTAACAAAGAACTAACAATTATAATGTACAGTTAAAAATACACAGTATATTTTATTTTCAGAAACTGAAAAAATAATCCAAACACTTTATAAAGGCCGCTTGTCTTTACCTTTGAACAATATCGATTACAAGTTTAAAGGATGGATTAGCACATGATACAGCATAAGCAAATGACTCATTTCAAACGTTCTTCAGGAAGAGTCAAGCAATCTGGAGACTGAGCACACAGAGACCTTCATCAGATGACTGAGAGAATAGGGAGTTTTGTTTTACTCCTGCTGCCCCTCACAGACTCTGGACTTCGATACACCGGTCTGCTTCCCCTCTGTAAATGAAACGCACCTTCATTAGTTAAATACATTTAGCATCAGTGCTGAATAATGAAAGCTAGTATCAGGTGTAGAAATGTATTACCCTCTTGAGGGTCCTGTTGTAGGCATTGTAAAACGACACAGTACTGTCTGATTGCTTGTGATGGAGACTATCCCTTTGCTCTTCATCATCAACCTGCCCAATAATACAACATCTGACACTAACACACTGGAACATGTCTCTCGCATCATCAAACTCTGATTAGTTTCTGCTCGTTACATTGTTTCCATCAAACATGAAAAACCATTCCTGAGATGTTCTAATCTAGTGGTACAACACAGACTAAGATCTCCACTCTTGGGTATTAAAATCTAAAAATAATTATTATAAAAATATACATATAGTTTAAAATGATTATTATAAAGAAATTATTAAAAAGGTGGTGCCCGTTAAGAGTTGGTATATTCATTACAGTTCCAAAGTTTGAGATGTAAGATTTTGAAAAGGTCACCAATATTTCAAAATATTGGTTTTGCTGGATGTTTATCCATTTATTTGATCAGAAAAACAGTAAAACGGTCATATTTTTAAATATTAATAAATAAAAAAAAAATCAAACTTTGGTTTACAGTTCAAAATGTAATTTAAGGCTAAAATTTTCAGGAGCCATTTAATTCAGTCTTTGTTGTTACGTGATCCCTCAGTAATCCTAATATATCAAACATGAGCGCATGAGAGAATGTTACTGACCAGTGTTAAAGCTTTGTCCACAGGTATGTGACCCGGTCGAACTGGTCCTGTCTCTAAGACTGACAACACTTCATCCGGAAATAAGAATGATTCATTGTACCATCTCTCAAACTCTGGCAAACACAAAACATATTAATGGCATTAGAGAAAGATGAGCTTGTGTAGAACAACAATATTTGTATAGATCAGGTAAGTAAATGTGTTTTTGTTTCATTACAATTGTCCTTATCTGAATCGGTGGAGTTATTTAATTTCTCATCAAAAACAAGCCTGAGAACTTGAAGCATACCGCTTGTTAAGTGACGTAAGTGCTGTTTCGACTCGCTTCACTTGAGAATACTACCTCAGCAGCCCTTTCTGATCACTCTGTTCAAACTAAACACTTCAGCTAAACGTTTTCAAACTTACAGTGTACACCACATTCTCTATGCTCACAGTGTCCCAAACACATTTTTTTATATTTATTTATTTATATTTTCATGTTCTGGATATCTAGGATTTCGGTATGGAGGTAATGGTTGAGACTGTAATTTTTTTGGTATTATATCGCATTGTGAATGTATATTAGCACCTTTTGTGGTCTTCTCGTTGTATCTGATCGAGCGGTTGGACGCGGAAACGCTGACGCGTGACGTCAGACTTAACAAGCGGATAGCAGTACGCTGTGTGAAGAACCAGAGGAACTCACTCACCTGTTAGCAGCCGTGTGCGGCACTGATTCACCAAGTGCTGACAGTAGCCGACTTCTGTCTTTGTGCTTCTGAAATCCTCGTAGGCTTGTCTATAACGCCTCTTGAGCTCTTTCAGCTGCATCAGTAGAGACAGCTCAGCCTCCTCCAGCACAGGCTCCCCCTCCGCTCTCACAAACTGACCTGTGAAACCAACAACAGCCTTCAGTTCAATATGATAACTACATCTTTCAGAACGTCTCCATTCCTTCACTTTCCTGCTGTGGGCAGATGAATGTAGATTCACACACATCGTGTAACCCTCACCTTGGCCTTGTTTTCGCTCTCTGAATTGTCGCAGCTCATATGTGATATAGTCAAGGTCTCGTTTCGTGGCATTGATGGCATCTGTGAGTATGCGTAATTGAGTTGTGCGCTCCGATAGGACAGCCTTGTTCTCCTTTAGTATGCGGTTGATCTCACTTCCTTGTTCTACCTTGAAATCCTCAAATGCCTCAGCTTTGGGTGGAGGAGAGCTGAGAAATCAACATTTATTTTCAGCCTACAGTTATTAGCTGCTGCTGAGCTGTGTACCGTCAGCAGAGGTCGCCTCACGCTCACAAGCTCTAATAAAAAAGTACATACTCAGTTCTGTGTAGTTGTTCTGGAGCTGATTGTTGGGGTTCGTGTGTGGACATGTCAGATTCACTCAGGTTTAGGGGCTGTTCAGCTTGCACAGCTGTAGTTTCTACTGCTCCTTCCTTTCTGTTAAAGATAAGATTCGAAAATATCATAAATCACAGTCTGGTGGTCAAACTTTAGTTTTTCGTTACTCCAAATGCTCAAGTGATTTTTACTTGTACTCATTAATGGAAAAATAGTTTGGCCATTTATTTGGTCATGACCATGGTGTACTGTGTACTACAAAAATTGGCATTCCCAGAAAATGATCACTGGAATGAGTGGGAGATGGACACAACTGCAACACATTTTCTCCTATATCACAGAGATTTCATCATGTTTATTGACAGAGAACATGACAAACTAAAGGTTAGAATACACTAAACAACTTTTGCCCAGATTTTTGCCCCAGTTTGCATTCTGAATGAATCAATGCTGGCTGTTGAGAGTCAGTCTGCAGAGTTTGATTATAGACAGAGTTCACAAACCTTTACAGAGAATCATGCGTTTTCTAGACTTTTAGCTTCAGACTATGATATAAAACATATGATATTTTGAGCTGATTTTAGAACTTTTTTTTTATTATTTATCATGCGTTTAGTAATGAAGTGTATGTTTCTGTGTGGCTTTCTTCTGTCCGTAATGACTGGTTGTGCATGATCAGTGGTGTAATTTATGCTGAGCAGTTCTCAAATATTTGTAAGTCAGCAAGTGTATGATGCCTTACATTTTAAAATGTCACGCTGTGTATTTCATAGTTAATAGCTAGATTTAAATATGAATGCTTAATCAATTTTCACATCCTGTCTCGCACATTAGAGAAAGAGATTGTCACCTGCTAATCTGTTTGTCTTTTCTTGCTTTACTTGGTTTTGGTGACACAGTTCGCTGATGTTTCTGTGAAGATTTAGCTAAACCAAGGCCATATCCATAACTCTCCACCTCTCCAACAGCACCTACAGACTCCTGCACCTGTAGCACAGTTAATGAGGCACAAGACATCAAGTTTTCTACATTTTCAGTTCTACCTGACGTATTGTTGTCCACCAAATATCTGTTTTTGTCTAACCTCTGCAACAGTAGATGGCGTTGTGTTCATGGCTTTCTCTACGCGAGTGCTTCTCGGACCAAGCTGCTCTGGCAGTTTCTTTTGCTGCTCCCTGTTTAATACACATTCAAACATTACTGTACTGACTTCCATTTTAAGTATTGATTGAAATATTTGATGAATCGGTAACTGCACTTACAACACCACTTTTTTGAACTGGGCAAACACCTCTTGAATTTGTGTAATGCTCACAATCTGAAAGATTCAATCATTTATTCAGTTCTAATAAAGTAAGATTGATTTATGAAAATGTGGACTTGAATATTTAAAGAACTGAGGCATAAACTATGATGTTTACCGGGATCTCATCCAGTAATCCAGACAGGTATCTCTGCACCTGACTCCTCACTTCCTCCTCCTGTGTCTCTGACAGGATTTCATTAGAAACTCCAATCCGATTAGTCTACAAGTAGGACATCAAATTAGAAGCCAATGTGTCATAGTTTGGGAAACCAGAGCTTGGGATAATCATGCTGTGTGAAAAGCATCAGATTCTGGATGTGTGTGTGTTGTGTACTCACCAGTGTGTTACACATTGACAGCTCCTCCTTAAGAAACTGGATTTCTTTCTCTAGTCTTCGCACCTGAAGCTGATAAATAGTCACAGTTTTAACCATCACCTGAAAGGATTTTCTTTATTAAACTGTTATGATTTAACTGAATGTGTGCATGAATCATTTTTAGATATAATTATTATTAGATGATGATCAGAGTGTTAGTTTATTAGTAATACACATAAAATCTTACCACTGGGTCAACATGTTCATTGACGGATGGCTTTGTTTGCACACATTTCATTCTAGTGGCAAAGCGAAGGGTTGAAAGCTGCCAAGAGAACCAAGAGTTTTTTAGACACATATTTTTAGACTTGGACATATTATTTCAAAAAAACATCTCACCGTCTCCTCAATTTGTGCCGCTTCACCATATATGTTTGCCACAAGCACTGTGTTACAGTTTCCTCCTGTGTGGTAACAGTTGAGCCAGAGAGAAATCATTAGGTCTCACATGTCCCATTTCAAGATTGTTCTTTCTCCTTTTTTAACTTTCTGTGGGTTTGTTGAAGCTCTATTGAAGAACTGCAGGAGCACACTAACCGAGTGAGTCTTTGAGAGCGTGGGTAAGTTTACTCTGTCTGAAGGGAACATGCTCCCTACGACTGTCAGCTAAAGCCAAGATGACCTGCTCCATGAAAGACAGGGACTTGTTGATATACATGGCCTCCACCTGGACTTGACCTTCTGACTAGGGTAAAAAAACAAAGTACAGAGTAAAAACTGTCAAATAAAAGCATTTGAGAAGCTTTCCAAGATTAACACGCTTGTGCACATGGTCCTAATATGTGAGAAACTACACATTCAAGAGAACTCACCCCAGTTTTGCTAAGTCTTTCAGATCCCGCCAGATCCACCAGGTTCAGTTTAGAGGTCATGTATTTTGCGTTGGATAGTGTGCGAGAGCGAGACTGTGCCACACGCAAACATATTTAATGTCATGCCAAATAGTATCACCTACAATGTTGTTTATATATATTTTAGTCTGGAGATTATGAGTCTAATAAGACATGCCATGGACTTACCTCAAGGTGTATAGTAAAAATGCAATGAGATCTGGAGGAATGTTTATTAAGGGCATGTTCTCCAATGATTCTGTTCATCTCTCCCTGTTAGTGCAGTCAGAGCAATTTATCACAGATGGGCTGATTTTGTAACAAGAATACGAAAATCTGATTCTGAATGTCCTTTTTGTTTTTGCTTTTGATCATGTGGGCAAATATTCATGTTTTTGAAAATCATTTCAATTTAATGGGACCGTAATGCAGTTTCTGTTTTTTCCTGATGGTGGTTATGTTGTATTGTTTTTCATTAGCCAATTTGTCAACAGAAATTATGAGAGATAAGAACAAACCTTTGCCCCAACAGTGCAAACACAACCCGATAAGAATTCAGCTCACTGGAAATAGATAAAAGTGCATTCATCTTTTTTAATTATTTTCTCCAGTGACTTGATACCTTACCTCAAAAAGCAGATTAAGAGCCTCCTCTTCATTGTGTACCAGATGCAAAGACAAGCCTTTAACTGAGACTCCAGCCCCTGGTTCTTCTACCACAGTTAAGACCCCACCATTCGAACTCTTTCCTGGCTTTATGCTGGAGAGCAAGTCTACCATAGTCTCATTGTAGATTTCCAGAAAGGAAAGATGAACAGAGAAGGCATGATCTGCACGATGTTCCACCTCCTGAAAAACCTGAGGAAATGAGAGACTATTTGTTAGCCATAAGAGCAGAAACATATGTTTTTCTTGATCATCAATCTGAATCACCTCTTGTAGGGCTCTGGGAATGATGCCTCTGTGTTTGTAAGTCTCTGCAGCACCTGTCATAGTGTGTGTTTTCCCAGCTCCAGTTTGCCCAAAGCACATTATTGTACCTTAAAACACATTTTACACGCTTCTTATTTCAAGATATAAACTGCTTATGTGAATGTTTGTGATTTCAGATACATTTTAATGACCAACCATTGAACCCATCAAAGGCCCCCAGCACTACACTTCGGGCAACACGATCGTAGGTGTCCTCTTGTGACACATTATCCAGCACCCCATTCAGCTGAAATACCCATGAGCTCAGCTGATTCTTCTTCTTTCTATTATTGGACTCTTTCCTTGACCTTACTTTCAAAGTCTTAGAGAGAGAGAAAAAAAACGTACAATACAACACTAACTTTACACACTGGTACATCTACAATAAACATCTGAAGAAGACTGCATAGGTTACCTGCTGGTCAGATAGGCATTCAATAAGCTCACGCGCAAAATTGGCTGTAGGTCTGACGCGAATGAACACCTTTACTGGAGACGCCTGCGAGCTCATCGTTCCTGTAATGTGCATACAGGCTATCTCTCACACACATCGTCACAAACCAGAGTTGTGTTTTTAATCTGGAGTTTGTTGACTCACCTCAGCGGCCCGTCGGCAGCACACCTGTAGCCTCGCTGTTGTTGGATACAGTGAGTGTTGATGACGTTGTCATGACTACGCATTGAGCCCTTCTCACTCCCTCTCTCTTTTTTCATTATTAAAGAGGGCATAACACACACAGTTTCACCTCATCTCATCTTAATCTTGAGTAGACTATCTATAGAATAGCACTTCATCCTTCGTGTCTCCAAAAAGTATTTAGTTTTATTATATATAGCTTTGCGGTTCTTGACGAGCCCTTGCTGGGACCGCTCCATCTTTCAGTATCAAACGACGTCCAACTTGGCCTTGTTTATAAAACTTTCATAAACACACACTTCTGGAAGTCCTTTGCTCCCCGGAAAAACAAAGTGCTTCCACTACTCACATAACTATGGGTTCGTTTGGAAAGCTTAACAAGGTTATCTTCCCTTGCAACTAAAAAGGCACTTCTTTAGAAACATAGGCCTAAAAAAATGCCATGGACTTACCTCAATGTGTATAGTAAAAATGCAATGAGATCTGGAGGAATGTTTATTAATAGCTTTGCGGTTCTTGACGAGCCCTTGCTGGGACCGCTCCATCTTTCAGTATCAAACAACGTCCAACTAGGCCTTGTTTATAAAACTTTCATAAACACACACTTCTGGAAGTACTCCCAAATAAGGAGTTTCACAGTCATCTACGATGATTAAAAAAAAAGATTTTTGGCACATAATACTTGCTCATATGTCCTAACTGGAGCACTGATGTGCGTATTGAACTAAACCACTTTCTATGGTTTATTTTTTTAGAGTCAATTGTTGTTTTGTCTTTAAGTCTGTTAAAAAAAGGGTTTATAAAAAACAACAGTTGAATGACCGTCAGTTTTTTTTCAAGGCTCCTCCCTGTTGAAACAACAAGCTCAAAAAATAGCCAAACACAACATGCACAACCTCTTCTAAACCCTCTGAGATCTCAGCTACAAAACACTGATTCATTGATACTGTGACTCTGAGGATGGAAACAAAAGTGTTCATCTGTGCTCTGTGTGTCTGTTTGGTGACACTAGGGCAAGTGGTATGTCAAAATATTTCTCTTATAGCATTAATCAGACACTCCTGACAATTACATGTTTGTGGTTTTTCAAAAACAGTTACTAATATAGTGTATATATATGTTTTTCTGTTCTGAGATTTATTTATATTTAGAATTATTGTTAGATGGCTGACAAAGAAAATCAGTAAATGATCAGTATTGCCATGCAGAATTGGTTTAGCTGTACGTTAACTTTGATAATGGTTATAGTATATAGTATCAAAAGCCTTCAGAATTGTATTATGTTTTTATATTTGATTGTTCACTATCACTAAGTGTTGTTTTTAATAAAACTATGTGATCTTTACACAGACACCCCAATTCAATAATCGCATACTTCTGACACACATACCCACGAAGGTAATTATCTTCCTTTTAACGCTTTTATGTTCAAGACAAAGTATTCATAAATGCAGTGTGAAATGACAAAAGTATGAACATGCACAAAAATACTTTTTCATTAATTTATGATGAAAACATCTTATCTTTAACAATTTAAAACAGTAAACCACCGTTATTTCTTCATTGATATCTACAGGAAGGTCCTGTTAATGGAAGTAATTCTGAGCAGGTAATCAAACAGAGTAATATTAGGAGCCACAGTTATACTATATCATGCTGTAAATCTCACCTCTAGTAACATAAAGAGCTTTAAAAGTTTTCAGATTAAATTTCAATTGTTATTTTTTATGCTTGTCATGATTCTTATCCACAACAGATGACTAACCAGACACTCAATGCAAATACAACCCAAGAAAGTATTTTGAAAACAACCAATGCACCGAACCTTGCAGAGGTAATCTTCAATACTTTTATTTTTCATGAAAAAAACAACAACTCATAAATCTATACTGACCTGTACAGAATATAGTTTTATCTAGGGCTTTTATTTGTTATGTAGCCTATGTTCACTGTTCTATGCAGAGGTGGTTTAGCTTTTTATCTTATCATTTATAGTTTTTATAGTGGTTTTAGTATCAAAATATATTTCTAAATTTGATTGTTCACTATCACTAAGTGTTGTTTTTAATAATACTACCTGATCTTGACATCCTCCAAGAGCCAAAGCACACCGAAGAAGCTTTTGCTCAATTCATTCACATTTCTGCAATCAAAGCCCTCAGAAGTAATTAGCTGTCAAAACACAAAATCAATAACACATTTGTGTTCAAGATAAAGTATTTATAAATGCATTGTGAAATGACAAAAGTATGAACATCCACAAAATTACTTTTGCATTTATGAAAATATCATAACAATTTACATGCTAGCATGGCTATTTAAGAGAGTAAACCACCGTTATTTCCTTGTTGATATCTACAGGAAGATCCTGTTAATGGAAGTAATTCTGAGCAGGTGAGTTGACAAACCAGACGCTAAATGCAAATACAACTCAAGAAAGTATTTTGGAAACAATCATTGCACCCAATCTCGCAGAGGTACTTATCTAGGGCTTGTAGGTTTCTTAGGAAAAGTGGTTTGTCGAGTCTCTCTGCTGTCTGTCAGCCACTAGATGGAGTTACGAGGCCTTGGGTTTTGTTCTTTGCTCATTTAATCTAACCTCAGAAAACTTTAGTGAGTTTATATTTATTTATATATGAAGTGAAAACCTATATAGTGAAGTTTTTTTTATTATTCTTTCACCAGAATGATGGGAAACAAAATGACACATAAGTGTCAGACACAGCTCTACAGTTACAAAACCCTAAAGACAAGTTAGGGTAAGTCAACCTGTGATGCTGGTTAAATTAAACAAAGCATTTCATTGTTTTTTTAAATGTTATTGCTAACAAAAAAATGTCAACACTTTTTTTCTTTGCAGGTTAAAGAAAGGGAAGATGAGAGAAACGGAAAACTGTAAACAGTTGTGAAATAACACACTTCAGTGTTTGTTGAACAAATTACCTTTGAATTGTACAATATATTCAACATCACACTTAAAAGATGTGTCTGTGTAAATGTTCAAGAAGAAGAAACCCAACTCATGACCATAATGACTCTTCTCTGCTACACGCTGAATGATAAAACCCTATTATTATTATATTACTGTATAACAAAAGTAGATCATTACACTAGTAACGCTATAGGGTTAACTAATATTTTATTAGCCTATGTATGATTATCAAAAGTGTAATGTTTCGTTATTTGGTGATAGAATTAAACTAATATAATTAAACTGTCCAGTGAGGAAGTTGTTCATAGGTTAAAACTTATAATAACTACTTTGAAATAACATCTCTAACTGTAATCATCTCAAATTGTGTTAATCCGCTACTACTAAACTACTATTGTTAAATGGCAAGGGAATCTGATTTATAATCTCCAGAGTAGAGGTTTAAACCCTACAGTTAGATGTTGTGAATTAACAAATCACAAAACCTATTGATAGTTGTCATTCATGTATTTGAATTTCCTGTCAAAATACTTTAAATATTGTCCAAAATTATATATGTTAGTCAAAAAAGGATTTGCACCTGTATGGTGGTGGCTAAGATGGGATAACCAGACCAATCCAGCAGATATATTTCAGGGATTATTTTAACATGCCCTTAATCTAATTTGACCTGAGACAAAGGAGACTAACAATTACCTGATTAATCCTTGCTTTATCTTTTTTATTTTTTTTATATATGTTTAGATTGAAACTTCAGATTCTATTCAGTGGAGTTCATTATGTGACAAATAAGCAATGTCACCCAGGTCATGTCGGTTGACCGTTACAAGAAACGCAGCAACGCTGGATCAAAATTTACCCACAGGCGCACACACACAAAGAGAAGGAAGAGAGAAAGAAAGAGAAAGTGTGTGAAGAACAAGAAGAGAGGGGTCCTGGAGGAGCTAGTGACGTACTCACCAGCATCTCCAAACCTCTCAGCAGCCTGTAATGAGCTTAACCACACGGCTTCAGTGCAAAGGGGTCAATCGCTCGGATTATCACACTCGACTTTCACATCATAATGCTCCGTACCTCTCTGTTTTTATGCTCTTTTTTTGGAAACCTTTGCACCTTTTTAACCTTGACCTTTTGTAATCTTTTCCTTTCTAAGATTTTTATTTTTCTAGATGAAAATTGATACACTAAACTTTCAAAGGTTCAGAAAGGACCAGCAGATCAAATATGGACCATAGTTTACTCCAGCTAAGATTAAGGGTGTTTAAGGGTTGTTGAGTTTGGGGTGGATGGTAGCTTTTGGAACAGGGATTCAACCTTGTTACCTTTGAAAACGCAGCTCAATGCCACTGTGCAACAACAAGGTCGCTGACGATGGATCTTCAGCACAGCCACTGCAAGAGGGAAAAGCATTGGTGGAGTCCCTCATCAAGGTGAGTTGATATTACAATGTCCAAAAACTAAACGTTCCTCTAAAAACACCTCCACACTTTTCAGGCAGTCTTGTGGTGATATAATTTCTAATAATTTTTAATAATCAGAGCACTATTCATTTGTATTTTCACAAACAGGCTGAATATTATGTAAAAATAGAATATAGATCTTGCCCTAAATATGTTGTCCCATATGTGTGTAACTATTATGATAAAAAAATGTAGAGAGTACAGATTATAAATACGGAGAAAATAACCTTTCAGTTTATTTTGCATTGTGTTTAAGACATGACGGCAAACTTATTGAGGTTTAGACTGAAGATGTCAAAGCATGTGCGTGTCCTCATTTCTCCTTTATTTCCAGGCTGAACATGAAAGCATCTTATAATGGTCTGTTCCTCAAGCCTTAGGGTGAAAAGGCACTTTCACCCTAAATAGGGATGATCCACGCTCCACTGCTTGATTATCTTCAGTGGAGGCATGTGTCAATACTTAGAGCAGCAAAACGCCCTGTTCACTTCAATCACCTACTTATACATTCATACATATTCTCTTCTGTCATACAGTATAAGGAACAAATTAAAAATTATTAGCACTGATCAGATATTTTTACCTCTTTTTTGAATCCAAATGGCCATAGACAGAACGTACTAAAGCAAGATCCCAAAAGTTTCCAAAGCTTATCCTAAAATAGCCATCTTATGACAAGCAGATTATAAGTAATATTTGTCACTCAAACTAATCCTTAGTCTATCCATAATGATGTTTGATAACCAGAACAGTTATCTAACCTTATAAAAAAATGCTATATATGATTTTATAACATTTAAGGATAATGTGAAGACTGGAGTAACGGCAGCTGAAAATTTGAAGACTGAAGATTTGAAGAACCAGTTCATAGTTTTTGTGAAGTTTAGGCTTACAGTTTTGTGCTTGTACATCAGTGTCATTCATCTATCATTAAATCAAAAAAATTTAGGCATTACTCAAGAGTAAGGTTAGGTTTAGGTTTATGGTTATGGTCAAAACTAAAATTATGGATTAAAATGTTGTTCCAGCGTCTCAGCAAAACTCAGCAAAATCAGGACATACTGCATGGGCAGATAGCCTACATTAAAATAGAAAACAGTAATTATAATTCACAGTACTACGTTTTTGTTTTTTTTACTGTATTTTTTGTTCACAAGCAAAGCCTTGGTGAGCTCAAAGTGCCCCTATTATAGGTTATAAAAGGTTCATATTTTGGTTTTGTGAGTCCCAACAGTGACATGCATGCAATATAAAAATAAAATAAAAAAATGTTATCTAGTGGTGAAGAATGAATTTGCATTTTCATTCAGAACCAACATGAAAAGACCAACAAGTGTGCGGGCAATATGCTAATGTTTCATTTTGATGTTTTAGTTTTAAAAAGACTAATTTAAATGATTCAGAGTCAACTCTTTCGAAAGACAATAGCTTTATACACGGTGCCTTTTCAGATTTAAAACTTTGCAGGATTTTTTAATTTACTCAGAGCTGGGTTACACACTGCATCAAAGCTTGTTTTCAAAAATCCATAACAGAGGCACTTTAAGAGATGTAATTTGATTCAGCCTAAAAATCGTTCCGACCCCAAACATCTGCACAGTAGTTTAGTTAAATATATTCAGAGTTGAATTGGGTTTTAAGTTGTGTTTCTTCTAAAACTTCTTCGGGAAGGTTTTTTTTTCTTCACAAGTAGTATTATTTAGTCTAAAAAAGGCCAGTAGCCCCTCGCAGCAGAACAAAAGATCCGAGGGCGTTGTTAGATCAACATCCTGGGGGTGGACATGGGTGGGTTCAGTGATCAGGGGGTGGAGACAGGTAGGTTTAGGTATATATAAGGTAGGAGGAGTTGGATCAGATCCAACCTCATCCCTTGGATCTTGCGTTCTGCAGTGAGGACCATCTCCAAAAAGTATCTAATATATGAAAAGTAAACCGCCTGCCTTCTGCTCTATACAGAACTTGGGATAAATGTAATTGATGTTTCTAAACATGGATCAGTGAGGTATGTAATCATTATTAATAACTGCACTCCTTGGCTAATGTTTGACCTGTTATTCTGAATGAAGTTATATTGTGCCATCAAACCTTTCCTGTTCATTAAAATGAGATATCAGTCCAGAAGAATGATAACAATATATTATTTCATTTCTAAAGTTAACCCTCTAATGCATTAATTATGTTTTTACACAAAAAAAAATATTTAATCTAATTTTATAGAAGATTTAAGATTACAGATTTATAAAATCATAAAAAAAATTGTCACCCTTAGTAGATTTTATTTTGTTGCCCCATGGCAGTATATATGCAGTATAGGTAGTAAATCACAGAGAAAAACTTAATATTGAATTCATATTTATTAGGTAACTTGAGGGAACAGGTACTCTTTTGAACTGAAAATGTGTTTCAAATATGACATTTGTCCACTT
>JAUMHI010000043.1:15336704-15380969 GCA_032359435.1 Enteromius unitaeniatus
AGCTCTTGTGAACTGTTAGTTTGTGTTTTCAACTTTTGATGAATCATTTGTCGCGTAAATGACTGTCAGATTTGTGGCGGGCAAACAATTACCGAAGTCGATTATGGTGTGATGTTTTTAATGTACACATTAAAAATGGTTTTGTTGTCTATACAACTTCCCTCATATCATAGCCCAGGTCAAAGAGGTCAGTTACTCTACTTAACTAGTTTGATTTTACAGGAAATCATGTTACAGAAAGTGATGTCTCATATTGCTGCTGTGAAAAAGGACATGATCATTCTGGAGAAGAGTGAATTCTCAGAATTACTAGCAGAGAATGAGGTGAGGTTGTGTTGTGTGATCTATCATCATCATCATCATCCTCACCCACTCCATTGCTTTACTTGAAAGAGGTTTTAGGTTTTCTGCATTTAATGTCTTTTGAACAATTTAATGCTTAATAAAGTATTCATTAAATAAGAAACTTTTAAATGGTAATGTAAGTATATATTTATTATCTTTTTGTATAATCTTGCTGAACTCAAATAAATATAATAGCTGTGAAATAAAAAGTTTGGCATTTCCTTTTTTACACCTTAGTGCATTCCCCTAATGAAGAAGCATTATGTGCTGTGTCTTAATTCTCCTACAGAAAATCAAGATCGATCTATCACAGCTAAGAATACAACTCACTGTGAGTAGATGAAAACAAATTTTCAGATTTCGTCAAAGAGGCAAACAGATCCCCTACACACACATCTTTGCTATGAACGTAGTCATTCTCATTGTTATCTTCCATTTTGGTGTGTTGCAGGATGTGATCAGCAAAAGGCGTGTAGATGCCATTTTGGATTTGAATGTAGAAAAAAGCCGTGTGAAGAAGTTGGTAAGTACAGTGAAATAATGAGTCACTAGAAGAACAGGTTTGGAAGGTTCACTGTCTCTGAAGTCCAAAGATTTGTAGGTTATTTGAGTTGTTGCTGGCAGTTCAGATACTTTAATTAAGATTCTTGCTCTTGGTACAGACAGCCGACTTCAACAGATCGCTTATTGGGACCAGGAATGAGTTGATGGAAATGGTGAGACAAGCCAAAATTTAGGATATATTTCTTTGTTTTGTTTTGTATGAAACTTTTTAAACTGGATTTTCTTTCTTAGCATTCTGAGCAGGATCGTTACGTGACACAGACTAACATGAAAATCGACACAGAAGTGGCAGGCCTGAAGACTTTACTGGAGGCACATAAACTGGATACAATCAAATATCTGGCAGGTAAAATTTCTTTATGTATATTTTGTTAATTTTTCTTGTTTGCACACTTCAGTAAGTTCAATTGATATTTCAGTGTATTGAGATTGTTCCACCACTGGTCTCCAAAGATCATTTTACACGCTGCCACAGAATGTGCTTGTACTAATCATAAAGAATCAGAAGCTTAGATTGACTTTGATTTATGTGTTATTTTTGTCATTCTTCTAGGTTCAGTGTTCACGTGTCTCACAGTCATACTTGGGTTCTTTCGGATATGGATGTAAACCTCAACAGAGAAAACGTCTCATCAGCCTTGCTTTATAAGGAGAACTCTATTCACAGCTCCTGTAGGAGCAAATATTCTTTCCGGCATTATTAGAACAAGATCAGTCAAGAAAAATAAATCGCTTTTAGATAGTACCAACATAGTGCTACATTTTGCATTAGTTCATAATGTTTATACTATAACCAATGTCAACAGATGAACGAATACCAAGATAATAAAGTACACAAACATACCAAAGAAGGTGCAAGGTGTGTTATTAATTTCAAGAAAACAGCCAGTTATAAACTATGTATGTGCATCAGATAAAGTCACATTTTGATATGTGTTGTAATAATTGAAATATGCCGCTTGTATAAACAATGTCACAAGTAATAGTGGTGCTCAGTCACAGCTATCTGTGACAAAACTCTGACAAGCAGTTGTATGATGTCAGTTAAAGTGCCTTGGGTTATTTAAGGAATATTGTACATGTGTATGTCAAAATGATTTCGATTTATGTTGAAAACTTAAAAGGTGAGACACTAGACGCACAAGATGTACAAAAAAAGTTTTTTTATTGATTCAGATTTAAAGTAAGTCACAGTTATTCTGATTAATAAAACATTAGTCTTGAATTACTACATTGTTTTTACACAATCTTTGTGAGGACAAATATGTGAAGTGGTCGGTCGCGGTCTCTCCAGGACACTAGAGGGCAGAAGACGAGTGAGAAGGGCTTGGATGAGGAAGAAGAGCGTGCTGTGCTCCGTAAGCTCACGTGGAAACTAACATGTAATGTGTTTCTGTGTTTGGGTATGTTGTGGTTAAGTATAATATGTAATCTGCCTGCGCGCATATTATGTTATAATAGTAATTTGCCCATCGGTCAACAAATTTTAGCTGTTCGTATATGCCATAGTTTGACCATGACTGCTGTGCTATTTGATGTTTGGTGTTTCCTGTAGTGCTATGAAGAATGGAACAATGCTTATTGCTTAATTATAACACTAATTGTTTTAAGACCCAGAGTTCTCCTGCCTGAAGATGACCGATGCCTTCAGTAGCAGCAGTGAGGCAGTTCTTCAGCGCACCGTCAGTGTGTCCTCCATCAGGAAGGCCAGCCCTGCTGGGAATCTGCTGGAGCTCTATCAGATAACTGAGACCTGTCAATTCATCACTAGTAAACAATTCAAGAAGGCAAGAACATATCTTTAGAAGTCTTCTGTCTTGTTTACTCAATCCAAGTGTCCCACTGATCTATTTAGGACCTCTGTTTTTATCACAGGTAGCGTTGCAGTTTCCAGATGAACTCCTGCCTGATGCTGTTCAGGTCTCTGCCGAAATAGAGAAGGAAACCCAAGCCAAGACATTCATTTTAGGAGACACATCCTATGGCAGGTAAGAAATGTTTTTGTGTACCTTACACTACATTTTCACAGATATTTTTGTACTAAGTGACTCGGGTTCGTTTTATGTGAACACAACCAGAACTCCTTCCATTTATCGGTTTATTTTCTTTTCAGCTGTTGTGTGGACGAGGTAGCAGCCGAACATGTGAGAGCAGACTGTATAGTGCATTATGGGCCATCTTGTCTCAGCCCATGCAGAAGACTACCCCTTCTGTATGTGTTTGGGAAGAGACCTATTGATGTCCAGCAGTGTGCTGCAGCCTTTAAAGAGCTTTACCCCGACCACCAAAGTCATGTCATCGTACTGTATGATGTCACCTATTCACACGCTATAGGTAATTGTTAATGTTAAAGGAATAGTTCACCCAAAAATCTAAATTCTGTCATCATTTACTCACCCTCAAGTAGTTTCAAATCTGTAAGTAAATGATAGAATTTTCATTTTTGTCTGAACTCTTTCTTTAAGTCTATGGCAGGGGTTCTCAACCCTAGTCCTGGAGGACCACACTCCTGCAGGTTTGCTCCAACCTTGATCAAAAAACTCACCTTCCTGTAGCTTACTAGTGATCCTAAAAAGCTTAGTTAGCTGGTTCAGGTGTGTTTGATGATGGTTGGAGGTAATATTTGGAGAACAGTGGCCATCGAGGACCAGGGTTGAGAGGCTGGTCTATGGTAATGTTTGATAATGTTCAATTTCATGAATGTGTGCATAACATTTAATTTATCTCATCTCTCCGCAGATGATCTCAGGACACTTTTGTGTGATATCTACCCCAATGTTGTGGTCTCGCTTCTAAAAACAAATCATTCACGTGGTGCTGAGCTGATACAGGACAGCTGTGTGGACAGGGTTCACATAGATTCACAGGATGATGGAGTCATTTTTCATTTCGGCAGACAGTTTAGTGTAAAAGCAGGGCAGAGTGTCAATAATTACAGTATGTTTTACATTGGCCAGGAAGGCTTGACTCTTACAAACTTCATGATGACCTGGAACCAGTGTGCCTTCAGCTCATTCAATCCAGAAACACACACAGGACGAGTGGAATCGGTTAAAATCAACAAGGCACTGATGAAACGCTATTATGCCGTAGAGCGGGCCAAAGATGCTGGTGTGGTGGGCATTTTGGTGGGCACCTTGGGTGTCACTAACTATCTGACCATCATAGAGCAGCTAAAAGACATTATTCATAAAGCAGGCAAGAAGAGCTACATGTTTGCAATGGGAAAGATAAATGTTCCCAAGCTCGCTAACTTCTTGGAAATTGACGTTTACGTGCTAGTTGCCTGTCCGGAGAACTCACTGCTGGATTCAAGTGAATTCTACAGACCTGTGGTGACTCCCTTTGAGATGGAGTTGGCTTGCAATAAGCACAGAGAGTGGACTGGAGAATATGTCACAGACTTCAGAGATTTACTGCCTGGTATGTCATTGACTCATTTCAACAAATCGTTCTAGAGCACTAGAAAAGTGTTGTGGTGTTGATATTGTGTTATTACATTTATTTAAACTAAGAACATGGGCCTTGATTTCATATATGGTATGGTTCTAAGTATCTAATAGGAAACGCATATTATAGGTGGAAGCAGTCATGTGGGCTTTCCTCAACCAGACCAGTCAGCTATTGAGGAAGAGACCACAGATGTCTCTCTAATCACAGGAGCTCTGCGAACATGTTCCACCACCTCATCGGAGATCAGAAATGGCACATCAGAGTCTTCCTCGCTCATCCTGAGAAATCAGACTCTCACTGTGGCCAACACAAACACAGCAGGTATGGAGATTACTAAACTGTAGTTGCTGAAGTAATTCTTCAACTAAATAGTTTGAAACTGACCAGTTTGATTCATGCTTTTCGTTTTGCAGCAGCATTTTTGTCTGGCCGTAGTTGGCAGGGATTGGAGCCCAAACTGGGGCAGACGCCAGTGGTGAAAGCTGTGGAGGGACGGAGAGGCATCGCCATCGCTTATGAGGAAGAGGGTGTGGGAAATAAATATGCTTCAACACCTCTTCAAAATTCATAAAACTCGTTTATTATTGGACTGTTATAAGAAATCATCAAAGGACTACTTTCACACTCACAGCATATGAATTGCATTAATATATTGAAAAGTATGTAATTGTCTGTGATAATACAGAATATCTTTTGGGAATACGTTTTGATTCCTGTGACAAGGGTGATTGTTCCTTCTGATACTGATAAGAAAAAAAACCAAGGAAGTTAAATTAATATTTGTTAAATATAAGAATGTTAAGTTGTATTATGCTACCAATGGTAGCAAGTTATAGAAAGCAAATAAGAAAAAAAATTGTCAAAAAAGCTATTCAATCTTGTCTTTATATTCAAACAGAATAAAACCTGTTCTTCTAACTTTATCAAAAATGTGACCTCAGTATGTGAAATATAGAAAGACTACCACACACCTAAAGTGGGATAGTGAAGCAGCAAGCTTTGGCCTTAAAATATTGAAGGTTTCTCCCAAATTGTAAAATCAACATCTTAGTTGTAACTGTTGGATGAATGATTTATTCACAGTGCTGATCCCCATTAAGTGCTTTAACAAAGGATGATGGGAATATGCCAATCTTCCCGTTACACTGACCCTCGAGCCACTCATCATTGACTGAAAAGGAAACAAAAAGCCAACAAAAATCATTTCAAGTATGTCACAATAATTCATGCTGTTTTTTAATGCCCATATAAGTAAATTACAAGTATCAAAGTTACCGGTCCTACCTTTGGAGAGAATTGTGATGACGTTTCCCTGTTTAAAATTCAGGTCTTCAGGGGTAGAAGAGTCATAGGTGTACAGAGCCACCACTTTCTCATCAGGCACACTTTTACCCTTTTAGACAGCGTTTTGGAAAAGTGACAGAAATTTTGTGGTTAAGCTACTGGTGAAGCTGAACAGCAGTGTTTTATTTTAATGCTGTTAGTTCAATCCGAGTCTAGCTCTGTTGTAGTTTACCTCAGTCACTGAACACCACAGCGTAAGACGGTTATCCTTCACACTGTTCCACACAGCCTCCATTTCAGAGTCCTCAAGATTTACTCTCTCATCAACACCTTCCTTGGCATAACTGAAAAGTACATTAACACTTTTTTTTACTCTCCAGAAATGTTTAATACAGTGCTGGGAATGTTATAACTGGTATAGTTACCATAAAGATAATGTTGATGCAGGCAGCTTAAGTTTAGAGCTTATTGTCTGAAGAATGACTCCATATGATTGTCTAAGTGAAATTCTGACCGCTATGGTGAACTGAAAGTGCACTTTCACAATGCAGCCTGAGAACTCCCTAATGTTATTAGTCTGTGAAGAATACAGCAGAGTTTGAGAAGTAATCTTATAATAATCAATAATCAATATGTTCACAATGCAATAAACATAATTAGGCAGTATCTAATAAAAGTCGGCCTTTCAATACATTATGCAAGCACTGTGTGATAACTATGTAAGTTGATATCCATTCACTGTTAGTAAACTGTGATTATATCATGAGTATGTAGGGAATACTGAACCTCTGTATTCATAGTCTTCAGGCCTTCTGCACCCACTGGTCTGCTTGGTGGTGCTCTTCTTGGTGGTGCTGGTATATCTTCATTTTCATTTAATGGTTCAGTCTACAAGAGATCAGGACATTATCTATCTAAAAATGAATCACTCAACTTACATTGTTTGCTTTATTTACCAAAAACATTTTATTGTGATACCATGTAAGCGATAGAAATCAAAATGTGTCATGTTTGCTTATGCTACATCTCTGTTACACTAAATGCACCTGGGAAAGTCATATTGGTCCTTATTGGTTTATGAAATACATTAGGGTATATTTGTTCAAAGTGAAGCTACTGTACCTGCACTGGTTTTGATGTCATTGTAACAATATCCAAGGGTTCAAGGAAGTTATAAGGTACAAGACCCCGCTGGAAATAAGAGAACAAAATAAACAGACGATAGAGGATTATTATTATGTGTACTTTAAAAACATTGATGACATTAGCATTGGACATTGTTCTATTTACAGTAAATGCCAGCTCTCATGTGGAAGTGTTTTTTATGAAAAATACCTTCTCATTGAAAATAACAGATGCCCAGTTGTCAGCTCCTCTTTGAAGAACGAAGACAATGTTGCCAGGCAACACAGCCAGCTCCTCTTTGGTCTCAGGATAAAACTCATAGAGAACAGTGTGTGGCTCACCTTCAAATACCCTATTGATTGTGACATTTACATTTATGTAAATCAAGAGGACAAAACAATACAAAAACCCCATAAATTGCAAACATATATAAGCTATAGATAGCAGTTATGATGCATTAAATAGCGTTTCCATGTCCATGACCCTAAACTTACCTTAGTACTTCTGGGACTTTCGGTGTAGATGGAACATTGTCAACCTAACAATTCACACATAAAAGAAATGTCCCATGGTCATTAAAATACAGGTAATCATTAATGTATATACTTATCATTAATATTAAGACTTATTAACAACACTACTTACTTGAGGCTGAAGTGCGGCAAACCCAGAAAACTCATCTGCAGGTACAATAGAAGACACAACCTATAAACAAAAAACAAAACACTAATCTTTATCAGTTGGTCTGATTTGCTGTCCAAATAGAAAAAGGATCTCTTGGATAGCATTGCACGCTGTACTGATGTGATAATTGGAATACCTTAGCTTTTCCAAGATAGTCTCTTTTCTCCAGCTCTGCCACATAGTGTTTATTGGGTTTGAACAGCAGCCCAGTTCGAATCTCTGCCAAAGGAAAGAGCTTCTGCTTCTGTAATGAGGAAACCACAGGGCATCAAGAAACCACTGTATACTACTCATGCTTGTTTTGCACTAAGCTCATTAATGCGTTAAGTTTAATTATTTTTAGATTTGTTTTATTCGTTGATTGTTCAAATGAGGGTATCCTGGTGTTAATTTTTCATTCAAATTCTTACAAAGAATATCACATATAGAAGGATGACTAGAAGTCATCAGTCTGTGAATTTTGTCCCTCCTGCAGCTTACACAACTTCCCACAAAGCCTACCCAGAAGCAGTAATTACACAACACCAAATTTCATCAATTTCTAATTAGGAAAACGGCAATAAGCCGTTAATAATAAGAACAACATATAAGCACACACATTATATATATATATATATATATATATATATATATACTTAGATTTTGTTGCCTTAGATACTAACAATAAGACAAACTTAAAAACTATAGGACTGATAATTAGGTTATGTGGAACACTTTCAGCAGTTACCAATATAGCATCCAGAGCATGGTCAATATGGCTGAACTTGGCATCTGCCTTCAAGTTTAGTGCAGTAAGAAGGTTCTCTTGAGCTCTCTCCCATTTTCCCAACTGAGCCTGTACTAGCCCTATGTTGTGCAGCACCTAAATTGCATATGACAAAAAGACCATATCAGAGAATGAACTGATGACAATGAAAAAAGTCATCAAGTGTAATGAATCACTCGCAACTATTAAGCATATTGGGTAATTATTTGGTACAAAAAAGCAATTATATTTAACTAAAACAAATAAACAAAAAATATGATTCTGTGCACATAAGGTGTCCAGTGTATGGCACATCTCTGGTCTTACCTCACAAGCATACAGCTTGTATCTCAGCCCTAGAGGTTTGTAATCTATTAGTTGATTTCCTCGTAACTGCTTAAACGCCTGCTGGAAATCCAGAAGAGACTCTTCAAACCTGAAGATAAAATTATGAACATTGTCAATACATAGATTATGAACAGTGTCAATGTATTTCTTCTGAAGAGACAGAATGTGTGTGGTGTTTTTTGTCCCCTCTAATACGGCATAACATATTGTTTAATTGGCCTTACCTTTCCTTTTTGTAGAATGTTACTCCTCTCTGAAAAAAGGCTGCAGCCAGGTGCTCATCTTTTCCAATACTTCTGTCAAACGCCTTCATATCATATAAATAAAATTCCCCATAGAGTGAAACCACTTTTACTTCCTTTTTTTTTTTAACAGCCACAAGCTTTTTTTAAAAATCAAATGAGTGTCAGATCATAATTCAAAGAGATTATTAGTCTAAAAAAATACCTTGTTTAAACTGTTTTCTCAAAAAACACAGAATCTGCCGTGTAAAACGGTACCTTTTCAGCTTCGTCTAACTCACTGTTGTTCAAATAAAGACAGCCAATGTTGAAGAAGATCTTGGAGGTTTTCTCCTCAATGTTGAGGAATATCCTGAGAGCAGAGGCTAGGTCTTTTTGCTCCACACAAGCCACGGCCTCATCCCACTGACGGAGAGTGCTTACAAATGACATGCTTCCTCGGAAGACCACTAGCAATGAACGCTCTTCTCTGCTATGAGCCCAGTACATGCAATCTGAAACTTTTCTAAGAGAACAAGCCCAGCCCATGCTCTGAGAGAGAGGAAGTGATCAGCTTCATGTCACTGGCTTCTTTATTTCACGTTTCCTCACTTGCTGCTGGTGTAAGTTCACTTTTTTGGTGTTACAGAAGTAGGCCTAAGGCATATTTATTAAAGGATTTCAAAAAACAAAGCAGTTGGTTGCTTTTAGGATATGTAAAGCACATATTCGGTCTCTTACAAAAGAAGTGATGTGGTGTCAAAAACCATGCATGATGTCTTCATATGTAGCATGCTCCTAAAATATTACCAAATTAAGGTACTTTGGTATTTAAAAAAAACCAACCAAACAAACATCAACCTTTGCTAAAAAATCTGGGTCCTAAATACCATAGACAAGCTTATACATTACCTTCTGATTAAAGGTAAGTATTTACATGCTTTACAGCTCCTGGAATGTCTTGCAAACATGCTAACCAGCATATTCCAGGTAAAGACAGCCCCTTATTTTCCTTCAGTTATCTTGTTGTGTTCACTTATTATTGAGTTTAATTCAGTTCCAGTCATTCTTCAAGGTCACGCGATCAATAGTGTTCTTGACTTGGGTACATAAACAAGCACCGAAATGTTTGTCATGAGAGCACCTGCATTTCTGTTCTTTGCCTTCAATTTCTGCTCATTAGTTTCCTTAATGTCTGTCATTTTGATAGCTTGAATTTTTGGGGAAGGCAATAAAAACAGAAAACATTATTGCCAGCATATTTTTTTTGTATCACAGTCCTATCGACCAGCAGATGTGTTTGGGAGCGATTCAAACATTAATTGTATTTACGTGATTTGTTAAACGTGACCCTGGACAACAAACCAGTCTTAATATTTGTTGCAGCAATAACCAACTATAAATTGTATGGGTCGTATTTTATGCAAAACATAATTGGGATATTAAGTAAAGATTATGTTCCATGAAGAAAAAAGAAGTGAACAAAAATGACCCCCGTAACTGTTTTGTGGTCCAGGGTCACAAATGTCTTTAAAAAATCAATTAAAGCACGCGCTACAATCATTATGGCGCTGGTTGCCGAGCAACCGCTGGTGCTACAGGGAAGAGGAAATAGCCACTCCAGCAACGGTTTGGGATTCATGGCATTTCCTGTCAGTGTAAATAGACAGTCGGCAGACATGGCTTCACTTACAATCCACGACTGCCTTTGAGTAAACAAAAGGACATCCAGCGAAGCTTTCTCCATGAAAGAGCCGTTCTTCACTGCAGATGCATGCGGCGGCGGGTTAACGTGCGGGTGTTAGCAAGCTAACATGGACCTTGGATCGATGCTGTACAACAGTTTGAAAGATGTAACATGGAGTACGACGACACTACCCTTGGACAGACTTGTTAGTGCCTACAGACTACCGCAGATCGTGAAGTTGGACAGCGGTAAGGTTTGTCGGGGGCTGTGTTTGTTGTTGTTGTGCGGCGGCGGCGGCGCGTGGGCGCTCGCGCTCGCGTTCCTGCGGAATTCCGATAATTAGCCGCTTCGCGCGCTAAGCTAACGCGAGCCTGCCCTCTCTGAACACATTCAGCGGGATCCCTGCACACACACACCTTCACTGACCGCACATACCCGCTCCACAGCACGACCGGGCCGTTCAGTGCTGTTTCGGACACAGTTACAGACCAAACACACAAATACAACGCGAATAAAGAAGCATAGATGTTAGCAGACTATCGCAAATTAGCCAGAGGCCAGAGAGTTAAACAGACTGCAGACAGTCTTAGTATTTCATGTGTATCATCTATTACAAACCTCTCTCCTGGACGACAACTCATTCAATATAAAACTATAAAAGAGCCCACAAAAGTAACGTTATATGGATATTTACAGTTTGGCGAGGTGCTATTTATACTCGATAAATTATATTCGTAAAGCGCGAGTAATGTAGTCTGAAAGCCTAACGGAGATGTTTGTTATTGGCTGCTTTATTGTAAAACGATTAAAGTGTAAGCTCTGAGTGCTGTTGTGTGTGAGCCGTGCTCTGTGCTCAGAGATGGAGGAAGTCATAATGCCAGGGGAACTAGATCATTATCATGGGAACTGGGGGATTATCATTGCACTGGGTACAGCAGACAGAGTTAAAAACACACAAAACCAGCCCTACCTCTCATAGTGGTTTATGTGAGTGCTCTAATTAACAAATACAGTATTTTGTCAGCATGTAAATAAGTAAATGATCTGTTTCATGGTGGACTTGATATTAGTTATATCCCTAATGACCGTTGATCATGATCTATACCGAACTGTATAGATCATGATGATGTTATGTTGTATTATTTCCAAATATCTTTACAAAAGCACCCACTATTAAGGTTACTGTTCCATACTGATGTGATATTGTTTTGCCTTAGGGGAGTCGGTGGAAGGACTAAGAGAAAATGACTACCTCTTGATCCATTCATGTCGGCAATGGACCACAATTACCGCCCATAGCCTAGAGGAGGGCCATTATGTCATCGGGCCGAAAATCGAGATCCCTGTCCATTATGAGGGTAAGGCCACTCAGTTGTTGTTGTGCAGTTTGTACTGTACCTAGAAACGCATTTACGACACTTGATGGTTTTTCAAAAAGAAGGCTGAAGCAAGAAAAGCCACTTTACTAGGATTTTTGCAATTTATTATAACAAAGCTCAAGGATCTGGGCTGCTGTATTTCCCATCTGCTTTTAGTTGGGAGTTCATTAGCTAATTGGTCTCTTCATATTGACATTCCTCGGGCTATAGAGAGGGTCTAGTAAGCCACTTAAGGAAAACAAGACCTTCCTTTGAATTTGGTTTATGCAGACCTAGTAAACTGCCTATTTCATGTGCTGCTTTTACCGTTGCAGTATTATAAGATATCTAGACAAAATGCTTTTATTTGTTTAACATGCCCAAATTTAGCATTTTCTTTAACATTGATTTATTTGCTGTGCACTGATTTGGCAGAATAACATCTACATATAAATAATTTGTATGCTATATTAAGTATTGTGCATATATAATATAAAAGCATGACAATGATGCCATGGCGTTACAAAATCGCTTTTGTTCGTTGCTTGTTGCAGGCCAGTTTAAGCTGCTGGAGCAGGACAGGGACATTAAGGAGCCAGTGCAGTACTTCAACAGCGTGGAGGAGGTGGCCAAAGCATTCCCTGAGCGAGTTTATGTCATGGAGGAAATATCCTTCAATGTCAAGGTCTGGTTTTGTGCTTGTAGATTTAGACCCCTCCTGCACCAATTTATCTATCGGCATAATCTAATAGCCCTTTATCAGAGTGGCTCTCAGGCATTGTGTTTGTAATGTGAAATATCTATTCAACATTCTTTGACCTAATTTCAAAATTTGTACCAGTCAAAGGTCTTCTGTTTGACTAGCATTAGTTAGACCAGTGTTTCCCAACCCTGTTCCTGGAGGCACACCAACAGTAGCCATTTTGTTATCTCCCTTATCTAACTCATATATTTTTGGTCCTGGAGTCGGTGCTGATGAGTTGATTGAGGTGTGTTTGAAAAGTTGGAAAATGTGTAGTGTTATTGTGCCTCCAGGAACAGGGTTGGGAAATGCGGTGTTAGACTACATTTTTATTTAATCTGTCCAAATTGATGTTGTCTTTCTTCCAGATTGCCTCAGGAGAATCCAATGAGGACACGGAAGTGTACAACATCACGCTAAGCACTGGGGATGAGCTAACACTAATGGGCCAAGCTGAGATCCTCTATGCCAAAACATCGCGAGAAAAGTCACGCTTCAACACGATCTTAAAACGCATCGGCAAGCTTAACTCCATCAGTAAACTTGGCCGCGGAAAGATGCCCTGCCTTATCTGCATGAACCACCGCACCAATGAAAGCATCAGCCTGCCTTTCCAGTGCCGCGGTCGCTTCAGTACTTGCTCGCCACTAGAGCTACAGATGCAGGAAGGAGAACACACTATTCGCACAATTGTGGAGAAGACCAGGTTACCTGTGAATGTCATGGTGCCCAGCAGCCCGCCTCGTAATCCACATGACCTCCATTTGATCCGTGAAGGCCACCGATACAAGCTGGTCAACATCCAGACCAAGACAGTGGTGGTGTGTTGTGCATTACGTTCGAACAAAATACTGCCAGTGCACTTCCCCTTGCACGTGTCCACAGCACTGCCACGTTTACTGGTGCCTGAAGGGCTGCTTCAAGGAGAACCCTGGCTGGAGACAGTGGTCCACCGCTGGTTTGCTTACTGCCAGGAGCAGTTTGACATTGATGACTACTCTAGGGCGGTCCGTGATGTGCGGGTGGATTGGATCGAGGATGGCAAGAGCCCGAAAAAAAGTAGCGCAGGTGGAACGGGCAGTGGGAGCTCTATCTGCAACAGCAGCGGAAGCAATGGCTGCCCATCTCATGTGCATTTGCCAAGTTCTCTAAGCTCAGCCCGAGATGAGCTCACACAGTCATTTCATCGGCTGTCTGTCTGTGTCTACGGAAACAATCTGCATGGGAACAGCGAGGTGAATCTTCAAGGTTGTGTTAGCTTATGTGGAGATTGTGTTCCAGCAGAAGCTCCGGATGCAGATTATCTGTTCCCTGAGCTGCAGGAGAGTTCTTCTGGTTCCCTTAAACCAGACGTGCCGTATGAGGAGCTTTGGTTGGATCATGTTAAGAACCCCGGGTCTGTGGTAGACCACATTGAGGGGGTCCGAAATCCGACTGTCTCTGGGTGCACGACTGTACTGCCATACCCCACAGCAGGTCCTACAACAGCCTTGCTTGGTACAGATGTCAATCTACCTCCACCTCCGGTGCCTCCAAAGTCTGAAGCTGTGAGTTCATTTATACTACATTAACCGTTAATAGTCTCTATTTGAACAAATTTACACTACTGATTAAAGGTTTGGGGTCACTAAGGATTTTTTGTGATCGATTTTTCTTTTGTGAAAATCTATTTCAAATACCTGTTCATCCATGAAGCCTGAAAAAAAAAAATGTTTTCATCATTGATGTTTCTTGCACACCAAATCAGCATATTGGGATGGTCTTCCAAACTAAATTAATGATTTATGCCAAGCTATGTCAAAATGTAATTTAATAGTTTTTTTTTGGTTGATGCAAGGGTTAACAAAATTAAGATTAATCAGTGTGATTTTTAAAAATTGTTAACCAGTCTCTGCTTGAGTGGGAACTCTGCTATTAAGCTGAAATTAAAGGCCCAATTTCATAGATATGCTTAGGCATAGTAGAAATCTTTTATTCATTGTCCTGACCTGATCTGTCCAACCTCACGATTTTAATACCCCGTGTGTTTTCCACTCTCAGACTAGGTAAAGTTTATTCTGTGCTTACATAGTGACTTATTTGTGTACTCTGTTGGTCAATCACTACAGGTTATTTTCCAAGTAGAAACAAAGGTTACATTTCATATGTTTTCAAGGCTTACTTGTTAAATTCACACAAGATTTGTATCTGTGTTTATTCACTCCTCCAATAATGTAATTGTAATATTAAAATTTCTAGAGCCATACAGTTTTTATTTTTTATATTTCTCTTTTCTTTCACAGGTGAAAGAGGAGTGCCGGTTGTTGAACGCTCCACCGATTCCACCACGGAGCTCCAAGCAGGTCGGCTCAAGCAATGCCACAGTGCCGTACCCTCCTGCCAAGCCACGTCAGACGGACACACGTTCCCCCAGCCCAACACTATCCTATTACTCATCTGGCTTACACAACATGTGAGTTATGCACTGTTTTGATTGACAAAATGGACATTAGTTTTATGTGACCTGCACTACTTATGACTGAACAATCCTCTTCTTTCTTCCCTCAATAGAGGTGGAGAGGGCGAGTCTCCGAGTGAGTCTGATGATCAGAACCATGCATGTTACCCATGTAACTGGATCAGACCAGAAGCCAGTGAAGGCTCCAAGCCTCTCCCTTGCCTCAGTCCTTCAGTCGATGCCTCTTTCTCCCGCCTTTCCTGGCCAAATGATTTCTGTGGTGCAGACTCATATAAAGGTGAGGACTTTCCATCGCTCCACTGCCGGAGTTATTCTAGTTATCCTCGGAAGAGGACCCCTGGTACGCCTAAGGCTTGTCCCTCAGGTTTGTTAGACTTCAGCAGGCGAGCGAATGGTGAGGGAGGCACTGCAGCCTCCAAGGTTCAACAGGTTTCCCAGTCCTGCACCAAATCCACCAGCTACAATATGGAAATGTGCAGAGACAAATCTACAGATGAATGTAACACTAAGCAAAACCAGTCCTGCCCTATCTTGCCTCCAAGAACCCCCAAATGTAATGATACAAAGAAAGAAACAGATCCCACTACTACGGCCACAGCTGATGCGGACGCCCTGGAACTTGAGTCCAAAAGCTGCTCACTCGATCGACCGCATCACGGCACTACAGATGTGTTCTCAGTTTCGTATCCTGTAGCTACAGCGTCTTGGCAGCCACCAAGCAATCTATCAGGTATCTCCATTGAGGAGGTTTCTAAGTCACTACGGTTCATCGGTATGTCAGATGATGTTGTCTCTTTATTTGTGCAAGAAAAAATTGATGGAAATTTGCTCCTACAGCTGACGGAGGAGATTCTGTCAGAAGACTTTAAGCTAAGCAAACTTCAAGTGAAGAAACTCATGCAGTTTATTAATGGCTGGAGGCCCAAAATGTAAAGCTGGACAAGTAAACCAGTATAGAGCAAAACACATGCAATGTGCTGCAGTGTGGCAGCCGCAAATATTGGCCTTCAGTATTGCATTAGACAGTTTTGTATCTCAATGCTATGCACAGTCTTGTAATGATTTTAATAGCCATTTTTGTTTAATATATACATGTATATAAATCTATATTAATTGCTTTGTGTATTAACCTGTACCCATCTCTATGTAATCTTTCTGACCTTACGGTACCTGCACAACAGACTTTATTTGCTCAAACCCAAAGCCTTTGAAAAACCTGATGATATTTTGACCCAATCCAACTGTGGCCTACGTTTCTTTGGTTGTTGATCAATAAAGACAATTGACTTGATTAGGTGGTCTTTAATCACTTAAAACTTTTGCTTTACTGTATTAAGAAATATTATGTTTTACCGAGTAGACCTCAAACAAAGTGGTTATCACATTAGCTCACTGTAAGTAAAAATGCTCCCAGCACCATAATTTTTACAACAGTGATTAATAAGTGCTGATGTGTCAAAAAAATAAACGTGAAGAGGATTAAGTCTCACCAGTACATATCAGATTACTTCGGTTTTGACAATGTGAACTTGTATAATGCTTTATTTGATTGGCTGATTTCTTTTAGAGCAGCACAAGGGAATATGACAACTGTGTTCAACAGTATTTCCTTCATAAACAATGTTCTTAGCGTAATCCTGTTAAATTCTACAGTACAGCTACAACATTAATATAAAAGCATATGATAGTTGTTTTGAAATCCTTGTCTTCACACTAAAAAGTGTTTACAATATTCAGAATGATACAAAAACCATGAATTTCAATACCGTATGTTACCCACTGTTTGGTTCACATCCATGGTTCCCAGCCCATCCACACCCTGCCCAGTATGTTGGGGTCAGTTGCCTGATCGAGCAGACAGTCTACCTGATCTTCAACACTCAGGTCCTTCTCATTGTGTCGAGCTCGTACATTGTGTTCTTTTTCACCCTGAACAACAGCCAACAATCCCTTATACTCTGGGCTCTTCTCAAATCCAAGACAAAGCTCCTCACTAGAACATTAAGTCAACTTTGTTAGAAAAGTCTTTATGGAAAATACTAGTTTTCATTATTTTGTCCATAAAACTATTACTTCACAGGAAGAAAATGTATTCATTTAATGCAAGTGAACATTATCACATGATATACTGCTAATGTAAATGTTAAAATGGTCATGTTGAGGTTGGATCTACCTTGTTATGACTGAGGGATTGGCTCCCTCTAGCTTCCTGCGAGCAAAGTTGACCTTCTGTAGAGGGAACCAGTTTATTTCTTTGGTGTCCACACTCTCTGTCCAGGTACCTCCTTTCTTCAGCTGCTTCAGCTCAAAATTCTGTAACATGAGTTACAATTTAACGAGCAATTTGGTTAGCATGTCTTTCTGATAATGACTATGCTTTTTATAGACCTGAACTCTTAGGGTAAACTATGAGATTAGGGTGAAGATCTACAAGGGCAGATTACATTGATTATCAGTAAAGAGAGCTATTCATTTCTGTTTACATGCTTCAAATGTGCTTTTAATTCTTCTACCTTCCAGTCAAGTGAAGGCTCCTTCACAAAGACATCCATTGTGTTGAGCAGCAGGTCTGGGTCATCTCTGAAGGCTCGCAGTGAATGTACCATCACACTCTGGATGAGACCAGACTCTGCCATGGGTCGCATCAAGTTTATAAACTGCCGTGTCAGCCTAAATGGCATCATTTCAGGCACTGGGAGGAACTACATGCAACATGTAACATGTTATTGTTCAACCCATCATTTCAAGTTGTTCATCAATCTTGTATCTCTAAATTGCTACAGTAGCGCTTTGTACCAGTACTTGTCTCCTTATAGAATTATCTAGAATAATCTGTCAAACTAATCAAAAAGCCCACCTGAGTGGCTGATCCAAAAGCATGACCAAAATCAATGCCGATCATACCGCCAGTCTCTGTATTAATCATGAAGTTAGAGAGATGCCGATCACCAATTCCCAGAATCCAGTGACTGACGCAGAGCACAGCATGAGAGCAGCTGAAATGTGACCTCAGCGAAAGGAAGGCTTCAGGTGTGGTACTCATCCTCACAAAAGCACGTCTGAAAATTTCAGTCATTTAATTTTAGAACTAGGACACATCAACAAATGACTATATGATCATCACTAAAATTGAAATGAAACACTGCAATGTTTAACGCTTAGACAAATGCTGGCATACTTTAACAAGTCATCAGGGACCATCTGCTCAATTCTTCTAAAGTTGTTCACAGTGTCCACGCGTTTTGCTTTCCTGCAGCAAATCAAATGTAAACGCATTAAGAAGTATTCATATTTATACCAGTTCAACTTACACATGCTCTAAAGCTGACCCATGAAAAGTGTTAAAATAATGACTGACTTGTACAGTTCAGCATATCGTCTTATGCCGTCCACCTTCCCAGCAAATTTATTAATCCAGTCATTATAGGAATCAGCGGGCCTAAAAAAACATTAAAACAAGTCACGCTTGATTCACTCAGGGTGCAGGTTATAAAACTATGATGATGCTAGATTTGCTGGAATAAGGAAGGAATATTTACTTTGTGACTGTCCTCTGCTCCTGTTCAGTTCTTCTGCTGGAGAGAAAGTCCTTAAGGGTGCAGGTGTTCTCCATCCACTCAATCAGGCCAATCCTGTCAATGTCAGCATACATTAAAGATCCTGTAGGACCAGTTAAAGACAGGCCAGCAAACAAGTTGAGTCATGTGAAGCCTATTCTAATACCTGCTGGTGATGGGAATGACCTGGTAAGTGCGGAGTGCCAGGCTCCGCTGAGAACAGGCAGTGTCCTGACTGAGAATCATGTTCATCACGCCAAAAAGCTGCTCGATGCGCTGGTCCTGTCGCAGGTCCTCGCCACCCTTCACTAAGAACGGATGATCCCGCTCATCATCTCCTCTTATGATGATGCGTTTCGGCCGACGAATAGACATCATAACCTTTACCTAAGTTTGGGAAGATGAACTATTACACACTGAAAGAATCATCTCAAAATGACTTAAGGAGCATTGTTTCTCATACCCTTTCATCAAAACCTGTGATTTTTGCATGATACTCTGGTAAAGGCTTCGATTGGCCATCATATTGACCTGCAGAAAACCAGAGCCAGAGAAAAAGACAAACACAATTCAGAACTTTAACGAAATTCAAAACTTTTTACACAAAAACGTTTCGAACTAACCTGGCACCTCCAGTTCATTTTTGAGCGTTTCTACTTTGAAGCTGCTGAGCCAGGGTGAATATTCCTTCATGTTTCCCGGCTCCTTCTGGAAACTGTTTTGACGCATTGACACAGCCAGGCCATCCACCTGCTGAAGGAACCCCTTATCTTTTCGCTTTTCATACAACTTGGACCCACCAGCACCAAGCAGCTTCTCTACATCTTTATAGTATTTCTGCAACAAGGATATAAAATGTATGTAAGAATCACAAGAAACCTACAGAGGCCTGACTAAACTCATTATGGTTTAATTTGGATAACTCGTGCACCCCTAAGTATAAGTACTGTAAGTTGTGAACCTGAATGAATTTTCTTCTGAAAGATCCAAATCCTGGAGACTTTGAATCACAGAGCATTTCAGCCATTTCCTCATAAAGCTGCTTCATTTTCTTTTTGTCCATGTCTGGTTTGTCCAGTTGATTCTTCACTTCATCCCACCAATCCTGCCAAACCATTACTTAAGAATCAAGACTACCACAATTGTGCCATAAAAATGTCATTTCCCAGTAAGTTAAATGTAGCATGTAATTACAGTGCCAGTAGCAGCACCAACTGAAACACCTTTAATGGGTCTGAAATCTCAAAAATGGCTTAACCAATGGATCTTTCAGGGAATTTATACCTTGAAAAGCATTTCAGGGTTAGTAAGTTGCTGAAGGGCATCTATAAACTCTTGGACAACGCCACCTTTATCCAGTAATGACTTCAGCCTGAAACACAAACAACACACTGTCAGTATCAGAAAGGCCAAAGCCACTTAAAGCCTCACAGACCTTTACATACTTTTCAACAAACTCCCGGTTCCTTTGACCACTTGCAGACTCCTCAAAGGTGTAGTTCTCACTGCTGATCATGTATGGATAGACGAGGGCTTGTGGATAGCACGCCGCTATCTCTTCTATAACATGCTGAACTGCTGTTGCCTGTGGCTTGTCAAGCAGAGCCATCATTTGACTGATCCAGCCAATCAGCATCCAGCAGGGCACACTAACAACCTATCAGGACAAAAAAAGTTTTTTTTTTTTATATTTTATTCTTTTAAAAAATATATATACAGGCGTTTATTGTGGCCTTGTATCTTCAGATTTAGCTGATATCTAAATACTGATTTAAGCAGCTTCAGAGTTTACGAACACTGATTTCTGCTTTGCATCAGGGTTTATGTTGCTATGATTGGCTGATTGTACTGTACATGAGCCCTAAGATCAACACAAATTATCTTCTCTCACCTCTCTGACCATCATGTCCAGGATTTCTGCAGGGTAGAGTTCTACAAGCTGCAGTAGACGAGGAAATTTGAGCCTGGCCTCATGCGAGTTCAACTTCAATGCCTTCAGCATCATCTTCACTACATGTCCAGGCAAGGACTGCAGTTTAGAACTGATTGCTAGAATCAAACATCAAAACTGTGAGACACTCATAAGGGTGCTATGAATAAAAATGCTGTCTAAACGTTCCAGTGCTATGAAGCAAACAAATCCTGTGAGACAATAATAGGATGCTCTACATTTGTTTGAACTTTTTATTAGAATTATGACAATAGATGAGTTCCGTAAAGGTGCACGGTTGCTTCACCTTCTTCCTTCTGTTCGCTCTGTCTTAGTCGTTGGTCACAGAAGTTTACCAATGTCATGTAGGCCTCCACAATATCATGTGTATTCACATGCTTCTGGCTGAAGGACTGCTCCTCCTCTTCTGCCTTATGTGCAGCACTTCGCAACATCTCCAGAGCCTGCATCTGCAGACCCTCCACCACCTGAGCAGAGAAATAACACCCGTGGATTATCAAAAGAGCTTTTGAATAAATCTGTATATACTACAATTAATAATTTGTGTGCAAGCTGTAAGAATCTAACCTTAATATCAGAGATTGCATGGATTGTATTTAAACAAATATAATACATTTTCATATTCAGGACATTACAAATATATGCAGCTTAAACGCAAAGCTAAACAACTCTGTATTAGCTTATTTTAAATATCACCAATTTTTCAGCAACTACCTAATCTGCAGTTTCAATAAATAAAAATCTAGATCTAAGTAACTCATTACCTGGGAGATGGATGAGGTCCCTGACATTTGGAGAATCTTCTGTACTTTATCTTCCCCGAGAGTCTCTATAGCAGAGGGACTGCGATCTGCAGCTCTGGCCATGAGGTCATAGGTGGTGCCCAGAAGGATCTTCTGGTCACACAGCAGTCGAGCAGATGAGCCTTCACTTTGTCTCCCAGCATCAGCTGTAAAATAAAGTAATGTGGCTGCCATGAAAATCACTCAATACACTGGTATTACACTGGTAACATAAACTTGTTTTCAGCAAAGGCTCTAAACTTGTAAAGTAAGCTTGGTTCAGGAGTTGAAAAGATGTGAAATGTCTAGGGCTTATTCATACTCAGAAGTGGAACAGTCTTGAGCAAAACATTAATCTTTTCAGCAGATCCAAGGCCGGCGCTTCTTCTGTGAGTGAAACGGCTGAAGCTGTGGACCCAGCGGACCAACCAGCCATCATCCGTCTTTGCATCACGGTGAAGTTCCTTCAACAGCTTGGAGGCCACTGGAAAATTATTCTGTCAAACAATTTGTACACACTACATTCAGCTCTTTTCCAATTTTTTTGTGGTTTAAACATGAAAATATGACTAAGCACCATCACTGATATGTGTAAAACCTGGGCACCTGTTTCCATGCACTGTCTGCCATTTGTAGTTTCATGTTGAACTTGCAGTTCTTCACCAGCGCTCCGAGTTCCTCTCCACTCGCCTGCTCGGCACCATCAACCTCCATGCTGTTTTCAGGGGTGGAAGTCAGCCTCTCCAGAATCTTATCCAGAAAGAAACAACTAAAAAAACAAAGATGAAAGCATGAATTGGACAAGCTTTTATATTGTTACAGACCTTTTAAGGTGAACAATATATTGACTATAACAGGAATAAGAAATATTCCCAGTAAAATGTTAAATTACCAGACTCACCGAGATGTGATGATGTCATCCCAAACATTCATAGGGTCCAGTTTAACATCTGGATAGTGGCTTGTCCACCGTCTGATCATGAACTTTAAAGAATTCACCGAAACTAAGAACAAATACACATTAAGTTGATGTTGTTACCACACAAATAAGTACCAAGCAAAGCAATATTAACTAACTAGATGTACTTACTACTGGTAGGTATACTTAGAGCTAGTTAGCTGTAATTTTGCATATTTTTTGTGTAATTTTATAATTACTCACCCTCTCCGGAAATATAATTCAGGAAGTCTTGGATCTCTGTCAGAGCTTGGACAGACTGTAGCACTGTCAGACGGCTGCGGTTCAGCAGTGGGTCAATACTTGAGTAGTTCTGTTATGTGGGGAAAAATCAGGTATTTAAATTTCTGACAATATTTGTTGAAGGAATAGAGACGTCCTCCAAATACTGTACAAAACTGTTTGTGTCTGCCTGTGTAACACCCCATCTAAAAATACAAACTTACTGTGAAACAACTAATTGATTTGTTGGTTATCATCAAAACTGACCTGCATGAACACTTGCATGCAGTTGTTGGCATAGTATTTGGCCCGGTCATAGTCCTCTTGCAGGATGTACAGTAGACTCAGCTCCTGACTGTAATGGGTCTCCATGATGATCTTGTGCTCTTCTTTCTTCATAGCAGCGTCAACAAAGCTGAGCAGATCCTGAGATCTCTCCCCAAGTTGCAACTGCTTCAACATACTGCGCATCATGTACTGCAGGTATGTGTCCTGTTAGAGACAAACAAACAATTACAGTAGGATAAGATATTTGATCATGGGTGTGATTCCAGACGATCTGATGAAGCATCAGAAAATAGCCAAAACTGAAACCGCTCAAAATTACTTATAGTACCACATAAAATGGCTCTGTCCACATATTTTCTAGCTTGACTGGTGAGCTGTCATCAATGTTGACCGTGGCACAATACTGCAGAGATTT
Organism: Enteromius unitaeniatus; assembly: GCA_032359435.1. Classification (NCBI taxonomy): domain Eukaryota; kingdom Metazoa; phylum Chordata; class Actinopteri; order Cypriniformes; family Cyprinidae; genus Enteromius; species Enteromius unitaeniatus. The sequence goes on from JAUMHI010000043.1 coordinate 15,359,892, forward strand.
CCACTCTGTTAGGTGATTGTAGGCCTCCAGCGCAGCAATTTCCCAGAAATCTTTCTCTGTGTTTGTGGGCTCTCCATCATTCCAGTCTTCTTTGTTAAGTGCCTGAATCAAAACAGCACATTAAAATTAGGTCAGCTGGTTGCCACCCGTCATAAAAGAGAAAAAGGAAGACACTGAAATGGTTTTGTGCAGCAGTAGAAGCTACACATTCTTTCAGAGGAAAACAAGGTGCTTATATTCCCATATTTTGTTTGTGACCAAAAAAAAAACCCACACTCAGTACCTCATTGTAGAGCTTCACAGCTTCAGCATAATCACTCTTCGCCTCTGCTTGCAAGGCTGTGAATGTGACTGACTTTGTGCCAACCTTGCCACTAAAGATTCCTCTGACCACATCATAATCTCCCAAAGACCTGTAAAGTCTACACAGAAATATAAATCAGTAATGAACTGCTGAGAATGTGGCATGATAAACAGTGATCACTTCAGACATTTCTGAGGGAGTTTGATCTTACTTGGCAAGGTGGATCCATCTTTCTGTGTCGGGTGGCAGCTCTCGTTTGCCCCGTGCTCGTTTTGAAGGAGGTTCCTCTGATGTTCCAGTGCCTTGAAGCAAACTCTCCTCCAGTAACAGGATGCCCATGGGCTGCTGCAGACTGGCGAGACAGCTGGCACTAACGAGAGCTGGCTCAACACCAAGAAGGGTCTTGTGATGATAACTCATGTCCTGTAATACATAAAATGTACTTGCAATTAGTAATGCAATTAACAAGCTTAGAAATCCAAGACGTTTAAATTCTAAGCAAATAATAACCACGTTTAACCCTTTCCTTGCTGTCTATTGCCTCATTAGCTTATAAACACACATATTGTACACACCTGCACACAAGAAATGAATGGAGGAAAGTAGACAGTGCTCATGTTTAGGAAGGTGTTCAGGGTCTGCACTAAATCCTTAAGAATGGTAGTTGTCTCTTTATTAGACTTGAATTCCTCCATTTGAACCAGCACTCCAGCAAACAGTGAGCTGAACAGCTGCTTCGCCAATGTGGCATCCCTCTGTAAGACACATTTAAACATGAACACTTATAAATTTGTTTATATTTAGGAAATTACATTCAAACATGTTGTTAAAAAAATCCTGAATCACAGCGAACCTGTGCCAGAGCCTGTAGCGGGGCAATGAGGCTGCTGTACGGAATCTGAATATCAGGAAGATCTCCAACTCTATAGCTGCGGTACAGTGTGACTTGAGCATCCTGACGCATCTTTAAATCTCCTCTTCTTTCCTGCAGATCACATAAAAGACTGTATTATGATTCATACATCATGAATGATAATGCAAATGCCCATCTATGAAGAAGACCTACCCTTTCAGTTTTTTGGGACTGAATTTCTCTCTTGGCAAATATGATGCTCTCCTTCTCTTTATCCTTTAGAAATCTCTTCCTGAGCCTCAGAATGTCTGCACGCCGCTCCCGCTCAGCTGTGTCAAAACCAACCAACAGAGTTTCACTCTGGAAGTGCTTGATGCTAACCTTAAATGGCGACATGTCAGGAATCCATTGTAAATCAAATATATTTCTCAGGTGTCTCACCTGCACTCCGACTGTCTGTTTCATCGCTGGCAGCGGTCAGACGTTTAGAGCCAAACCCTGCACCCACGGCTCTCCATGCAGCTTGGGGCCGTTCTGATCTCTTTTTCTCAAATACCAGGAGGGATGATAAAGTATCAGAAGAAAGGGAATAATCAGCCAGTGTGTCCACGTTACTCCCAGTTAACCAGTTATAGGCTGAACGGCGTCCTGAAATAAACAAACAAAAAAACAACAACACATTTTACAGACAAATCTGAGCCTGCTTTTAAAACTAAAAAAAGTAAATGAACTGAGGTTCATTTTATATTTCATGAGTTACCTGCACCAGGAGCCAGAGTCTGAGAGAACTCCAGGGACGTCTGTGTGGCCCTGATCTGACCTCTCACTGTGACTGCCTGGTTTCCTGCAGCCTCTGAACCCTGAGTGCCAGAACCCTGGGAGGCTTGGGTCTCCATAAACATCGGTGTGAGGACCGTACTCCGCAAACGCCAGTTAGAGTCAATGGCATAGTCCTGGAATACATGAACAGAAGCATGGAAATTATGGTCCTGAAAAACAACTTACATTTAAATTAACCAAAAATAAACAGTTTTTTTTCAATGCTGTAATAAATAAGAGTTCTTACCTGAAACTTGCACTCAGAGAGTGGGAACTCAACGATGTTGCGTGTGTAGTCAGGGCTGCGGCTGGTCATCTCGAGAAGGAGATCAGTGGCCAGACTGAGGAACTGTTCTTCAATGCGGGACGAATACAGAGACTTCAGCACCACAAGCATGCGCTCCAGTGTGTCTGGAGGTAAACGGCTCTCATGACTCCAGAAATTACGCACATAAAGCCTAAAGAGAAAATCACATAGGAATGTGAGAAATGTTTTGAGATTGATTTGCGAGAAGCTTTAAATTCACAAATGCTAATGCCTTCATTTAAAAATTCTGAAAAGTTTAAATGAATTTGTAATGATCTAAGCAAGAAACTAGTTTACGGTTTCTGTAGGCTTACCGTAAGCCGTAGTTTTCATCTGTCAGCCCCTGGAGGAGAGTTTCTCTAGCTGCACCGAGCACTTCAACAGAGGTGCTGTCTTCCATGCTCTCAGAGTCACTACAAACACATAATTATTTGTACACTACTGCTCAATGTTTGTGCTCACTCTCTTAAAAATTAATTATATATGTGTGTGTGTATATTCAGAACAGATCCATTTACACATTTATTGATGTTTTACATGGTTGCATAATTAATTAACATGGTTTCTACAAAATTATCAACCAGCACAACATGTCAGAATGATTTCTGAAGGGTCATGTGACACTGAAGACTAGAGTAATGACTGCTAACAATTCAGCCCTGGCCATCACTGGAATTAATAACATTTAAAAATATATTCAAATAAAAAAATATATAGACATATTTTTAATTATAATAATGTTTAATAAATTGTTGTTTTTCTGTTTTTGTATTTAAATAAACACATGTTTGGTAACAGAACTCCTACTGACTACCATTATTTGGTATAGCAATATTTGTGTGGTAGTGTACATCTCATTTGTGATAAAATAATAAACGTAAAACATTTAACTGTAAAAGGAAATAAATGAAGAAAAATCGGGGACACAGAGAGAACAGCACAAAATTAGCAGATACACATTTGACAAAATAAATGAACAACAAAAGTCATTTGTGTGATGAATGATGAAAAAAAGTAAACAGTACTGGATAAGAGGAGGCTTGTTACCTGTAGTTGTCCTGGATCCACATCAGGATGTCATACATTCTCTCTCGGCAGACAGGAGAAGGGTGAGACACAAATGCTGTGATGGCTCCTAAAATCTCTTTCAGCTCTTGGGGTTTCAGACATGCCAGGATCTTATGTACAATATCCAGACAAACTCGCTGCCTACCTTCATCTCTGAAAGATACAGCACGTGATGTGAAGAGGTAATATATTACAATGACAGGCATAAAACCTGAAATAACATGAGGAAATGAATACTCCTGCAGTATTAACAGACTTGTGGCTCATGATCTGTGAGAGGCCTTTGGTCTTCAGGTGCAGGTAGATTTCCGGGATGACATCAGCACGACTCAGCACACATTCAAGGCAGTGTGTCTTCAAAATGCCATGCAGCTTTGGCAGCAAGTAAAAAACATGATTTACAAATCTGTGGAATATAAAGACAAACACTATTAGCAGAAATAGCATTAAGCCTTTATTACATAAGATGAAGATTTTCATCTCACCGATCCATTAAGGGTGGGAAGTGTTTGGACACTTTGCTCAGGCAAACAATAAATTTGTCATCCACCTCCTTCTTTCTCAAATCCATGAGCTTTGTGAAAGTAATATTAAATAAGGACTCTTTATTTTGCTACAAAAGAAGAAAAACAATCATTTTTACTGGACTAGCAACAACCTTCACGTTTTCAACAATATGTATAATGCAGTGTAAAACATTGCATTTGTCTCTCAGCCAACAAATGTGATACAATTTGGCAGGAACAAACATACACTTTCTCTCTCAGTCATGTAGTTCAGGATTAAACCAATGATCTCAGCAGCTGCTGCGTAAACCTCTTTATATCTGATGAATGACAAGTTGTTGCCCAGTGATTGAAAGTATCTGTAACACAGGAATTGTGAAAGAACAACACTGGTTTTCATTTCATATTTATAATTACATGAAAATCACATTTGTATGATAAATGTAATCATAATGCAAACACAAACACACACACCCTTCTACACATATATATATATATATATAAATAAAGCAAAATGCTTACCTGTCATGCTCAATGCCACATGCAGCATCATAAGGAGGCAGATTATTGGCCATTACAATGCCTAAAAGTTGTAGGCCAACAGAGTTATCCTTGCTGTTGGGATCTGTTCCATCAAACCGTTCATATATCAAACTATGGGAGGAATTTATGAATGGTCATCATGGAATCAAAAACATCTAATCCTAAAAATTCAGCAGCTGAAAAATTCACATTCTGAAACATTTTCACCAAAACTACAAACTTATACATAGTTAAGTATTTTGATTCATTTGTTTTCTTACTCGTAAGGTATTGTGAGGCAGTCCTTCCAGCATTCTACAACTGTGCGGATGATCTCCAGGTTGTGGCGGAAAACAGCCCGTTTGGAGTCAAAGCTGTTCTTAACCAGAAACCCAAGGAGCCGATTGGCCAAAACCTCATCTCTTGTGCTACCCTAAACAGTAAGAAACATAAGTCGATAAAGAGACAATATGTAAAAATGTATGCAATCATGCATATACTTACTACACAAATAATGTACTCTGTACATGAGTGAAAATCCCATCACATACACACCTTTGGTGTGGCCACACTTGCCCATGAGAGGACAGTCACCACAATGTCCACTACCATAAAGTGAATGCCCTCTCCTCCGTTGTTATTGGAAACCACCAGCTGCACCAGAGGGCCAAGCCAAAGCTTCGCATACGGACGAAATATCTGGACATAAAGTAACACAAATAAAAACACCACATACACAACATACCAATAAATCCAAAGAGAAGGAAAGAGAAGCCTCTGAAGCAGAACCTCTTCAGCATTGATGACAAGTTTGGCTATGAAGAGTCTAATGTTCAGCGGGGTGGACGGATTGTCCAGCTTCCCCTGCAGGAACTTCATCCAGGGAGGAAGATCACTAGGTGTCACTCCCTAAAACAAAACATTTTCAGAGGTGTTCTGACTCTAAATGCAGGCAAAACTGTTCATTCCCTTGAAGTAATGCTGAGACTGACCTCCTCTATTTTAGGGGTGATGTTGTTCCTTTGCATGTGGTGCAGCAGTGTCGTCATATTGGCCATGCATTCATGCTGATTCAGCTCATCCATCTCAAGTTCAACAGTTTCATCCAGAGACACAACCTCCTTACGCTCCTAACAACACAGAGTTAATTATTAAAATAGTAGATAACCTTCTAAAACCTATGAAATCTGCTTTACAAAACTAATCTCTCCTGAGACGTACCCGAGTCCTGCTGGAGCTGCTCCCACCTGAAGGATTCTGGGAGTTGTAGGAGAAGCTCTGAACTCCAGTGGAAAAGTCAAACTGACTCATCTCCTCACTGAGACTGCTGTCTGCCATGTAGGACTGTGAGGAGAGGTATACAGGTGCATCTGAAAAAGAATGAGGACTAATAAGAGAGCATCTATAAAAGTGCCTTTTGAATTCATGCTTTTGAAAAGCAGTCTGCCCAATAATATACATGACAACGAATGCAACTTATAGATATCTCAGACATCTCACCTCCATTTTCTCCACTCACTTCTTTCCTGATCATGACATATTTCTTTTTCCTTTCAATAGGGACCTGTGAATGCAAGTAAACATGATACAATAAAACATTGTACAAACACAAAAAAATACAAATGTAACATATTTCAAAGCTTTACTTACATCAATCTCAATTGGAAAACTATACACCCTTTGTGCATCAATGAGGTTGTCAAATATGAATTGATTCTGGGGTAAAAACAAACAACAAAATTAAGTCTGTTGTGCTTGTAATGTGCATGGAATATACTAGGAATTGACAAATATCATAAATGGTTACACAGTAAAAATGAAAATAAATGTAACAAATAGAGTAAACAGTGCTTGTACAGAAGACATATTGAGTCCTTTGGGGGCACAGTAGCAGACCTTGTCAGGTTTCTCAGTGAAGAGGAAGCCCTGGTAAAATTTGGTCTCATTGAAGCTGCAGCTGATCAAGGCGATGGCAGAGTTATATGCAGCACAGTGATACTGTCTCCTCAGCTCCAGCAGAACCGTCTCTCCTGCCATGTTCTCAGTGAAGGCCTCAAAACATGATCTGACATGTATTGTATCGATTAGGATCATTTGCAGCAGTTTTCTTCAGAATCCCTGAAACTAAGACTTAACTGTATTATTTAGAAACAAAATAATAGCACACCCAAATAAACAAATACTTTACATGTGTGAAACACATAAGAGTTACTTCACAGAAGAATTTTTAATTGTGGGTGAAATATTCCTTTACAGTCAGAATGAAGAAATTATGTCCTGTCCGACATGAAACATATATATTATATATATAAAAATATAACAACTAAATAAATATAACATACAAGAGGCACAAGACAGTAAACGTAACTGAATCACCTGACCATACAAAATGTATTTACTCTTAAAGGTAAAAAGAAAAAGAAAAAAGACAAAAGAATGCTATTTCAAGAACATACTTGAGGAGGTTCTTGGAAAGCTCATTGCCCTCTGCACTGCTTGTGCCACAGAAGGCCTGGTTGATAGCTGAGTTTTTGGAATAGACTTCCTCTTTAGGCAGACGAGAATATAACACCTCCAGCAGCTTACAACAGCCAATCTTCATCATGATCTGACTCTCAAAAACTGACTCAACAGACTGGAGGACAGATGACAGGAAAGCACACAATAGCAGTATGTCTGAATAAAATGTAAAAAACATGTTTTTAAATTTGAACCAATCTACCTGAATCACATTTAGTGTACTTTAATAACCCACTGTAACTCACCTTGGTGAAGCGTGCCTGTAGAGTAGTCATGATATCTGCAATATTAGTAATGAAGAACTGGGAGAGTGCTTGAGGGCTGCAGTGAGAGCTCATTGGTAGCAGGACTCTGTCTATAAGACCCATAAGCATGGAGTTTGAAGGCACATCTTTGGCTTGAAATGACTGGTAGACAGAGCTGAGGAGAAGAACCTGTCTTTCCAACTGGGACCTGACAAAAATAAAAATAAAAAAAATAAATAAATCTAAGCAACTGTAAATATAGGCATTAAGTTCTCTTTTGCTGTTGTAATTATCTTAGTAATCTTTTTAAACTTACTGGCGAGCAATATTTTGAAAGCAGGTCTGAAAGAGCTCCTCCATGATATGTTTTTTGTCCCGGCACAGAACTCTAGCCATGAGCTTCAATAACACTGGACTCTGAGACAGCTGTAGGGCCTCTAAAAACTGGGGTTATCAAAATTAATGACTAATTATTATCATTTTACAAAACATAACATGAATAACTTTTTTTTTAGCTTTCCCAGTTATTTCCATTTTAATGATTACATAATGCAACAAAATGTTGTCAAAATTCAATCAAAGCTGCTAATTTACTGATTTCAATTAAATTGCGTAAGAAAAAAGAAAAGATAAATCGTGGTATATGTAGAATTGATAGTATATGCACTTGTGAGTATTGTCATTAAGCTGAATAAACATTTGTATCTGATATCTAGTTTAAGCATCTCACTTTGCGAATGCAGTCCATGTAGTTGTTGCACTGAAGTGATCCTCGAGGAAATTCATCTGACTGCATAGGGAAATGTGCAGCCACCAGAGTCTCCAGAGCCCTCTTGAGCTCCTCCAGGGGCATGCTGGGTAATGTAGTGAAGAAGGGCAGCATGATCAGAGCCTGGCTCTAATAAGAGAGTAAAGAGAATAGTGTGAATTCAGAGAAAGAAGAAGAAATATATACTCCATAAACCAAAATATTCAATTCAATTCACTTTTTCCAATTTTTATCTTAGGGTCAACATAATTGTGACACTAAAAGAATGAGTATAATGTATAATCAGTGCAGATTTTAGTGCAAAATAAAGAGTAAAGCTGGAAAAGGTTACCTTAAGATTTAATGGCATAGATATATCTGTGAGAAGGGCAGTGAAAGTACTGAACACAGCATTGAATGCTTCATGGTCTGTATTGGAGCATACAGAGGAATCGATCTGTAGGGAGAAAAATATTAGTAAAATCTAGTGCACGTATCCACTTCAGCTCTTCAGAATACACAGAAAGTAAAGTATAATTGATGTTGTACCTGGAGCACTTTGGCAAGTAATGACAGGACTGAAGTTTTGCTCTCTGGAGAGGCTGCAGGACCCTCCCACCACGGCCTGAGTAAATCCCAGCCCTTGAGCACCTGTCCAGCCAACAGCGAGCCTTGGGACTTTCTGACTGAACGCTCTCGGAAACTATGGTCCAACATGCCATTCAGCAGAATACTCACCTAAAGAGAGAGAACAATATTTTAGATCTCAGTGCTTATGCAGAAAATAGTCATTCCATCTTTATAGCACTATTTGTAGTCAATCAGACTAAATTAGTCTAACCAATCAGACAGGGAAAGAGCATGCCAGAAAACCATTATAGACAGGATTCCAATGCTTTCAGGAAACATAGTCCATTCTAGTTTGATGACTCACCATGTTAGGGTTCTTGTTGGCTGAAGCTAGCAGCAGTGGCACTGTGTGCTCCACTCTGAGGAGTAACTCGGTATTGAGAGATGTCTGGAAGAGGCTGTAGAAGTACTCTCCATGAGAGAAGCTGAGGAAGTGAGGATTTAGACTGCCAGAGAGAGGGACGGAGAGTGTAATGGTGTTCAGCAAAAGGCCAACAGTCTCCTCACTCTGAGATGTTGAAGGAAATACAGACAGGCTTCAAGAGCTGATTCATTTAGCAGATGCATACAAAAACACGAAGAGCCAAAGATTCAAACTTGCCTGATCACCAAAACAGAACACCAGCTGCACAAGCCTGTCTGCCAACTTCCGGCTGCCAACATCCATGGAGGGTAGAGACTTTCTGTCACTTCCAGGAGCAATGCTTTTATACACACTAGTAAGAAGTTTGGAGCCCAGAGAGCAACCATAAACAGCATCCTACATAGAAACGTTAAACATTACAACGTAAACGTAATTATTGTAAAGGATGAACAGAATTACAGTGACATTCATTAATTCAGTGTGTACCTGACTCTGTAGAACTGAGTTAAGCAGCCCAGACTGGTGAAGCTGCTTACAGGCTAAAAGTAACAAATGCATGCTAGCATGACTGTCTCGGTTATCCATCTCATACAGATCTATAGCGCACAACTCCTCCACACTGTCCAAAAAAAAGAAAAGAAAAAAAACAGAACACACACATGAGAAGAAGTGCATTTATGAACCATATAGCTCAATAGACCTGTTAATTCAAAAATGTCATCAATAATATTTTAATTGTAATCCCAATTTATAGCAATATAAAAGAAGAATAAAAGAAGCAGGAAATGCTTTCGATCATGTTTAAGATTAGGTAAAACAACCACAAGACCATACAACACAATTTACTGAAACTTACTAAAAAATGAACAGACCTCTGTGTAGTTATTCTTTTCCTAAAGCCACTCTCCAGCTGTGTCCTGTAAGGCGTTGATGCCAAAGCTTTAAGCAAAGGAGTGCACACCTCTGGCAGCTGAGTCATCACCTCCAGATCTGCCACGTTAAACCCAATGGAAGAGGGTTCACACACCGTCAGTACCACCAGCGTGAAGAAAGAAGAGTTGAAAACGTCTTGCTCCATTATCTAAAGAGAAAGTGAAAAGCGTAGAGAAGCAAGATGTTGTACAGAAACATGTAATGGCTTCACTACGTTTCAAAAGTAGACTTTCAAAACAAAACAAACAAAAAAAAAATAAAGAGTTGCTATCTTCTTTATTTATTTTATTTATATGTTTTAATTTTGATTCAATTTTTAAATTAATTATGTTGTCTCTAAAATGTAAGATCAACAAAAATACCTTCCAGAGGTCCTGTGGACACTTTTGCAGTACCATTGTGGAGAACTCCAATATTCGGACAATGATTGAGCATTTGTTGTAGTTGTACTGCTCCGTCTCACGAGGGCTGAAGTGTGACTGACCCGCATTACCCATTCTGAAGCAAGCCCTGGCAGCCTGAACGTCCTGCATAGACAGTTCTGTAAGGAAGAAACGGAGCGCTGGCAAAAAGCTTGACTTCTCATCAGTGCCTGGATGAGGAGAGGATTGAGAGACAGAAAGTATTAGCATTACTTCAACAGTTACAGATAATTTCATGGATCTAGAATTTTTTTTAAATATGTATCTTAAGTTTAGATATTTCTTGATGTGGATTTACCCACCCAGGATCCTCTGGGGTTGCATACAGCGCAGGTTTGTGAATGTGTTATAGCAGTCAAGAGCAGCCAGCAGCAGATCCATCCACTGTAAGGTGCTTCTGATGCTGAAGGGGGCTTCAACCTCTTCCAAAGTAGGCTGGGAGAGCAAACCGCCTCCCTCTAAACATGAAATGAGAAATCCTGGACCACGGTGCTTCACCTGTTCATCCAGCCACGCTGCAGGAGATGCATTACCTGGGAAAAAAAAAAAAAGTAAAAAGAAAAAAATCAGGAGAGAATACGTATGCGTATAGTGATAAAGCTGAAGACAAATTAGATTAAAATGTTTTGTTCTTTGTTGAAGAAGTCTGTTCCAGAAAGTTACCAGTGAAAATCTTTATGGTTGTTTATTTTAAGCTCTGCTGAACAACTAAACAATTTCATGCCAATTCTCTAACATTTATTAAATTGTATTTATGCAGTGTTCAAATTCTGAAAAAGGACAGGGACAGGACAGTCCCTGATTGACAATAAAACCACAATTTCCTTCATACAGTACCTGGCAGCAGAGGCACAAACTCATAGAAGAGCTCCATGCATTTGTGTCTGCATTCAGTCTGTGCTCTTCCACACTGGGTCAGCAGCCACATGACTACATCTGACAAGCACACTGACTGATCTGGAGGGAAACCTCTGAAAAAAAAGAAAAGACAGCTCTGTCAGCTAGCGACACAAAATGTTTACGCTTTTACCTTACTCACACCACTACGAAATGAAGTTTGTTAGGACAATAATAAAACCAAATGTATGTGTACCTAGGTATACGTCTCTTTGACTTCTTATTGAGCGAGTCTGCCTTGTGTTTAATGATTCTCTTCAGATGATCCAGGGAGCTACAACACTGCTGGACAGTTCCTGTGTAGACAATGACAATAGGAAAGCAATATAATAGTCATGACCATCAAACAAGATGTCTTGATACTGAAAATAGCCGAGTTTAGTTTCTTACCCAGGGATTTTTCATCAAAATGAGCCAGAGCTAGACTCTCAACAAACACCACCAGCACCTCAAAGACAAACTGCTCCACCAAAGAGCTCTCTTCTCTGAGAAACAAAGTAATATTTGGAGAAGCACTGCATTACTTACACAAAAAGGCACACTGCTGAAATGTTGAGAGGCTGTAGTATTTACAGCCCATCTTATTCTACCACTCACCTGAATTGCCTGTACATGCTGTTAAAGGCAAGTGCAGCTCCAAGCCTCTTGAAGACATTGGGGTGTAAGGCCAGGCTGTAGATACGTTTAAAGAGAGATTTTATGTTGGCTGGGCTCTTTTCCTGCTGCTTGGGGGTTGTCTGTTTAATGGACCATTTGACAAATTCCTGGATACAGGTCCCACTGAAGTCTCTAAGGGTGCTGTCTAACGGATCCACAACCCCATCCTGCGCAACATAAACATACAGAATTAATGCAAATGTTTAAAGACAAATTTAGAGGTGTAATTACAGACATCTGGCTCAATGTGGAATAAAATAAAGATGGTCTACAAATGGGTTTACCAAAATGGCCTCCAGCACTGCCACTGTGTCTTGGCTCTCAAACTTTCTGTTGTTGGTGAACCAGTGGATAAGCTGCATTACCAGAGGTTCAAGGAGCTGCCTCGTCACCTGAAGAAGTAACAGCGTTTAAATGTTTGTCAAACTTACACATGACTGTAGCAGAGACAAAATGTATATAATAAACCATAAACTTAAATTGGTTAAATTGGTAAATTGGTTCATTTTTGCCCTATCAACAACTGCTGTTTATATTGAAGACCAAATATTGAAACATCCTACAGTAGATACTGTGAACTTAAACATTTGAAAATTTGGTGTGTCATCATTACAGCAGAATAACAGAGGAAATATCTCGGCTTATATGGGCAACCTTGGATGCAAAAAACATTTGAGGAGCACATATGAAGTAAAAGACCTGGTCGACGTCACAGGCCAAGCGTAGAAGAACAGGAAACACTTTTCTGTGTAGGTTGTACATGGGAGGAGCAGACTTGTCATCTTCTGTCATCTGGGCTCCTTTTCCGACCATGCATATGACCAGACTATGCAGAAGCTCACACGCCGCCACCTACACACCAGACACATATATCAATTTTAACCTGAATTTATTGGTTCATTTATTCATTAATGAACTTCATCTACAATGACAAGGACTGAGGACTATGATTACTTTAGTTTGTCTGTCACTGGAGGACAAGGCAAGCTCTGTGACTCGTGGCAGGAAAGAGTCCAGGTAGATCTCAGGCTTCATGTCTTTAAAAGGCACGGCAAAATTCAGCCTCTTCTCACTGTCCCACGCTACAAAACACTTCATCATGTCCTCCGCAGAAACAGCTTGGGTTGGATAAGAGAAAACTTTTAAAAAAGAGCTTTCAAACAAGGTAACAAGTACTGACTAAAGAAAGCCAGTGATTGATTTATTTAAAAGCAGCAGAAATAAAGCGACCTGTCACGAGGCTCCTATTGAGCTGTCCTCCCAAGTGTCCAAGCAGACGTACCACCCTGCGTCTCACAGCAGCAATCGGAGACTCATCTCCCTAACAACCACAGGAACATCAGAACACCACTGTCAATGTGCTCAACATCCCCACAAACAGGCTATTGTATACCTGTGCATTTCACCTCTGAATTAAACAGATAAATTCATTTACCACAGAAAAGTGTTTTGATTTCTTCAGAAGCCTCATCATGACTTTTCCGTAACTTTTGGCACTTCCCGTGGATACAAATGTCACTTCCATATTGCCATTATCTTTTTCTAATGTGATGAAAAATAACATGAATTTGATGCCGAAAAAAAAAAATATACGCTGAAACAAATATACATTCAAAAGTAATTTTTTAGTAGTAAATGGTGGACATTTCTTTGACAGTACAGTATTTAGGAAATATATGATGAGATTATGAATTACTGACCAGAGTTAGTGGTTGTTTTCAGGTAGCCATCTAAATGTGGAAGTATGTCTGCGTAGTGTGGCTGCATGATAGCAGCAGGAATAAGAGAAGACCAGGACTCCAGAGCATCCAGCGCTGCTGTGGCTAAAGGAGCATGACTCAAACCCAGCCGCAGAGCAGCCTGCAACCAAAGAAAATTCCATTATAATATTATGTTCCATTTTGTTTCTGAATGACTTGCCGTTACTTGAAAGAAAAAATAAATAAATAAATAAATAAATTGGCTTTAATTTTCTAACCTGCAGAGCTGGGACATATGCCTTGATATCCAGAGCCACCATGTCAGGATGAAGAGAGAGGATGAACATCAGACAGGCAGCCAGGAGCTCATCTTTATATTGTTTCATACGCACACAAACCTGAGTAAATAACAGAGACTTTTAATGATCGCATTCATCATATAAACAGAGCAAAAAATTCCTTTAAGAAACAAACAAAGCTGACTGCAATGTTAAAGCATCCAACACAGAAATAAACTGTCAAAAAGAGTTCACACCTCCTTTCCAAACTTTGCGAGCAGAGAAAAACAGGCACTCTCCACGTTTGAGCCACCGCCAACACTTTTTGACTCTTGTTTTAGGTCCTATAAAAAAAAGAAGCGGTTTATAACTGGTTTTGTCGAAGATCATCAACACCTTAAATTGAGATGTTAGTATGTTAGAATGTGTATACCTGAAAATAGTGGATTTTCTTGGCAATGCCCAAAGAAAGGGAGAGGAGCTTATAAAAGCCGCTGACCAGAGGGAAACGTATCGATTGCAGAATAAGCTCGTGACACAGGGGGTGCATCCACTGGGCAAAATACTCAGGATTTCTTGAAGGTAATAGTTCACTATAAAAAAGGATAACAATAATCTTATGCATGCAATCTCACGGGAAAAAGAATGCAAATAAGATAGTGGTTTGTTTGTTGGATTTCTGACTGTTCCAGTGAAAAAGAGTTTTGACACCTGCAAAAGTCAACCAAGTTGATAAAGGCAATGAAGTCTTTGGGTTTGTTGGGCGTAAGGTTTGCCGTGGGGTCAGATGAGGGCATAAATCCAGAACTTGCATCACTCTGTGCCAACGAAAAAGTACAAATGTTTCACTAAATTGGCCAAAATATTAAAAACTCTTTTTGTTTATTATTGATGATCTATTTACTTAACCATCCAAATTTTTCTATTCACTCAAGGCGCAGCAGTGCCACAGTACCTCTTCAGCTGCATTGACTTTCTGCACCGAAAGATCAAGTTTCTCCACAATCTTCATGACTGACTGCACCAGTGCGTCATATAAATGTCGGTTTATATCTCTTAGGTTGTAGTTCTTTGCAGCTGAAGCCCCATCCATGAACCCTGTGTCCTAAAACACAAGCAAAAGATATTAGGTTAAACTTTCAAAACAAAGTAAGCAGACTACACATAAAACAACTTTTATGATTAAAGGGTCACATTCTAAACAAATAAAATATTTAGTAGAACAAATTAAACTATTACCGTTACTAACACCCCTAAATAAAAAAATACTTTACTTAAGATTATGTTTACTTTACATAATCTTACTTTAAGGTTTTCACAGTCCAGAAGACCCTTAAAAAGGTCCAAGTAGTCCTTTGAGGAAGGAACTTTCCATTTCCCAGAGCGCACCAGGGTGGAGTCATCCTCAGTCTGAGAAGCACCTGAAGGAATGTTCTGCTCCTTATGGGCAGATGTATATTATGATATCATGACAACCACAATATGAACCTAAAGAACACTTTCAGCAAAAACACTTACGTCTGACTGAGGAACTGGCTTAGAGCACACTCTGATCAAGCCTTGGTGAACTGTTGAAGACATGAAGAGTGTGAGCAGTAACCATGAATCAGACCAGCCAAAGCTAACCTCCATTTCATCCTTACCCACAGAACTAGTGAAACTCCAGAGGACTGGGCCTCGAACTGCCATGGCAACAAACACCTTGATGATGGAGCGGCAGGTGGCGTACTGCATTCTCTGGCTGTACTGAGGGAAGCAGTCCATCTGAACCACAAGGAGGCGCTCTAGCACAGGAGTGTACACTTCAGGGATCTGCATCCAGGTACAGAAATTAAATTAGAATCTTTCAGGTGGAAACAGGTGAACTGCATATATTAATTTGATTCTATGGCACTTAAAACGAAATTTCTGGGCTCTTAATACAAAGATCAGACTTATTAGGTGCAGTAGCACAGAACATACATACTCAAATTTTGTATTTTTTTTAATGCCAATTTATGAACATTTTTAAGCATCAAGCATCGCACAGCTCAAAGCAAAATAGATTCCTCATACCCGGTCAAGGTGTACCAGAACACTAGCTATGGAGTCAAGGAAGCTCGGCAGCTGGTAAACATTGTCATCATCCCGGTCAGTCTCAGTCAGATACATCTGCTTGCACCGCTGAATCAGCTCTGTGTACATCAGATCGACATCCTGAGGGCACACCACCTTGCACGGCTAAAGGCAAACAAACACAGAACAGTTAGAAAATCTTAAATCTACAAACATAAAATAGAAAACACTACAACGGTGCAATATAATTAGACTTGCTGAGAGACATTGATTATAGATTATTGCTACTATTCTGTTTAAATGTACAAACCGCAGCAAACAAGCCATATCCTCTAATAGCAATGGACAGTTCTTTATTAGTGGATTCCATGGTCCTGATGATAGTACAGAACTTCAGCATGAAGTACTTCAGCTTGCTCTTGTGCAACTCAATGTTTTCTGCCACAAGAGTGGCCACCTTTACCACAGTGAGAGGAAATGTTTGATAAAATATAATCAAGTTCAACAGGAATTTTTTTTTTTAACATTAAATAATCAATTAATAGAAAATACCTGTTTTAGGAAAGACTCGAGTGCTGTGTAACTACTCCTTTTCAGCTCTGAATTTATATGTCCACAGTGTTTGGACATAACATCAAAGATAGACATATAATGATCCATGAGACAACTGCCGAACTGGTTTGAATGCTTAGCAAACAGTTTGAGACCGGCTGTCAAGAGTAAACAAAATAATAATAATAAATAAATGAAAACAACGAATAAGCTAAAAATACAGGAAAATATTAAATTCCACTCACCAAAGACGACTGCATATCGTTTCATATCAATCTAGAGATGTAAAGAAGGAAGAAATATATGTATTTAGGAGCCTTTAACAGAAAATGTGACGCACTACACAAAAAAATGGTAGAAATGCGAACATCTATTAATACTACCTGTGGACAGATTGCCTTCAGCGCATAACCAAATATCTCTTTTGAAATAACTGGGTCTGTTTAAAGACAAGCACATTCATTCAGTAATACAGACTAAGACTAGTACAGGACAGAAAACGTACACAAACACACGCTCACCTTCTTCCATTGATTTGGTGAAGTTCACCATCAGAGCTGTGATTCCTTTCAGACATCCAGCAACAACAGGAAGTTTTGGCTCCTTTGTAGTAGATGTCATCTGAAAAACATTGATTTTAGCACTTCTATACGTACATAATAGATCACTTTTGCAGATAGGATGTCTTTACCTGTCCTTTCAGTTCACCCAGGTAGGCCTTGTAGAGTTTGTCATAGTTGTTGACCATCTCACTGGGATGCACTTCACCAAGCACTCCGAGAAGTTCATAAATGCAACCCAGTACTGTTGGTAGGGAATGTGGTGTTTTAATAACACACAGTATGTTCTAATGTTTTTGTTTGTATTCTGAAATTCATCTAAAAATACATAACAACATTAGCCTTGTTAAAGTGAGAGATTACATCATATTTTTGCTATAACAGAAAATTAAATAACTTGCCTGTATCAGGTATCTTACTCTTCTGAGATAACTCTAAATAAAATTTGTTGAACATATCACCAACTTTAAAATCCTGGGTGATGCTGGAGTCTTTTGTGAGATACAGTATCTAAAGAGATTTGTGGAATGTTAATACTATTTGTCTGTAAGTATCAAAATATATCATTAGAACAGGTTCTCCGTCTCCAAGTCAGAGGTATCATGACATTTAAAGAAAATCCTTCGACTTGCAGACCTAAAGTCAACTGGCTACAAGTAGGTTAAGTCTCAAGAGCAAGGTGCAGCACACAGTAGATCAACAGAACTTACTTTGATTAGAAGATCTAAAGCACTGTTTCGGCACTTTGCTGCTTTGTCCTTTGTGTAGACAACAATACAAATGTCCTATTCATGCAGAGAAAGTAAGTTAGTGATGTCATTTTAGTCAAGCCAGAAAGAAGTTTTAATGAACTGTACCTTAACTTCGACTGCATAGTTCTTCTCCCAACCTCGGACATTGACTGAGATTCTCTCCAGAAATGTCCCCAAAAAATCCAGAATGTCCACTCTTGTGTCCCGCAGCTGTGGAGAAACAGTTTTCTTTTTAGAACTTTATTATAAATGTATATTATGTCAGGAAGATCTACCATATATAATTACTAGAAATTGCCTGTAAACATCTCTTACCATTTCATTAGAGAGAGACTTTCGGAGAAAGCCAAGCAATCCCTCTTCCTTTGCAAAAAGCAAAGACGTCTGTAAAACTGAAAATATATTCATATTGACATTTCGAGATCAACTTTACTGATTACTGTATGCAGCACATCAATGGTGGTTTTATACGCACTTTTTTGGCACAAGGACAGCGCTGAGCTTAATGTGATTTTTATTTTAGGATATGTCTTTGCACCATTTTATGCTGCATGCGCCCCTGTAATCTTGTTTTGCTTAAAGTATATTTTATACTTTGCATAAAAACAATGCAAAGCTTTTTTTGTTCCTTGAAAAAGTCCTTACCAAGTTCATTCTCGTTCTTAGTTATCATGCATTCCTGCCCCAAGTCTCCAATAATGTCATGGCAGACTACAGCAGTATTCCTGCTCTCTGTGTCTTTAAGGAATGAATGAAGTTTCAGGAGATAACCCTGGATCCCTCCAACAGTGGAAGTATCAGAAGACATCGTTTATCTCTGTTGCTTACATCAGAAACGAATAATGTCGACTAAAAGCTCATGCAAGTAAAGTGAGTTCGTGTCAAGGCGGCAAAACAGAACAACACAAACACATGTCGACGCGCTCACTTCCTGCTTGAACCTCACGTCACTCTGGAAGAACAACTGGTGTTCACCGCTTGATGACGCTGTTTTTCGTGCCATCAGATTCTGTTCCCGCCTTGGTGCTTCTGCAGAAAATGATTTTCCTCAGAGTAATTAATCACGTAACTTGGACCCAGCAAGATAGTCTCGCTTTATATGTAAAAAAAATATGACTCCCATAAATATGACTGGGAAGTCTTGGTAAGCTTATACTGCCGTAATTCATAAACCTTAACTCTTAACTTCTGTGCACTACACTAGCTGTATAAAAAACCCTTCTTAATATTATGTCTATAGTAAAAAAGAAAAAGAAAACTACCTTGCCTCATACATCGCATCTGTACACATCTATACTACAAAAAAAAAAAAAACTTAAAAGATTATAAAGTTGAAGCTTACTTAACCCTGTACTATCAGTACAAAAATAATCCCACCTAGAATTCTAATATGAACCAGACTCGCTCCTGGAGGGCCGGTGTTCTGCAGAGTTTATCTCCAACCCTAATTAAACAGATTAAACACCCCTGAAGCAGCTAAACAGGTCTAGGTTTACCTGAAACTGTCTCTTCATTACAGTGTGTATACTATGCCCTAAATAGAATTACTAATATCACATAGAATCATAGAGAATTTAGGATGGATAGTATGCACATTAGGATGCAGGCTTTGTGTTTTTAGTCCACGTAATATGTGCAAAAATTTAGGCGAATTGAAAGCATGAAACTTGTTACAATTGTAGAGGTTAGGGCCAAGAATTATGGAGCCATTACGAAAACACCTTGTGGTTGCCATGGCGACCTCCTGAACCAAAAAAATCGGGTGCTGGTTTTACAGTAGAGTTACCGACTGGGTTTCATACTCTAATAAAAACATCTGATTGGTCAAGAGCATGTATTTCGAGGCAGTTAAGAAAATGACTTAAATGCTGATTAAATTCCATTCAACAAAATACACAAATGAAATTATAACTGATATATAGTGTAAATACTTAAAATCTACCATAATCTGCAGATGTCCTTCCAAGAAAACATGTGAGAACGTTTGGAGTGAATGGACTAAAGGTAGGTAACCTATTATTTCCAAGCTTTTACTATCATCTGAGCAAGATGATGCATGGATTAATGTATGGTTTTGTTTCTGTATTGTGCAATGTGTTTAAATCTGTTTCTGATCATCCCAGATGTATACATATGCTTAATGTTTCCTATATAATTATACAAATAGGCTTAATTAATAATTACATTGTTGTTGTTTTTAAATTTTATTCTCTGAATTTGAAGACAAGAGAAATGAAACAGTGAATATCATTTGACTTTACATTACATTGAATATGTCTGCACATAACTTGTTAAATCATTACTTAATTCTACAAAATCCAATAGAATGGCCAACAATGATTACAAGATAAAAACAAAAATGTTTAATGGAGAAATATTGGTCCACATATTCTTCTAGTCATCTTTCTTCAAACCGCCTTCCCTCTTCTCTACGAACAACTTCAGACAAAAATAATGCACAAGAGTTATTTTACCTCAAGTGTGTTTATCTAGATGACAAAAAGCTAAGAGAGAGAATTGAAAACATTTAAATTGCCTGATCTAGTCTTTCAGCTCTTGGGATGAATGGCTTCTCCACAGCTGTGCCGTCACCGGATCCAGATCCTGACAGATCCATTTCCACCGATGGCTAGTAATTGCAGCAGAGAAATCAAATGCTATGTTCTGCTATAAAACTCAGAAGATCTGAAACTGAAATTATCTATAGGGTATGAAATTATGTGACATGGCTAGACACAGTATAGGGACATCACCTCATTAACACTCCTCAGTCCCTCATCACCAAACGCCAACATATGAGATGCAGGAAACTTAGAGGAAACACAAACAAGTTTAGTTTATTTGCTAATCAAAATAATAGATTTGCTAATCATTACTTAACATGACTTATAAGGTATGGTATAATGTTTAATAATAAATTTGCATCTCAGTTAATTCAATTACAAGTAATATTGCTGTTTTAGTATTGATTACTAATATGACAATATTAATATTGCAAGTAAAGTTATCTCCCCATTGAGTTTTTTTTACCTTATTTGTCAAGGCTCCTTGTATAAAGATGAAAATAAGTAAAAATGTGCATGCAGTCAAATGTAGGGTTGATTTTTGCTCCATTGCACCAGGATAACTAGAGCCTAAACACTACAGCTATCTGCTTCTACTGAGAGCAAGGAGGAAGTTACACAGCAATATTTATATTCCATCTTGTTATAAAGTCATGTGCATTTGCAATAATGACAAAATGTGCATGTTCCTGATAAGAAAAATTTTGCAAATGAAAGAGATAAGATAAGCACATTGTTTCAAAACTTTGGTGAGACACTTTAGTTTATTGAAATGGTAAATAATAAGAACAACTTATTTTGGTATAGCATTGTCCACCATTT
>JAUMHI010000043.1:15392893-15406372 GCA_032359435.1 Enteromius unitaeniatus
TCCCAAAAAGACTCATGGCTGTATTAGATCAAAAGGGTGCTTCTACTAAATACTGAGCAAAGGGTCTGAATACTTAGTACCATGTGACATATCAGTTTTTCTTTTTTAATAAATGTGCAAAAATGTCAACAATTCTGTGTTTTTCTCTCAATATTGACAAAACATGTACATGTCATAACATGACAAAAACATACGTTGTTAAAACATAGACTAACAAAAGTAGCAAGACAACTAATCATCAGGACTGTAGATTAAGGCGGTACCTGGTGATACCTGCCAATCTTGACATGTGAGTGTTTTCTTATCATTCCGTCTGTGGGAAGAAGCTATGAAAGACAAAAACACAGGCCAATGAAGGCAAATGGCTTTAAAACTGAATCACTGTTCAGAACTTTAAAAGGTTTGAACTGTCCAATCATATTAGTCCGATTTTCATAGCTGACCTCTCCCATCAGTAGCTTGAGAAGCGTAGACTTGCCTGCCCCATTGGGACCCACAAGTGCAACTCTTGTGTCCAGGTCAATGCCAAACTCCAAATTCTTGTAAATAAAATGCTGTAATAAAGGAGAAAAATGATTTGATTAAATATTTGCTTTTACCACTGTTAATACAGTGTTTACAAGACCTAAACACTCTAAAAACCTGTTCACACCAAGAACAATAACTATACTGGTGTCCACACTGAGGGAAAAATTCTGGTCAAGTGGATTCTAATTGCCTGTCTATTCTAATATCTGCAGTGATAGGCTGTTTGAAATGCTGTGGACTCACTGTGTCAGTGGAGTATCTGAAGCTGACATTCTGCACCATGATGACAGGAGGAGGGATCTTCCCACAAGGAGGAAAATAAAACGACAAAGTCTGAAGGAGAAATTTGTGGTTAAAACTCTCTGATAAAAAGCTGACAATGGTTATATCTTAAACAGCAAAATCTGTGGCACCTACAGCCCAAGGGATAGCCCACACTAAAATTCTGTCATTAATTACTCATAATAACTCATAAGATCCTCGTTCATCTTAAGAACATTTATTTTAAATTATTTAAAATATTTTTGTACTTCCTTCTATTTAAGTATTTTTGTGCATTTAATTACATTTTTATTTTTTTTATTACAGATTTTTTTATTTTAAATTACAGACAACCACTATAAAAGAAATATCTTCAATCATCTCTACATTATTGGTGAAAAGTATTTTTCAACCAAACCACCAAATCTGTTTTTCTGGTTTACATGGTTCTCACTATTCAACCCTTTTGACCCGGTCATGGGATTGGTCAACTGAACAAAGTGAGTTAGTAATTCTCAACTGATGTTTCATCATGATAACTGGTCTTGGGCAAGAGAAAATGACATGCAAAAACACAAAAATATCCCGCTGGCTAGCTACAGAGAGTGTGTTAATGAGCATTTGACAAACCTTGTCGTTCACCACACGAGCTGTTAGGCCAGAGGCCACCATTTTCTGAAGTGTTTTTTCTTTGCTCTGAGCTTGGCGAGCTAGCTTTGCAGAGCCGTGACCAAAACGGGCAATATAGTTCTACAGATGAAGGGAATAATTATTATGACATTATTGTTGCAATGACAAACATATAGTGAAGAGCAGCAGTGCAGTACAAGAACAGTAAAACAAAAATACTATTTAAAAAGATCATTAAGGCCTCACCTTCATATGAGCTATCTGGTCCTGCTCCCAGTTGTAACGCTTCATCTGGTTTTCCTGCAGCTCCTCCCTGGTCTTCACATACTGATCGTAGTTACCCTAAGAAACACATTTTCATTACATCTCATACCTTTGTTACTTTTAATATATGTGATGAGTGTGCTAATGGACCAGACTCAGGATCAGCAACAATTCATTATTAGCAACAGTAACAAAAGCATCATATTTTAGGCTTTTTAAGGCTAGACAAAGAAGAGCACAAGAGGAGCCTCGGGATCACGACTCTTTTAAATTAAAGGCAACAGTACAACTTCTGTGAGTTGGATGCACTTGCATATTTTCAAAAAAGTGACATTACACATCATAAAAGAAGATATTTCTGTTTCCACTGTATCAACAACAACAACAACAAAGAAGTAAAGATCATTCGGGTTTGGAGCAATATGAGGGAGAATAAATGATGACATGATGATGTTTTTTTTGGCTGAACTATCCCTCAATCTGCTTTCAACAGATTCTCTGCTTATTATATTGTAGGCAACAAAAACTCACAGTGTAGTACTTGAGCTTCCTCTGGTGGAGATGAATGATGTTTGTGCAGACACCATTGAGAAAGTCTTGAGAATGTGAGATGAGTACAAGAATTCGCTTAAAACTGAAAAAAGAATAAAAGTCTGTTAAGTACTGTAAGAATCATACCGACAATTCCTTTTTTTAATATTGTTTTTCAACTTAAAGTACAATTCATACACATTTGTGTTACATGAAACTCTGACATTTTGTTTTTGTGCAGGACTATTTCCATCTCATTTGATTACTGGTGTGCTAGGATATCTACTGAAGACAGTGCTCACGACTTAAGTTCTTCTTCAAGCCACACACAGGCATCCAGATCCAGGTGGTTAGTAGGTTCATCTAACAACAGCATGAAGGGCTTTATGAACAGGGCTCTGAAAAAGAGAAATTAGAAAAAGAAAATATTAAGAAACTGTATTATTGTATTTGTATTAAATTGATCGATTATAACATTTGGTCTCATTTGGATTTTGGTCCATTCATTATGTGAGGATAACTACTAAAATCCATGAAATGAGTGGCATTATAATACGTGTCACACTGCCTGCAGAGCATGTGGCACACGAAGCATGGATCTTGCAGTTGGAATAGGTTTTAATAAAGAACAGAGAACAACATTTGTTTATTTTTGCAAAACAGTATTAAATTGATGTTACATTGGAGATCTTTTCTCTAAACCTTTGTCAATTAAATAAATGTTAAACTAATTACAGATACTAGTTTACTAGTTTATTGCGTTTTACAAAATGTCCCAATAAAATGGTTTTATTTGTTCAAAATATTTTTATGCTAATTAATAAGCTATTGTAAATACCATAAATACCGCTAATCATGTGAACTTTTAGTCTCAGGTCTTTGTGCAAATCTTGATGAAGCAATGAGAAGCGAAGGGTGTGTCATCCTTAATGTCTCTTAACATTCATACCTGTACCGTTGAGGCCAATGAGACCGTAGCGCCGGCCGGAGTTGAGCTCCAGGCTCGTGTCGCTCAATAACTCTTGGCCATGAAAGGTGAGTGACAGCCTGCTGATGTGAACATCAGTGCTGTTGGGGTGGGAGGCCAAGACACTGGTCACCGCCCACGCCTCCATCTTACGCATCTCAAACTCATCCAGCTCCTTAGTCAGAGCAGCAACATCTAAAGTGAAACACATAACGAAAATTATATGTCATAGCTAAATCCACAGGTGTGTTTGCATGTAAATGTGTCTGACTCACCTTATGAATGGCAACTGTCAAAATGTCAGATATGCATGCGATTGGTAATAGCTGATTTTTTCCCCCCTCCTCTAACTTTAGGTACCATTTTAATAAACACACCTCCATTTGTCTCCTCATTATTTACTGCACCATTCACTTGACCATCTTGAAGCTCTCCAACTCTGTTCACGTCATCATGCTTTTTCACACGCTGGCGAGCTTTGGCAGCCAATTTCTTCTTTGCAGCTTTCTTCTTAGCAAGATCTGACGGGATGGCTGTGGAGTACAGTAATCGCTTAGGCCACATATAACATGCAAATATTTCCATACTCTCATGAACTCATAAATGACCATCTCACTATACACAAATAAATGTGTCATTGAGCTGACCTCACTTTATTGGACCTAAATCAACAAAAAAGGTCCTTATGAGCAATGGTTTGAGAAGTTACATAAGGACTTTTTTCATAGTACTGTGGATTCTTCCATTACTCCATCCTATTGCATTGCATTTTATACCAACATACAGTTCCTAACGGTTTTAGTTAAGAAGCTGATATGATCTTAAACCATAGTAGTGTGTGAAAATGAATCATGTACAGGTGAAGTGTCACAGCAGCTTAACTCATTCAATCAAAACAGGCTAAGCTAACTATCAATCAATCAACATTTATTTATATAGCACTTTACAGCAACCTAAGTTGAACCAAAGTGCTTCACAGCACTAAAAATGACATTTAAAAATGTTTATTAAATAAACTACTAAATGAACAACGTGCACCAACAACGCTTATGTAGACAGCGCGACGTCACCTATGCATTATGTAACGACATAAAATAAACACCCTCACAGTTTTTATAACCCAAACTAAACTCATATTATCTCTTATGACAAAAAACCGGCGTGTGGCCTTGCTAGCTAACTATAGTGTTTTACTGACATCTCTATTTTGGAGTTGACAGTTTTGAGTAAACAATATGCATTTACACCGGTGCAATGCTTCATTTGTATCGAGGTTACACCTGGCATCGGTGACAGATTGAAATGACAGCATAAAGCGATGAGGGCCCTGCGTTCAGCTCAGATACAAACTCGGATACTACTTCACTTACAGTATATTTATGTCTCCCATACAATGTAAGTGTAACGGTAGTTGCAAGGAAACACTGACAAGCTGACAGAGTAAAATGCGGTGGCTCGCGCGCACTGACCGTATCAGCGCCTGCTAGTCAGATGAGCCGAGCTTCACATGCTGACCAATGTATGCTGTAACTGCGTATCGTGTATTGAATGACATCGGGAAAAGATAAGGATTGGACTGGGAGAGCAGGAGTACAGCTGAAGGTACCAGACTGAAGCGCTGGGCATTTAAAGCTGAGCAATATAGTAACACTGCAATAGTATAAAACTGTAATAATAAAGGGTTTCGTGTGCATGCATGAAGGGATGTGGAAGAATTACAATACTTGAACTCACCCCAAAATAAATATATTTATCTAAACACAAAAAATAGATGTAAGCGAAAACTATTTTACCTTAATTCTATATTTTGAGTAGGGTCTAAATGAACGAGTTAGTCCCCTTTTAGTAGATTTTTAAAATCTATTTAAACTACGAGTAGGCCTACAAGCAGACATCCCGTTTTGTATTGTATCAAATAGGATATTTTGTCTTGCATCATGACTGTGACTGCAGTCATTTCTCTTTTATGTTTTAGTTTATGGCAGATAAACTTGATTATGAATGAACACAGTTAATTTAAAGCAATAACTAAGCCAAACAATGATAAGATTTGTTATAGCAGGAAATAGTTTTCATTCTAGCATCTGTTTTTCGGGGAAATTTTGAGGACCAGCTGTATTGCATTTATTTTGTTGCTGTTATTATTTTCTCTCACCGTTTATTTTGTAGCTATTCTTTTCCACTAGTCCGAGTCGTGCCCTTCGCTCTGATCGCGTCTCTTACACCTGATGTCCAGAGCTCGTGATTCGTGGCGGATGGGGTAATACCGGGTAATAACGGGCTCGGTGTGAGGCGCTGGCTGTCAGACTCGGAGCAGGACTCCTGTAGACGTGGAACTCTTGTGCGCCCGCTGCTTGTTTCCTTGGGTCTCTTGTAACGCATTGAGTCAATCTTCCTCTTGAGCACATCCGTAGGTAACGTTAGGTTTGATGCGTGACCGACGATGCCGGAGACACTCACAGTAAAGCCAAGAAAGTCATTTCGCGATTGTTTTTGTATGTTTCCTCGAATCCTCGGAAGAGACGCAGGGATTCGTCTGAAGTGAGCGCAGTGTCGGCGGATTAGTGTGTTTGTGTTTTGGGGGAAATAACCCTGCTGGCTGCTAATGTTGCTCAGCTTCACTGTGCAAGCTACGAAGCTACAGTGGAGAGTGGAGGACTTTTACTGAACGTAATTTATCATCAGTTGTCTTTGAGACCAAAAAATGGCTTTTATACGCTGAAATCCTGAACTTTATCATATTCCAGTCCTCGGTCAGCTGTGTTTGAACGCTGAATGCTGGTTGGCTTTAAATTGTGTCGACTGTTCAGCGATCTAACGTTAACTCTTTGTGCATCACCATTGGAAGTGATTTCCTCATCTAATAATGCGCATTTATTTATCAATATTTAATGTGTTTATACATGCAGCTCGCGCATACTTCGTGCCGGAGGATGTCTAGCTAAAACAAAGTGGACTAATGTATGCGGTGTGTCTCGGTTTTGCATGTTTGGATGTTAAATCAGACCCATATGTCCTGATCTTAGTCGTCTGACTGTGAAGAGGCGGGTCAGATTTGTTTGCTGTCACTCCTCCTTTTATTTGGACTTTTATTTCACTGCTTACCTAGACATCTTCGTCGTTCATTAATCTGATTGTATTTACCAGATTGCATGCATAGTGGCAGGAATTGAAATACTTGCCTTTACAGAAAGGCAAATGCCTCTACTCTGATCATCAGCAAACAAGACTTTGCTGTTACTTGAACTGCTCTCTAAAGAGACCTATTGAGACTTGACATCCATTGACTGCTCCATCATGCGCCTGTCTTCTTTCCTGGCTGTTTGCCGGCCTGCTCTGCCTCTCATCCTGGGCCTCTCTTTGGGCTGCAGCCTCAGCCTCCTGATGGTGTCCTGGACGCAGGGGGAGACTGATGAGGCTTGTGGAGATGAACTGGGCAATGGGAGACTTATGCACAGTGGCCATATCAGGGATCTCCAGGATGGACAAGATGGGGATGGGAATGAGGACTTCCAGCCTCGCATTGTACCTTATCACAAGGACCCCAACAAACCACACAAGAAAGTCCTCAGGTGAGTCCCTCGATATCAGTTTGGCTTCATTTTATATGAACTGAAATCCCATTTAAAATGGTTCTTTCATTTAGTTATTTATACATTATTTAGAAAAAAAAATTAAGAACAGAAAATAATAATATAAAATTGCAATAAGCTATATTGATTTAAAAGTATTTACAATTCCATGAAATCAGCTATGGCCTTTGGTATTTGTAGGGAGTGTAAAAATGTGACTTGTGAGTGGGGATTGTTTGACTTGGCAGTCAGTTAGTAAAGTCTCAGTCGAGTATTTTTCACCTCGCCTCTGTGCTTTTCTTACAGCTGAATTCTTCACCACTCTGTGAAGCCGCAGACATAGAATCTCTTATTATTCCTCTCATAAAAACACCCAAGGCCGCATATGCAGGGCAGCCATGGCAGAGGCCCGAGAGAGGTTAAGAATTGATGAACAGTTAAACTTTTGTTTGTGAATCTTAGTCTCACTTCTGTAAACTGGGACTGAAACATTAGTAACTGTTAGTGTTGCATGCATCTTGTAAATTACTTAACATTAAAATACTGAGACAGGATTTAAATTTGTTTTTAATTTTAAGCTCAACAGCTAAAACAAACGTGTGAATTGGCATCAATTTAGATTACAAAATAACTTTACATTAACAGAAGAGCATTATTAATAATGAAATATAATGCATTACAATGTGTTCTTGGAAACTGGTTATTGGACATTTAAAAAAAAAAATCAAGTAGTGAGAAAAATATCAGCTGATCTCCACAACTGTCTACATGTCTCGACCTCGATTAGAGACTTAATAAATGAATAAATATTTTTAATAAAACTTTGCCCTGAACACACTCTACCATTTACATTATCTCCAGATTACCAATAACAAACTCAATTGTATGAATAATTAGGTTGACAACATTAGGCTGCCAGAGCAGAGGTTCAGGGTCAGTGAAGCAGTTTGCTTGTCTCACATTACTCGCTTTGTAATTGGCTTGGATCTCCTTATCCCCTCATTCCTGGACTAAACCAGTTAAAACCAATGTTTTAATCAGTACTTTGAATGCACAAAGGGAAAACTTGGTTTCCCATTACTATATAATTATTATACAGCAGTAAATGAAACATTTTAAATGTTAAAAGTAAAAATTTAAAAATTTGTTTTTGACCAAATAAAAACATCCTTGTTGGGCATAATACATTTGAAAAATCCTCCAAACTTTTGAATGACAGTGTTTATGTACACTTGAATGAAACTGGTTAAATACTGAAAACCGTTAAATACTACTTGTTGTTTGTTTGCCACAGGACACGCTACATCCACACAGAGCTGGGCATCCGAGAACGCCTTCTGGTTGGTATCCTGAGCTCACGCGCCACTCTCAACACACTAGGGGTGGCTGTCAATAAAACAGTAGCCCACCGTTTCCACCGTACCTTCTTTTTTACTGGCCTTCGAAGTGCGAAGGCACCGCATGGCATGGCTGTTGTTGCCCATGGTGATGACCGACCCGTCTGGCTGATGTATGAAACTATACGCCACCTCCACCTACACCACGGCAATGAGTATGACTGGTTTTACCTTGCACAAGATGATACATACACACAAGCTGAAAGGGTTATGGAACTGGTTAATCATCTCAGTGCGGGACAGGATATGTACATGGGACGGGCAGAGGAGTTTATCGGGGGTGAAGAACGTGCCCGGTATTGCCATGGAGGATATGGGTACCTGCTGTCACGTAGCCTGCTAGCTCGACTGCAGCCCCACTTAGACTCTTGTCGAAATGATATCCTGAGCGTTCGGCCTGACGAGTGGCTTGGCCGCTGCATCATCGATTACCTGGGTCTCAGCTGTGTGGAGAAGCATCAGGTGGGCAAATGTATTTTTTTTAAAGAATGTAAATGAAAAGCTAAATCCTATTTACTAAAACTTGTGGTTTGGTAAAGTACCTTCTGGTAAAGTAAGCGCAGTATCATTTGCTCATACTCATAATCTCTTAGTGGAAATTGAAAGTGATTGTTGTATTGCATTTTGTCAAAGCACAGAGAGAGTTAATCCTGGGTTATGATCAGTGTTGTTGGGATCTTTTTAAATGATGTAGGAGATGACATACCGATACTTTGAGCTGCAGAAGAACGTGGACCCTGAGCGCGAGGACAGTGCACAGTTTACGAACGCCTTCACTGTCCATCCTGTCTCTGAACCTGCCCTGATGTATCGTCTACACAAACGCTATAACCAGATTGAACTGGACTGGACCTATGCACAAATACAGCAGTTACAGGTATGCACTGCACTCATTAGAAGAAAACATTTTCTCTCTTTTATAAACCTACTTACTTCTGGCCAAGACACTGCATGTAACATTTATTATGTAAAAGAATGGCAGAAATGTATTTGATTTCTCGTTAAGTATTTTCTTATTTATGGAGTGTTAAAGATGCTTCTGTTATAACCCTAAACTCCTTTATTATTTAATATGACAAAAAAAGAAGAAAGAGTTTTGAAACTAGCTTCATCCAACGTTCATATTTCAGAGAATCTAAAAACCTGAAAACAAATGTTTTGATGTACTGTGGTGAAGCAACTGGTGTTTAGCTTGTTCACGTTGTGTCTTGCCTGAAGTTCATTAACTTAAGGCATGTCTGCACAATCATATGCAGAACAAAATGTCATGCTGGACAAAGACATGTTACAATAACACTATATATTCATATTAGTCTGACATTTTCGATTTCAGTCAGGCTAAAGCACTTGCATTGCATTTTAAAAAGATAACTCATTACTGTAGTCCAAATTAGATTTCATTGACGCATAGTGCTTCATGTCTGGACAAAGATTCTGCATAGGTAATGGGGTCAGCCGTCAGCCAGCCATCACACGTCACATGAATTAACAACAGCAGGAAATTAACTTGAGCTAAATGAAATGAGCTACCTCAGCTTTTCAACTGCCTTTAGATTGGATAGGATGACTTTGACTAAAGGAGAAGATTTTCCTTTCTGCATAATGACTGAGACTTTATATTAGGTGACCTTAAATACTACGTGCTTAAGTCAAAAATAAGTAGAATATACTTATTGCATTCATATTGTATTGCTGGACATTTGTGCTGCTATTTAGGTGGGATACAGGTAAGGTTAGGGACAGGTTTGGTGGTATGGGTAGGTTTAAGGGATGGATCAACGGTGTAATTATAAATGTTAGTACAAAAATCAATTACAGATGTAATAACATGTATACAATTTTAAAATTACAAAAGTACAATTTAAAACATGTATGTACACAATAAATGCATTGTATTTTAAATGTAACTAGAAAAGGCCACCTAATATAAAGTTGAACCAATGACAGAAAGGTGAACTGGTTCTCTTTACCAGATTAACATTCATCGCAGCTCCTTGTAATAATGATTTGTGTTGTTTTGGCCACAGAACCAGATCAGTAACATCAGCGAACTCACTCCAGAGGGCAAAGCCGGAGCCACCTGGCCCATCGGAATCAACCCACCTTTCCGACCCAAAACCCGCTTTGAGGTGATCAATTGGGAATACTTCACCGAAGAGCACATTTATTCATGCGCTGATAGCTCTCCGAAGTGTGAACTTCGAGGTGCGGACAGGGCGGACGTCAGTTCAGTCCTAGAGACGGCAGTGGGCCGTCTGAACGAACGCTATCAGCCTCAGTTGCGTTTCCGTAAACTGC
This sequence comes from Enteromius unitaeniatus, assembly GCA_032359435.1. Classification (NCBI taxonomy): domain Eukaryota; kingdom Metazoa; phylum Chordata; class Actinopteri; order Cypriniformes; family Cyprinidae; genus Enteromius; species Enteromius unitaeniatus. Next base: position 15,403,342 of record JAUMHI010000043.1, read on the forward strand.
GTCTGCTGAATGGGTACCGGCGCTTCGATCCCACACGAGGCATGGAGTACGTGCTGGATTTGGCCCTGGAAGCTTTTACACAGAAAGGTCACAGTCAGGTTATCGCCAAACGGGTGAGTCTGCTGAAACCGCTCAGCGCTGTCGAGATCATCCCAATGCCATACGTGACAGAAGCAACACGGGTACAGGTGATCCTCCCTGTGACGGCACACGATCAAGACTTTGTGAGTAACTTCCTTGACATGTATGTCATGAATGCTCTGGATACCCATGACAATGCTCTTCTCACCTTCTTGTTTGTGTATGACCCCTTCGACGCCCAACGAGTCAGCCAGACGGACGTCTTTGCAGGTGTCAAAGCCATGATTAGTGAGGTAGAGAAACGTTACGGTGACGTAAAGATTCCTTGGATTAGCGTAAAGACTGAAGTGCCCTCGCAGGTCAAGCTGATGGACATCATCTCCAAGAAGCACCCAGTAGACACCCTGTTCTTCCTGGCCAGTGTTTGGACCGAGGTCAATGCTGACTTCCTTAATCGCTGCCGTATGAATGCTATCAGCAATTGGCAAGTCTTCTTCCCAATCCACTTTCAAGAGTACAGCCCCGCTTTGGTCTACCGCGACCAACAGCCTTCCGCCGCATCCTCGTTTGCGTCCGAGTCATTGCGCGATGGCCATTTTGACCGCCACGTCTTTGAAGAAGCCTGCTTCTACAATGCAGATTATATGGCTGCCCGAACAAAAATGGCGGCTGACATCTTAGACAATGACGAGTTGCTTGAGAGCATGGACGTCTACGAGATCTTTGTGCGTTATTCAGGGCTGCACGTGTTTCGGGCTGTCGAGCCTGCGCTAGTTCAGAAGTATGTGCACAGAGAATGTAACCCACGCTTCAGTGAGGACATTTATCACCGCTGTGTGCTCAGTAACCTTGAGGGGCTGGCCTCTCGATCGCACTTAGCTATGGCTCTGTTCGAACAGGAGCAGGCTAACAGCACCTGACTACTACTGCAACCCTTAAACATCTTTATACTCATTTAGGTGGCCTAAAGTGACCTACTGATATTGACGGAGTGAATTTCACCCTGATGCTGTGAACTTCTCTACACAGATCATCCAGTCATCTCAGTTCAGCCAAACACGGTGAAGTCGCCTTGCAAAAAAATCTGTACATCTTGCTTTCTTTTGCGGAACATAGAGGACATTTTGAAGAAAGTGTTTTGTTTAGTTTAGTTTATGACTATAAAGCAGATGTCAAAGGTGACCATTTCTTTTTGTTGTGGAAAGAAATTCAGGTTTAAATTGACTAGACGATCAGTAAGTAATTACAGATTTTCCATTTTTTGGGTCCAGGGATAGGGTTAGGGATCTAGATAAAATGGAGTTAACCTATGAATGGGTGTCTAATTTAACTAGAAAACAACATTCACAATATCTTCATAACTCATTTTAAATAAAACTTGAGGAGTGCATTTCATCTCGTTTACATTAATACTGATGATTGAATGCAGGAACCTGAAGTTAGCAATGGAAATGCATTCATCCTTTACTATATGAACATGTCAGGCTTTAGGTGGTTAGTAGAGGTTCTAGTCTCAGCTACACAAGTAACTTGAGCCATCTTTCTTCCTCCAGATATATGATTGTATTTCCTTTGAAAAGAATGTGCTGAATATTTCAGGACTGAATAAAAAATTATATGTGAAACCTGATTAAGAATCATTAATATGATGCACCCACTTACATACACTATATACATATTTTATCAAGTATCTTGAACTAAATGGAACAAAGCAACAGTAGTAGTCACTGGTTAAAGTCCTGGTTACAAAACCTGCATTTTTGCCAACTCGTGGTTTCTAGTTTGACATCAGTGATACTGAACACCGTTGGTTCTCACATTTAACTAAAAGTGACATTCCACATTTAAATATAGGCATCTGTGAATCTGACTCGTGAAGGGACCTTTAGAGATTGTTGTACAAAGAGTGCCTATACTCTTGAAAAACAGACTGGAGGAAATGAACACGTTTTATTTAACTAGCTTGGACTGGTTCATCACATTCTGCACATTTCCAGCCCCCTCCACTTTTTCAACAAATTTCTTGCTAATGAGAGTTGAAATTCAGTACACTAACGTTTATAGGGGCAGAAACATTGATGTCCTCTTCCACTGGGAGCAGTACATTATCCATCCAACTGTATGTATGGAAGTCTTTTTCTCTGCTCTTTCATGTATTTCAGAGAACAGAGGGAAGCCCTGTGGATTTTGCCAGGTCTAGAGTAGAGGTGATGAATGGTTCTTTCAAAGTGGAGGGTGTAGCCAGCTGCTGAATACAAACACCACTTTACTCACTGGCATAATGACCCATTTATCACCTCAAGAGTTAGAAAACATACTGAATAAATCACTAATTAATTATTCCCCCCACTTTTATTATTTTCAACCATTTTGATTCAAAGGCCGTACCTATAGCCCTCCAATCTAAGGAGGCATGCACCTTTTCTTTTTTGTTTTATAGGATTGTAAAAATAATTTATATAATTTGATATGATTTCATGAGCCCCCCTTGTATACATTAGTTGCACTAATTCACATGACCAGAATAAACTCTCAACACACTTTCAGTAAGGTGTTTCATTCACAAACTTTGGCAAGCGCTTGTTTATTTACATCCTCACTATGCTACACATGTATGCTGTAGTTTTCATCTCTCTAGCTGAACAGTGAAACAAAATGAGAAAGCAAACATATACAGACTGTGTGAGAGAGAAAACAATACATAGCAGATCATTAAAACCTACTGTTCAGATGTCTGCTGGCAGTACTTCTATGAACAAACCGAAGAAAAAGACAGACACCATAACCAAAATCTGGTTATAATAAAGATTTGAGAGCCCAGGAGAACTCTAGTAGTGAAAACCTCAATACTTGTGTGGAATTTAATCAAAGCGATACCAACAAACGTGATTTTTCAGCACACAGACGGTTGGATATTTCCCTTAAAGAAGCGCTGGAGGGCAGCATGATC
>JAUMHI010000043.1:15406472-15417983 GCA_032359435.1 Enteromius unitaeniatus
CGACTACAAGCAAGAGAGATGCTAACATTGAACCCTTAACCACATGATGGTCAGGTAAAGCACAGTTGGTGGCTTAGAGAATTAGAGAAGAGGTTACTTTACACATGAGAACAAAAAACCTTGTTTAGTCGCTAACACAGCAATACAGGTAGATGTTATGCTTCAAGTTTATAGTGTTCAAAATGGCTGACTATACATGTAGTACCCAAAAGATTCGACTGGAGGTGCTGTCGTTGCCCAACAGGCTCTGTATAAATCATTGGTGTGTTTCTCTTATCCATATTAAATCGCAAAGTCGTCCTAAAAGACAAAACAAAAAATATGTGACCTAAAATGGCCCCTGCTGTTCATGTTGGTACTGTATGTAGATGCTGTGGCCCAGACACTGAGGGTCACTACCTAAAGAAATTCAGTGCTCTTCTGACCTGGTCCCAAGCAGCCAGAAGGTTTCTCGTGTCCTTGTATGAAAGTATAAAAAATGTGTCCATGCAGCATGCATAGGTCTAAAAAAAGACTCTTGAGTGACAACACACAGGTCACCAGAACTCCTCTTTCTTTGTGAGAAGATGTGTAAGAACAATAATTGACCTGGACAAAACAACCTTTAGCTGACAGTAAAGAAGCAGCAAGAGGGTTCACGATCAAAACCCAGAGCCAATTTAGAAGTCATGTGACATTTATTCCCGAGTTCATACTTCATTTCTCTACTTTTTTTGTTTATGTGACGTATAATTAGCATGGAAAGTGTTTAGAGCGCTCAGGTATGATCCATGATTTAGTGCAAAGACTCTATGAGTCAAAGTAATTTTTAAAAGCACTGTTTTCACAGCTATGGAGAAATGGGAGTTTAAAAAGTGTATTTTTAAAAATGCATCCTTCATCTTTTAAAAAAGGCCTTCATCTAGTCAAAGTCTGTACACTGTCTTTTTAAAAGTAAATTACACCTTTGGTAAAACATCAAATAACACTAATGCTATAAAATCCTTCAACATTAGTGAGAAACACACATGCCCACAGTATGTTATTTTAAACAATACTATTGAAATGGATAACAAATAATGCTGGATTCAAAGAAACCTCTCCAAGAAGATGGTAATGCCATGTCCACACAAAAAAGGTTTAGGTGAAGAGTGAAGAAATGTTTGTGTAAAGACAAGATTTTACAGAATATTCACTTTTATCTAGCTGACTAATAATCTATAGAGTCTGACGTCACCACATCTGGGTCCAAACGCTTCCTCAGATCACAAAAACAAACAAATGGTGCTAATATACACTCGCAGTGTGCTATAGAACTACTAAAAAAAATCATGATCCTAACCTTTAAGTTCATATTGAAATCTCAGTTGACTAGACAGTAATTCATCGTTTCTGACTTGTTCAAATGTTGGTGATTGGGACACTGAGCCCAGATTGTAGTGTACCCTGGAAGCTTAGCTTAAAGGTGTACCATTAATGTGCAGTGCCCATAAGCCGAGATTTTATTACCATTTGGAGGCTTGGACCCAGACACAGTATTTGATACGTCACAACTTAAGCAGATTTTATTTCTAAATAACTTGTGTCAGCATGCTGGTACGGCCCATTTTCTTTGTATATGTGAAAACTTCTCAGAAACCGTCTGTGATCAGATTCATTCAAAGTCAACCAATGACTTTGTCAGTACTGTCCTACAAAGGCAAAATACACAGCAACTGCACAGAATTCATTCACTCACTTTAGTGGGGGTGTAGTTACTGTTTTGTCTTTATGTGTCAGAATAGCTTTTAAATACTTGACTAAAACGATGTCCTTCAATCTTCTATAATTATTTATGTACACAATTTATTTTAAAAAACGCAGCTAAATGCCATTACTGTGGCTGGGACAGACAGCAGAGAGTGACATACCCTGTTATCCACCAGCTCAGTTAATACTGAATGATTCTCCTTTTTTAAGCTGCCTCCCTTAAAGTACTTCATAAATACACTTCTGGATAAAAGTGTTAACCAATTATTGTAGCTCCACTGATTCCCAATACTGACAGACATACAAAATGACCTTTTTGATCAATACCCAAGAACAAAAATGGTACAAGTGTGGGCTAAATTAGAGACATCATCAAGTCCCAACACACGTTAATCACAGAGAAAATGTGTGTGAATGCCAGGAATTGATGACTGACAGGAAGAAGAGTTGAATCACAAATCAATCAACGTTGGATCAACAGTCTAGGAGACTGAGCCGGCTCTGAAGTCATCAAGTTCAAAATGCTGGTGGATGCGATTGGCATTAAAAACCAGAAATCCAAATAGTGCATTGTGAGATGATTTCATCCAGGAATGGAAGACACAGCACTGTGATTGGCTGAAATGCACATACTATACAATGGGGCTGCTGAAGTAACGGTTGGATTGGTCCAGTGTGGTGGATGGTAGGTCACAGTGACAGCAATGATGACTGGACACGCACACAAACCCCCATACACCGCGGATAATAATGCAGTGTTGTCACAGATGAGCCATGTTTTCTGAACGTGGTCGGTGTGAGTTCTAGGTGTTCCTCAAGGCCAAGGCCTGCTCCAGCTCCTGCCTCCTCTGCTGAATCTTTGGAAGCAGAAAGACAGTCAGTTTTGTCCAGTGCTGTTATAACATCCTGTTTTATGGCAGACCAGTAGAAAGTGCACACTAGTCATTGTATATTGTGATATTGTTACCTTGCAGTAGAAGTAACGGCTAACAGCCTCCTGAGACCAGGGCTCATGATAAAACTCTGCTCTCCTCTCTTCCTCTGGATTCCCAACAACATCTGTCATCAGCTACAAACAATCAAAATGTGTTACCCGTTAGAAATGCAGGACATGAAGTATTTAAGGGGCACACTTGCAGAGAAAGAAATCACATAAAAAAGGAACTCTCTTTTGCTTTTTATCAAACGTACATTAAAATTAGTAATACTGAGAAATATAATTAATATTATTAAAATAATATACAATTAAAAATTATTATTTGTTTTTTATTTTAATACATTTTAAAATGTTATTTATTCCTGTGATGTAGCGCTGAATTTTCCTTAAGGCTGCATCTTCAGAAAAAAAAAAAAAAGGTTAAGTTAAGTTGGTTAAGTAACTGCAATTTAAAAGAACTGCTGTACGTTAAAAAATATTTTAATGTATTAATTTTTGTATTCATTTCATTTATTCCTGTGATGAGAAAGCTGAAGTTTCCAGTCCTCCAGAAATCATGGTATTCAAGAAGAAATAATTCATCTCATTATCTGTTGTACTGCCTAATGTATATTTTTCTGGATTCTGTAATGTTGTAATTTTTACATTTTAAAAATTTTAATAAAAAAAATTAACTAGTCTTTATTCTAACTTTTAATGACCTTGTTGCACCTTTGCTTAATAAAATTATTCATTTCTTTTGAAAAGTAAGATCCCAAATTAATGGAATTTAGAATGGCAGTGTATGAGGGCAGTTGAAGCTTCAGATTTTATTAGTGGAAACTACTGAATATGAAGCAAATACCGTGTTGGTGCTTCTATAAATTTGGTTTAAAGTGTGTAATAACTCTATCATTAACAGCGGCAACAAAACAGAATAGCAAACTTAATTTCCAAACACTCCTACTGCCCCTTCTGACCTGTTCCAAACAGGTAGTCCCGCCGTAAACTCATGCCATTGGTTGAGCCAGATGTTGACATATCGGACCACTCAAACAATCTGAGCAATGTTTTAAAACCGGCACAGGGCCACAGTGTTTACACATTTTGGGACTTCAGCCTACAGCTGGATTATATGTATCTGTCTTTGCACATTAAACTGAAACATGAGTACTGTTAATAATAAGTACTATAACAGAAAACACATTTAATTTTTTTTAAATATACATTATGTAAATGTCAAGAGTCATGTGTTGAAGAATGAAAGTTGTTGCAGACCTTCAGATCTCTGCTCTGGGATTTGAGCCAGTCTTGGATATAGCCTTTGGGATCCCTGGAGAAGCTGAGCATGAAATCTCTCTGGATCTTCAGCTGATTGATGGACTCAATAGTCTCGTGGATCTGCAGAGCATTTAGAGACAAATTGAAAAATCAAGGGTGTATTCACAGGCACGATGGCATGGCAGAAGTTGTTAAATTGATTATTATCCTCGTGATGGACTAACTGTAATAATACGAGTCGAAATCAGAGAACCTATAATTCAGAACAAAATGTCTAGAAGTTCAATCATCTGCTCCGCTGTGCCCACACTGATGTGGGAGACGTGCACTAACCTTGTTGTCCAGAGAGGCAATCTCTTGCTGATTGGCTGTGGAGAGCAAGAAGCTGCTCATTTGTGCTTTAAGGGGATCTTCCACCTCTACATCAATGTCATAGCACGCTGTCTTTTTCTGATCATTAGCGTCAACGCTGTACAAAAATAACCTCAATGAGAATTCATGTTATGTATTCTTCAAAAAATTAGCAGCAGCAGCAGGAGTAGACAAAGCACAAGATACTTCTTCTTTTAGATCATATACACATACAGAGATGTGCTGAGGTTGAACTGAAATGATTATGAAATATTTGGAAAGAAGTCTCTTTTGTTCTCAAAGGCGGGATTTATAAAAAATATAGTAAAATATATGTTGTGAAATATTATCCATATTTAAAATAGCTGTTTTCGATTTACTTATTCATATCATGGTAAAGCTAAATTTTCAGCAGCAATTGCTCCTGTTTCCTGTTAATATGGTGATTCTGTGCTCATTTTTCAGGTTTCGTTGGTGAGTAGGAAGTTCAAAATAATTAACATTACTACAGTTTTAGTAATATATATGTAATAGAAATCTCATGTAAGGTTATAATTTTCATCAATTTAAAGTGTCCTTCCTAAAAGTAAAAACGAATTACCCCCAACACTTGACCAGATGTTTATATGATGAAGAACACTGTCTTTTGGTAGATACAGTATCTGCACTAATATGACACAATTGTAAAAAAAACAAGTATACAAGCATCCAAACCTAATAATGTGATTGATGACAATAGGGTCGGGGGGAAGTAAGAGGTTGGTGAGGCGCTGAGGAATTTCAGAGAACTTCAGACGTGGACAATCAAAGATCTACGAGAGGAGATGAGAACAGAAATAAAAAGTTCAAATACAGTATACTGGCTTTACATAATAATTCCTTCAGCAGCGTTACTATATCAAATACATTATAGGGGTTTAAGTGAGGCTGATTCATTCATTAATTATGGAGTGTGATGAATGTTAATCAATGATGATTCCAATCAAGCGTACCTGTTGGAAGTACTTGTCACAGTTGATGTACTCCTTGTCATGCGAGTCCTGCAGTTTGTTGGTTTTGACATACTGCCAGAGGGCCTGGATGATACTGGAGCGAGTCTGTGTGTGTATTCCCAGCAGACGAGCCAGACGCGGGTCCAGTTTAAACTGAGGCGGCTGCACACAGAACACAAAGCTCTCAGATTAATAATGCTTTTCAGTCACCTTTTAGTATGCTCCATCTTCATTTCAGAGTACTGACACATGCATACATTTAGTTTCATTAACATCTAATCTAACAAAGTATAGGCACAGCAGAAGAATATTTAGCTATTCTGACTGTCACAAAGTAAAGCATCACAAAATGATTAAGTAGACCTGCTACTCATAGAGTTTGGCTCTAATATACTTAAATATGTGACCTATTACCAATCAAACTCAAGACTTTAAGGTCTCACAGAAAAGAAAATAACACAACACCAAGACAAACTGCTTTAAAATTTGACATGATTGTATGAAATTATACAATCGCATTTTGCACCTTGTACTTCTTGACCTGTAGTCTTCTATTAACATACAAGGAAACATTACCGGATGTATTTTGTTGCCTTTACCTGGTAATCCAGCATTAACAGAAGTGTGCAGCGCACGTTCACATCTCCAGGCCTCTTCACCTGGAAACCATCCGTCTCCTGAGTGTTTTGGGTACGATGCCACTGCAGAAGAAAAAAGAAACTGAACTGCCATAATGGAATAGAAAAAATAACCTGAATGATGACAACACTACACATCTGTACGAAACAAAATACTATATAGTACGTTTATATTAACTAGCTACACTGAAAAATACAGTGTCTACAGGACATAAATGCAAATATATAAGATATTTATTGTGGTTCTGGTTCTTGGTTTTAAGAATTTCCAGTACAAACAAAAATGGTTTAAAGTCAAATCAAGTCACATTGGTTTGTACAAGGACTTATAGTGTTTCACTGTTATTTAGAGTGATAGGCAGGAAATAAACCACCAACCTCAACCAAGTGGTTATCAGGGCCATAAAGGTCTTTGTCAAGCTCAATCACCAGACTCTTGAAGAATGAGGAGAACTTTCTCTTCATCTTTCCCGGCTGTGCAAGAAAAAATGAATACTGTTTTCAGAGCGTTACACTAAGCAAACTATCCAGTTTCAAGGATGGAGATTTTGTTGGAAAACAAGAACTTTACACCACATCATAAACTTTCCTGGTAGACTTTCCATGGAAGAGAACGGGCAGAATGTTCATTTCAAATGTGGCATACTGGTGGATGATTTGCTGAGCAGGACAACATTCCTTTCAGCCCAGAGACGGCTTGAGTCCTTCAAGCTATCATCAATAAGTACTAGTTTCATTTCTTTGGGCATGGAAAAGCATGCCTCAAGTGTATTAGCTAAATGGGTCTTGGTTAGAGACTGAACCAAGAGGCTGGATTTATGCTGTACTGCATAAACTCTAAAGAATTTCATCCTCATGCTTCAGCTGCAATCACATGAATCAACCGCTACATTAGCATATCACGCGGGTATTTCAGATCACAAAGTAAAACAAACATTTTTTGCTTGTTTAGCCAGCTCAAGTGCTGACGTCAAACACGTAACGTCTGGTTATTTGTTACTAATGTAATTCCTGTGGGTGAAGTCCACCGCATATAAACAGCACTTCATGAATAGGTATGTCACGTCTCCTCCTGCTATATCACAGTGACACCATGCACAAGGGACAGGGTGGATAGGTAAATGATTCTTTCAAACCAGTGTAACGTGTGTACAATATGTGTAATATTCATGTTTTATGCTTAAGCACTTTAAAAGTTTAATCGCAGCATATTTTGGACATTTATTCTGGGTGTGATGTACACTTGCCTACTAGACTGCCATTAGGTGCATTTTAGGTTAAATATTCCTCATGAAAATAAAAGCATGCCACAAAGGCATTCAACAAAGTTACAGATGTAATTAACCGAGAATATTCTTTTAAGATACGCATTGTTGGTTTAAAGGGTGCATAGCATAAAAGAGCAGAGTACGAAAAAACAGGCCAAGTCAATGGACCCACAGAACTATCTGGCACGTATGTTTGGATGGAGGCTGGGAAGTGATCTCACTGGTAAGTGAGGCACATGTCTGTGGTCAAGACGTGGAGCCTGGGAGAGTAAATTTAACCTCACTAATTCAAAATGCACATAGCTGCCATTCACAAGGTATGATGTCAGAGACACGATCAACACTTCAGACAGTTATTTGTGATACAAAAGTCATACGTTTTCCCAATAGAAAACAAGCAGTTGTTGTGCAATTATTGATTTAAGTATAACTGACTCACATCATCCAGCAGTTTGCCCTCCACACGTAGCTCCCAGGATGCAATGCTTCCTTCAGAGTCCTCTGCATCAGGCTTGGCAGGGTTAAACGTGTTAGAGATGTAGAGACGCAGTTTTCGTTTTTGCTTCAAATAGGAAAGAATACAAAAAAAGCAAATCAGAATATTTATCATCTTGAGGACTGAATGAAGATATTAGTCTAGTAAGAAGCATTAGGTTGGGAAAAAATGCTTTCAAGCTCATAAGTGGTAAAATATGAGAAGCTAAACACAGAATAATGGCACCAGACTCATGTTGATATATGCAAGCAAATGGTTCAATAAGAGACGACTAAACTGCAGGTGAAAATGCTTGTTCCAAGGTTCCATATGCCTGCTTATAATTGTCTGATATGTAGGTGAACAAAAGTACAAGAACAAATGCATGTATGCTTTTAAATATGGTTAAGTACAATGAAATTACAAAAGAGAATATATGGATTATGAGGATGAGAAATACCTTCATGGGTCTCTTAAGTGCCTCTTGGATGTCCACCCGTTTGCGCATTATGGTCTGGTCTAATTTGCGCTCGAATGCCAACAGATCCATATACGCCTGTGACTCCGGAACAAGCTCACGAATCTGAAAAAGGAATTCAATAAAACTTCATTTTGCAGATGGGAGCACTGGTAAGGAAATCCAAACTATCCTAGTTATTTCCCTTGTTCTGTGTACGAGTGTTTCATCAATGACTAATGCGTCTGGCGTCTCCACTGGAGTTGTAGCCATCTATAAGGCCTGATAACACACAGATAATGCTGCTTATCTTATCCAACACACCCAGCTCATAGTGACATAGTGAGTATAAAAACCAAGAACAGAAGCATGCATATGCAATGTTTCAACCCTATTAAATTATTAAAAAACTGATTTACAGCAAAAACCATCACCATGTCTTATATTTCAGATTATATATTGCAATATTAGAATCTCTCAGAATATAATTGGAAGCTGACATTAACTAGAGCAGATATTATGTAGAAAAATCAACATATTTTACAATATATAATATATATATATTTTTTTTTAAATGACCTGCTGTCAGTGCAGACTATATCTGCATTGTCTGGTTGAGGTGACAATTACTGAAGGCAAAAGCCCTCCAAAACATTTCTGTCTCCCGTATTGCTTGCTCTAAAAGGCCAAGCCAGAGAACAGACACGCACCCGTGCATCTTCATCCGTGCACATTTGCACACACAAAAACCCCAGCTAAACCAATGAAAGCAATGAAAAGGCTCAGATCTCTTACTCACCCTTTGTGGAAGGATCTTATCAGCCATCTTCCTCCTCTTGGCACTGCAGAAAGAGGGAGAAAGGGGAAATGGAGAGGAAAGGCAGAAAAAAACCCAAGATGTTACTATGGAGACTGACAGTGGAGCACCCGGGACATCTGCTAAAATTCTGGGGTTGGTCCAGGATGCGGGAAAGGCGGTGTGGGAGTGTGTGTGCGTGCGACGCCAGCCCAGATGGTGCTGGCAACCATTGGCATGGAGGACGTTACTAGAATCAACTAGAATCGTTACTGCTTAAACTTCACAAGTTAAAGCCCAGAAAGCAGCAGAGATTCATGGGACCTGCTCATCATGTGCAGACAGGTGTGTCACTACGCCAATGTATACATTTGTGCACATATATGAATGCTCTGAGCATAGCAGGTAACACCAGTTTGGTGTTCTTTTGCGCTAAACTGCTAGTTGAGAGAGCTGCTTGTGGTATTACCTGTGAAATCAAATAATCATTGGTCCTATAAACTAGACTACAAAGAATGCTGGACATTTCTTTGGCATGTTTTCATTCCTCCTCATAGAAAAGAGATTTGTACACTCAAAAGCAGGATCCATAGAGGTGACCATCACCAAAACAGACCAGGAAAACAACGACCAAATACTATATTTGTTATTCCATGGTGAACATCTGTGTAGAACCAGTTAGCATTTATTTTAAAAATAATAATAATAAAATGCAAAAAATATCTGCACACTACACCATCTTAATATATTTAAGCGACCAACTAAAACACACAGATCAGCCAGACCGACTTAGTTTAGTTACTTATAAATATATAGTTATTAAAAAGTTTAGTAATTTGTGAATACATTGAAAGTGTCAAACAAGCTCTCACATACTGCCATCATGCCATGCAACAGGACATGCAAGCACATTCATGCTAAATCAACCTTAATATATGAACATAATTATAATACCTTTGATTTTCTAATGCCTTTGACTCAAAAGTCATGTTAGGTTTCATTACATGACTAACTTGATGACTGACATCAGCTGATCTGTAACTTAATAAATTAAATTAAATTAAACAATTGCCCTATAAAGGAATAATCTTTGATAACCACCAAACATTAATCAGAAGTGAAGGGGGGGTAATCCTTATTAGAGGTTTGTCTTTGGAGGCAAGATGTGCCAGGGTAAAGGGGTCAAGGCTCGGGACAAGGGTGGGATCAAAATGTGTGAATCCATCATGCAGCAGAATAAACTCCTACTTTGATCCGAGTGTGGGATCTGATTGGGCCTCTCTCATGTCCATCTGTCTCCCTGGCATCTCATTTGGTCCAGGAAATCCAACAGGCTTCCTGATGGCATTCGAAGGGTCCTTCATTAGAGGGTACTGAGCGGGTTTGTATGTGTTGCAAGAGCATGTGTGTGTGTGTGTGTGTGTGTGTGTGTGTGTGTGCAAGTTTAGAGTTCCTGAATATGTTGGGGACACATTACAAAAAGCTGAATACACAAAACAAACAGCATTGGAGTTGTACAAGAAACGGCAGAAGCAGAGGAAAATGATCTGATATACCATGTGTGGTTATTACACACACACAACCAGTGCATTGATTAGTCTGATGTGAGACAGGAGGGCTCTAGACAATGCAAGATAATGTTACACTAATGTGTCGGACAAGGTCGACAGACAGAACGAGCAAGTATGTGAATCAATGAAGCTGATTCAGAGAGGACACAACACACAGAGAGAGAGAAATAAGACAAGAGATCCAGAAAACCATGTAGGAACAAATATTACATACAATATTTCTCAGAGCGTGGCCCCTTGCTGTCACAACAGCACAGTCAGATAATTGGCCAGCACACTGAAGACTACAGATCAGATTAACTGCAACTAAATAACAGCTACTGCGCAAACTGAGACACATGTCACAGAGATTTGTGATACAAGACCACAGAGTGACCCCATTTAAAACCTCTGGTCGTATCTGATCAGAAACAGCTAACAAATGGCACCAAGAACAAACAGTGCAAATTAAATCAGAAGAAATAAACATCTTAAGGAGGATACAAAAAAAATGCTGAGAATAACACAATGTCCTAAACATATTCCAGTAGAAAGTCATTTATTTCGTCACACATTGAAAGTGAAGCTGCTCTGTGACATCATGATACAACCGCAGACAAATCAGAAGATGTGCTGATGTCTAATGTGCAGCTATCTCAAGTGGAGAAAAATGTTGGACCAATAAGATTTCACGGTGGGTGGGGCTACCAGCACTCCATCAAAATACTCTACCATTTTAAGGATAGATTACAATCTCAACAGGGACACTACAGACTCTGAGCTATCCTAGACAGCAATAATTCAACTATTTAGACATTTCAGTATGGAGACCGTTTAGACATCATGATTTTTCAGTAGTACTACAGCACACCGTAAGTGTACATTAGCATATTAGTATATTTTATTTTGGGATCTGAAGGAGCGTTCGGACCCAGAAACTGTGAAATGTGACACAGACCAGGGAAGTATTGCAGAAAGCTTAGTTAACTTACCATTTGGTAAAACATAACCTCTGGGTTGATTTACCCCAAACCCGCATACCATGAGTATGTCGGTTCC
>JAUMHI010000043.1:15418705-15429363 GCA_032359435.1 Enteromius unitaeniatus
AGAGAGTAAGTTCCTATGGTTACATACATACCCAGAAAGTTACCTCCGTTTTTGGAACCGAAAGTTGAGGTTATCCATTAACTTACCCTTAAACTTACCCGGGTATATCACATAACCTGCTTTCTGGAATACCCCCCTGGTGTACAAAGTTTGTTGTAGTTGGTTAGGACAAAAAAATAAAAACACATGAAAGAAAAGACTCATGAAGTCTACATCAATACACCCATAACCATTTATCTCAAACAGAATTGGGCTATTCTGTGGAAACAGTTCTTGTCGACCTAGCCAGCAACAGAGACAATCTACATGCTCATCATTCAGCACTGACTTCATTGAACACTTTATTTCCAGTGTTTTTGCATTATAGATTATAGGAATACAGTAAACATATCCTTTTCAGCCCCCAGGGGTTTATACAAGAGTATTGTGTAGTATGGAAGAGCTTTGGTCCATGCCATCCTTGACCTTGGTTAAAGGAGTAGTTTACTATAATGTCATGCTTATCTCACTTTTTATAACTTTCCTTCTTCTGTGGAAGATTGTGAGAAATGTCCATACAATGAAAATCAATGGTCATCAAAACTGTTTGGTTACCAACAGTCTTCAAAATATCTTCTTTTGTGTTCCACAGAAGAAAATCAGTCATACAGTCTGGAGAAACATTAGTAAATGATGACAGAACATTTTGGTTCCATTTTGGAACCTTTCATATCTGTAATGTTAAAAAGTGGTCAGTGCTAATCTATTTTTTAATGCTAGATTATTGCTCCAAAGCAGGGTTAATACCGGCAAGATTATAGACCTTTATCTGGTAAGTGAAGCAGTGTCCCATCGCAACGCAGTCAAATCTAATGGGAGAATCCTCTCTTTTTCTTTCTTTCACTGTTTCTGCAGCATACAGTACCTGGCTGCTTTTATTCGAAACAACCACAAACTGCCTCAGTTTTCACGATTTCCTGACACAACACGGATGAGATGCGTGGGATGAATTATGGGCCTTCTAAAATATTATGCAAGAGCACGTTTGCGTGGAATAAGATTTTTAGGCCTACATCCCATATCACCAGCTGAAATTAATATATTTCCCTTCCAAATGTGCAATCTAAATAAATCTGCTTATTTCCCTAAGTTCATAGCGGTTTACATTTAAATTTGACACCCTTACAAAAACCCTGTTTTTACTATAGTAGATATGTATGTTTTATTTTATTTTTACTGATTTTCATTTCTTAATTTTAATATGAGCAGTAGGGGTGTGACGAGACACTTATCCCCTAAGACAAGACAGGTGAGACACTGGGTTCACGAGACAAGACGAGATTTTTTGCCTTTTTAAAATAAATCCTCGATGATAATATATATTGGGAAAAATACATATTTTATTCAACAAAAACATTCCAAAAAATGTAGGTGCATCTTGTAATCAATTTTTTTAAATTAAACAATTTTAATTTTAATATCATCAGAAGGTCCGTGTCCCTGTCGGCATGCAGCCAGTTTTTTGAGACTGCACGGACTGACCGCGTACAACAGTCTATGCGCGAGATGAATGCTGAAAGACTGCAAGTCAATTGGTGGCATTGCCCATGTATCGAGCTCGTCCGTCCGCTCTAATCCACGATTGAGTATACTTTGAAAGCTGTGTAGATGCGGCCCTAAGTCTGTCTACACAGGACGCGATAAAGCGACCATTGAAAACCATTTGGAATTCGTATCAGCACGTCATAAATAGAACGCGGCAGCAGTTTCCTGTCGGAGATTTGTTGCACCACTATGCATTAAACCACTATCGCGAGGATATCGCCAAGTTTGCGAGATCTCGTGCCACGGAATCTCGTCACACCCCTGATGAGCAGCATCAAGATAGATGAATGCGTGGGCATTGGCTTAAAGTAATGTAACAACATTTTGCCTAATTAATCTTAAACAGAATACCGTGTTGACAGCGTAACTATGAATATTAATTAAGAATTTTGGCATAAATGTTGTATATTTAAATGACAGAATGATTACATTTAATACAAATAAATAAAAACATGTTCATTCTGATCTTGCACACAAATTTAAACACGCAAATACCAATGTGCTGCAATCAGTAATGTTACGTTGGACAAGTTCTGTTGAGTTAAGTCACCATCATTAAGTACATCACTGTAATCATCAGAATATCTCTTTACCTGTCTCTGAAAATGTCAGGATTTTGAAAAGATCCTACGGATGCTCATTTAAACAGGCTTTTATTCAACTATAGGTTACTACAGTGTATTGAAAACATAAATAACGGGAAGAATCGATACACTGCTTTGACGAACACTTCCGGAAATCAATTCCACTGTAATAAAGGTCCATCCAGAATGATTTTAACACTATTAATGGGTTAATGATTTCTTTCTTATAATCCTTCATTCATTTGAGGGATAAAGGAAAATAGGAAACCTGTTAGTCCATTTATCTTTTGAGAATACGTTCTGTATCATTACTTCAATGGGAGTTTCAAAAGAAGTATTCAACCTACATTAAGAAAGATCCTCCAGGTCCTTGTTACTATTGTGTTATGATTATGGTGCTATTGTTTTTATGTGGGTTCCTGATCATTAGTATGTGTCACATTATACTCACTTCCTGTTTCGATTCTGTACAGCCTGCTGCTGTGATGGAGCGGGACGTTTACGACTAGTTTCCATGGCCTGATTGGTGAGTCCGGGCCGGACAGCAGGGCTACCTCCAAATGGTGGTCCTGGAGGCCCCATTGGGGCCCCCTGATGAGGCATTCGTGCTCCTGATGGCATACCGGGCCGCTGTAAAAAAATGGTGACAGCAAAAAGACGAAGATAAGGACTTGGAGAAAAATTACATGATTATCATGTACTCTGAAATGACAGTAACCATACTTTATGAACTTACACATAAATGACAATCAGTTGTAACAAAAAATTTAGTAGAAATGAAAAGTTTGAAAAATGACAAGAGGAAGATATAAATATCTGCCACTGTTAGACCTACGGTAACTTACTGACACCACACACAACAGCAGCTGTTGCTTTCCTTAACATCAGCAGCAACTGCACACACAACTCAAGAGCAATCTATTCAACACTTGTGACACCACGCACAAAAGGTCACACATACAGCAGTTCAGGACAGTGAACAAATGACTTTAAAAGAGTAAACGCAAGTCGCACACATGTGCATAAACGTCTCTCCGGAGAACAGATGGTGAGTGTTTCAACTTTGTCTGATACAAACACTCATGCTATTTAACTGTTAGATGCCGTTTAATGGCATTAGTTACGTTATTAGTTGCTATTCTTATTACATCAGAGCAAGTTTTACTTGATTTTTGCAAGGTGTTGTTCACTATTAAATTGAACTGGTCAATTTAAATAAATAAATGCAGACAAACTAAGAAAAAATGGTGGTAGAGTAACAAATGTCCCACAGAATTTAGCATTAAGTACAGAGATACACTACATATTAAAGAGATGCAGCTGTTTTAAAACATGACATAAAAAAACAATTATCTTCAGAAAATACTTATTTTCTTGGCTACTAATATAACTGGGAACCCATCAAATAATGCATATGGGGTGAAAATCAGGGTGGCTATTATTAAAGATATTTTTTTTCCTGGTATTGAAGTCGCAGCCTAAGCTATCCGCTGAAGTAATTGATCATATATTATAGTGACATAATTTAGGCTCCAATATATGGCTGCCAAGACATGTCAACTGAAGATGTTATTGAGAGTGACAGACTTGATGGGCGCACAGGGAGTGAAGGAGTGAGACAATGCAACTGATGGATGAAAGATAAAGTTTGCTATGATAGTACACAACATGAAACAAATAAGATGGACAGGATAGCAATAGGTTAATGAGAGCAGCGGACAGGATTTTCTTTAGAAAGACAAAAGAAAGCAGAGGGTTATGATCATGGTAACTGGACAGGCAATTTGTCAAAGGTACGGCTTGGAGTGACAGAGAAAACACACAAATTTTGACCAGACAGTGGTCAAAAGAACAGGCAGAGGAAACGCCAATCAGACAAAAATAGAAAAGTGTACTGCGAGTAGCGTACATGTCTGACAATGAGTTCAACGAGAGTGACTAAAGTCACATCAAACAACAAAGACGGGGAACAGATGAAAAAGAAATGTCAGTCAGATGCAGTGACAGATGTGAGAACAGAATGGGTGAAAACCAAGTGTAAAAAGCTGATTGATAAGTGTTTATCTGAAAATGCCAAATACGTATGAATATCCCCAGTTATTCCGTAAAGCTTATCTGGGGTTGGAGTTTAGTGAAGTGTCATTACACCAGCATTACCGTACAGCATATGCCTGATTAATGTCTTAGGGCTGCTACACAACAAAACAGCCAATTTGTCCAGTCCATTCTGCTACTTTTCATTGTTTTCCTATGTAAATTAGCATTAGACAGATGTGATTTTAAGTGAAGCTTAAGTCTTCTGCAGCATCTTGCACATTAAAAAAATATGCAGTACTCAATCTGAAATGAGTGCAACTTTTAAAAACACGTCTTGAGTCAGCACAGAACCACCTAGAGAAGATCTGTCAAGGTCTGCTCTAATTGACATAGTTATGTTAAACACAATTACTTGCACCTTGTGGCTGTGGTGTGAGAAACCTCTCTATGCACTTCAGTTAAACAGGAAGGGCTCACACTGAACTGCTGCAGATGTGGAATGTGGAACAAACGTGTGAGAGTCACAACTAACTGCTGATTTTGGGTGGTTTCGTGTTTAATTTAATCAAAGGAGGTGATTGTGATGTACCCACTAATGATGTAGTTCACGTGGGCAAGAGCTATGTTATGTCTGCAGTTCAGGAGATTGATGAACTGAACTCTAGACTGTTGTGAAATCAGAGCAGGCTGTGCCGAAAGCATTGAGTTGCAGGCTAATGAAAGACAATGACTTACAATGAGATGTTTAGCATTCGATAAGGCCACACACTTGCAGGTGTAACATTTCTGTTATTCCCTGAATGCTGCAGATAAACACTTTCTCTGCCTCTCAGCCAGATGCTTTTAACTGTCTTTGTCTGCTGCTGAGCTGTCTTACCGTCACATTAACGCAGGAAAAAACTGACCAGCAGGAAAAATGATCACGTTTGATAGCTGGAGAGAAATGAAAGAGCCTTTCATCAGATTCCTCTTGTTATCAGAGTAGCGGGTTCGCTCATGAACAAAAAGCTGAACATTTCAATAGTCCTGAAATGTACCACTTAAAATAGTTTAAACAATTACTGTCCTTTGCTGTCTCTCTCTGCGTGGCTGCTTTGTTCACAAACCACTTTGAATATAAATTTGGATGCAGGTAGGAAGGAGAACATTTTATTTGGAATATTTTCCAGCAGTCAAACCAAGTGGATTTGCATTTCAGAGGCAGTTTGTTTGTGCTGTCAATCAGCTTTGACTGATGAGCACTTCTGCTCGATTCCTGCTGATAAACAACAACTTTTTGCTCAAGAACACGCTCGTCCCTCTGGAGCTTCTTTGCTTGCTGTTAATATGACAACTGCAGAGACGTGTGATTGGACATATGACGTTATTTGACTCCTGGGCTTTCCAGGAGTTACTGAAGATGTTTACATACATGAATAATCAAGCCGCCTCAGTCCATCACACTGAGATTGTTTTAAATGACATTGTTTCGATTCAATGGGGGGCGGTGCGGATTGTAATAGTACAAATCTTGCAGCGTAAATCCTCGAATCCAATTATTTGTGTGGGTTTGTTTGCATCTCGCCTATGTCTTATAAACTTATCTTTGTCCGTGGAAACGAATACTCAAGTCTGATAGTAAAGTTTAGGAATAATATAAACACGACTTTCAGAAACTGCAATCAGATTAGTTCAGAATGACACAAATCTGTGCACACTGATACACAGGAGGACAAATGGAAGGTATATTGCAATGTTTCACAATATGATTTGTTCAACAAACAAAATAGGGTAAAAGTCATAGTTGGACTTATTGTTCTGCTATTTTCAAACAATTCAATATACTGTATGTGCAACGTGTAAAAATACTGCTACTCCTTATCTCACTGTATTTTACCATGGTATAAGTTTGCTTTGTTTAAAGTGAACTGGAATGAGAGTTTCCGCTCCTAGAGTGAAACGACCTTTAGGTCATCTTTATTTATCCACACAGTTACACAGTAAGACTGAGTCTGTCATTAACCAAGACTGTGTTTTTTTGTTTTGTGCCTGACAGAGAAGGAGCAAATAATGAAAGAAAGTATTAGCGAAACCTAATCTGAACTCAAAATGAGCCCAAACTGAACATCTGAAAGCGGAGATCAAAAAGAAAATAAGGACCAAAACAGAATAAGCATAAAAACTACCTACAAGTCATTGTCTAAGCACAAGTGAGACAAAATTTCAATTACTTCCAACTTTTCTAGCATTAGAGGTGGTTATAGTTATTGTACAGTACAGTACTGGCCACAGTACAGTATTTTTTTTCCTACAAAAAAAAAACAAAACTCATTTCACTCATGCTAGCTAAACTGTTACTTAATTGCAAACCTTGATGTGCACATACTGTTCCTTGCCTTGGGAACAAGGCTGAACCACCACATTCTTGCAGTTCAAACATACAATGTCACGTAACAAAGACATATATACTGTATAACTTTCATATGCCAGGCTTCAGACTGAGTGCAGTAAGGTGAACAATAGCAAAGGTCAGGCTGGGGTGATTCAGAGAATACACTAGTCTAGAAAGAAACACAGCAGACACAGAGGAGAAGAACACAGGCATAGGAGAGGACATAAAAGGAGATGAAGCCAAAATAAGGAGCAGGAAACATTTGCCCAGGAACAATCAGTGCTTCGTCAAGGTTAATTAGTCTGCAGAGGCAACACCATCATTTTCTTCATTCATCATCCAAACTCAGCATTTATGTGTTGTTATGTGAAGGTAAAGCAGCTTAATGCGGAACTGAGGCAAATAGTGAACAAAAGGTTGTTTATGACGTCTTTTGTCTTCAGTTACAAAAGAAAACACAACACAAGCACATACTAGAATTAACTATTAACTAAGGAACTTCTTATCATTCATTCAAAAGTCTGTAAGGTTTTTGTTTTGGATAGAAGTCTCTTACGATTACCAACAGTATATTAACTGTTTAAAAAATATATAGCAATAACTTGAATTTAACTGTTTTAACCATTTTTACGATGTCATTTATTCATGTGATGGTATTTTCAGCAGCTGTCACTCCAGTCTTTAGTATCAAACGATCCTTCAGAAATCATTCTAAGACTGTTAATATTAATGAATCATGATAATATTATCATCCATGTTTTTGTGGTGATACCTTTATAGCATTCCTTGGTAAACAGAAAATAAAAAGCATTCATTTTAAATGCTTTACTTTTAATTTTACTTTAATTTTTATTTTTACTTTTATAAATGTCTTTACTGTTTTTTGTCAACTGAATGCATCCTTTAGAGCCTAAACTTTTAAAAGAAAAATATATCCCACAGTAGCTGAATAACCTCCATATCTAAACAACATACTAAAACATGAATACTCAAAAGTAAAATAAATAGAAACAATCAAACAGACCCCAACTAATGGTGCTCTTCGGAGATGCATAATCTGCCATACACGTAATAACAGTAATAATAATAATAACTATAAACATGGCACCTTTTCAAAAACCCAATGTTGCTTTACAGAAACAAGAAATCATATCAAGAATAAAAATCACAGCACAAAAGAAACACACGAAATGCAATAAAAGCAACAAAGAATGAAAAACCGGTTTTGTGCATTACGCTTACTCTACTACAAAACATCTTTTTAATTCAAATTGATCTGCTCTGGCTAGACAAAGCCCTGCTAATCATAAATAAAAGATTACACCGCTTCTGTAACGTTACTGTATGTACACAAAGGTTTAGACGACAAGTGGATATCTACAGCCTCTTCTGCATCCAACCTTGAATAGTGTCACATGGGAAACAGCAGTCCGTGTTACAGTGCTGTTAGTTAGTAATAATTACTACTCGCTACTAGTGCATGCTTCGGCTCTAAGACTAGCTTGCATTTTTGATGAATGACATGAGAACAGACACACTAGTCTACATAGTAGATGTTATCCGAAGCACTTGATGTGTTCCTGGAGTTGTAATAACAGTGTGTTGAGTCACAGAACGGCTTGTGTTTTGAATGAAAGCGCCCGTCACCTTAGGCACGCTGCCAAACGCATGCAGCCTCCAGTGACCAAAGTGGCTACCTTTGGCCTTTCTTTCACGTTCGCTGATCCGTCTCGCTCTTTTTTCTCTCTTACACGCTCATCTCCCTCGGTCGCCTCTTCTCCCCACCCCGTCTCCGTTTCAAAAAGAAGAGCCGGGATCCGGAGGACTGGAAATAACCTTCACTGGGACACCGTTCACCGCTATCAGTCAAACGCACGGGCTGTGTCTGTAGCTGAGCTCAAACACACACACACACACACGCGCGCCGAGAGGGTACGTACCACTCCATGGACGAGGAACTCAAATAGTTTGCTCTTGGTGGCTTTGCGAGCTCCTCCAGCGGTCTCCTCCGAAGCCATTTCCCTCTGGTCTCCCTCCACTCTGGTTCTCCCTCGC
This sequence comes from Enteromius unitaeniatus, assembly GCA_032359435.1. NCBI lineage: Eukaryota > Metazoa > Chordata > Actinopteri > Cypriniformes > Cyprinidae > Enteromius > Enteromius unitaeniatus. The sequence goes on from JAUMHI010000043.1 coordinate 15,427,337, forward strand.
TTTTGTCTTTCCCTCTCCCTCGCCTCTCTTCCTTTTCACCCTTCGCTCACCTCCTCAACCCCCCTCCGAGGCTCCCTGCTCCACTTCCCTTACTTTCTGCTTTCTCTCTCTCTCTCTGTCTAGGAGTGTGCTGCTCGGTCGAGTCTCTCGCTCTCTGTGTCTCTCACGCTTGCGTTTGGTTGAGCTGCCTTTCAGGAGCCTGGCTGCGAGAGAACGTGGGGGGTTGAGAGTTGGGGGTCTTTCAGGGGGGTTCCTGCTGGCCCACCATGACCGTCCCCCCCTCCCCCTTTTACAAACACACTGACTGGAAAGCGCACACGCTCACAGGCTGCTGCAGCTGTTGCATTCCATTGGTAGATAAGGGAATGCTCGCTGACTGGTCGCTTGCAGCCCTGCCGCGGTGTAGTTAGTCTCGCCGCTAACCAAACCCCTCCTCCTCTGCCTTCACTACTGCTTTCTCTCCTGTCCTTTGCTGCAGTCAAACCCAGCAGTGCTTGGAATACGCTGCTCATTCTCAAAAAATGGAGGGAGGTTTCTTAAAGCAGCAGCAGTGAGGAATAGCTGCCCGTTTTTAGACCGAGGTGGAAATAAAGCAGGCTCATAGAGCACCGAAGGCCGATTATTTTCACTCTACCTGTCATATTGAGCTTTTTCATTTGCTGTCTGTCGCAATTAAATAATTCAATTCCTTTTCTGTTAGATGGATTTTGCTGTATTAATGGATTAGGCTGTTAAAAATGTGGGGTTACTCACCATCAGTGATAATGAACAGTTAACATAACTCCAAGATAATTTTGTACATATATGTTTTGTCTATCTTGTATATTGTGTACATATGAAGAGTTCAGATGCAGAAGCCTCTAAGTGCCGTCCGAAAGTTTATTCTAAACGTAATATTTTCTCAGGCTCCTATGTCTACTGTATGTTCCGTTTTTACACTATTCATAAAAAAACTATTCATTGACATTAGTGAAATTACTAAACCTACACATATATAAGCCAGATAAATATGCTCATTTTAGAAGAAAATGTCAAATTTCAACTCTACATTTGTTGATTGACTAGTTTTATTGTGTAAGTGTTGAATGTCAGCTGACCAGAGCAGAAAACATGTCTTATCGCATCCGCTTGTAGGAGAAAATGTTAACAGCAGTATAAACTGAGGGCAATATCCATGCACTTTTATTGTAATCATAACCCCCATTTGTTATCTGTGTTTTAAGGTGTTTTTTTTTTTAGGTGTGCGTTCTGGACGCTTCAAGATAAATTCCATGTGTAAACATACTTGGCAAATAAATCTGAGAGTTTGATTCTGATTCTGTTGTCGTCTCCTTCCCTTACTCATTGGCTGTCCATCAAATGTTGATCATTTGACTTCCTCAAATGTCCATGTGCCTGATTTTCCCATAACTTCAAATTAACAACATGAATTAAATATTCTCAACCATCCACATCTTTACAAAACATAAGCGGTATCAATCACTTTTTAATCACTTGCTAATATCATCAAAGTGGTTACTCTGTGACTGTGCATGTGAATGATCAATCCATCTATAACATATTAACCATATTTTCACAGTTAAAATTTTCTGAACTGGAAATATTGTTTCTATGTGGTATTTATACTACTGGTCACTGGTATGATATTACATTACTATTATTACTCAGCACTTTAATCACAATCCATTTTCCCTAGAAATGATTCAAATGTTTCAGCCAAAACTTCACTTACAAACACTGATTGATGTTTAACTACTAATTTCTAATAAAAAAAAGTCAGGTCACCCACATCTATTTTAACACATTCAAAAATAACTTCAAAAATAAAGATTTTCTTTGTTAAAAAGTTCCCCCAAAAATGAAAATGAATTAACACACTTTCATGCTGTTCCAAACCAGTATGAGTTTTTTCATCTGTGGATGTTTTGAAGAATGTCTCTATTCTCTATAGAGTTCTGTCCATACACTGTCAGTTCGGTCCAAAATTTTTCTAAATATCTTAGAAAACTTTTTATTAACAAAATTAA
>JAUMHI010000043.1:15440201-15475599 GCA_032359435.1 Enteromius unitaeniatus
CAGGGGGCCCATGGACATCCTGCCAAGGGCCCACACCAAGTTTGTGCGAACATTGTCTAAAGGCTTTGCTCAGGGGCCGACGCAGACATTGTCTAAAGGTGTTGAGCAGGGGCTGACGCAAACGTTGAACGAACGTTGCCTGAAGGTTTTGCTCAGGGGCTGATGCAAACGTTCAGCAAGCTTTGTGCTCTTCCAGGGGCCCCTGCAAATGCTCTGCCCAGGGGCCCACACGACTCATAATCCGTCCCTGACTGCTGGTTCAGCAAAATGTTGAAGGAGTTTGCTAACAACAAAAATCAGGCCGTGCACATGTGGAGAAGTGTATTAAACTTCTTACGGCCTCTTTTTTGTCTTTCATCTTTTCGGCATCCTCTGAAAAATCTAGCTTCCTATTACATGGAGTTGCTCTTGGTCCAACCTTTCTAGTATTTTCAACATATTTCTCCCGTGACATTTTGACTAGACCTTCTGTTTGTTCAAACCCATAACAAGAAAATGTTTTAACCTTTCCATGTCTTTCATTTTGAACCTGTCAGTGAGCATCCTCTTTACACTCTCTAGAACATTTTCACTGTTTGTTGCTATAATCAGGTCATAAACCTATTCAATTAAGCTTACCTTCTAGTTGGGCTTTTCCTTTGTCTAGACACAACTGTCAGCAGAAATCCATTCTCTGTCAACACTCATGTAATACAGCATTCCAGTTTCTACCGGATTGTTTAAGACCATAAAGAGAATTCTCTAGCTTACATGCAAGCTTTTCACCTCTTTCAGATTCTCGTTCACAGCCTTCTGGTTGTTCTATGTAAACCTAATATGCAAATAAGCAGTTTCAATGTCCATCTGATGCAAGAATATGTTTTCTGGTGCTGACTTTTGCATAACCACACTTGTCATGTCTGCTGTAGGAGAGAATGTTTCATCATAATCAGTCCCTGATTTTTGGCTGCAACCTTTTGCAACAAATCTTGCCTTGTACTTTTCAGATCCATCAATGTCTTTTTTAATTGTATAGACATCTGCCTCCAACTGGCTGTTTTCCCTGTGGCAGCTTAGTGAGGGTGAAAGTTTCATTCTTCTCTTTTAGAGAGATTTCGTCTCCTTATCAATTGCATTGAGGTGGTTGATGTTATTTATGGCTTCTTGGTAAGTCTGCGGTGCCTGACACACTGCTCTATAACAATAGTCTATTCACTTTGCAGCTTTTCCTCTAGATTATCAACCTCAAAGTTCTGTAAATGAACTGGTCTCCTTGACGGGTTCTTCCTGAATGTAGTCTCCTCAGCTTGCTCAGGTAAAGCCTCAGAGGTATCCATCTGAATGTCCTGTCCTGACACATCTTTCACATTTTAATCAGCATCTGTCTAACTGTTGATCCTTTGACTCATGACTTCATATTCTGAATATATTCTGGATGTCTGTGTCTCTTTTTCTCTTGTCGCCTTGGTTGTGAACTTCACTGATCTGTGTTTTTGGATCTTTTCAGTGGTGGGGTAGTATATAAGGTAAGCTGGACTGTTCTTGTCATAGCCAATGAAAACCCCTTCACATCTTGAATCAAGTTTACCTTTCTCTTGTTTGTAAGCAAAACATGCAGATCCAAACTTCTATATTTTGGAAACGTTTGGCTTCAAGCCTGTGAAAAACTTGTACGGCGTTTTCTTTGTACGTCTGCAGTAACACCTATTTTTCAGATAGGCTGATGTCTGCATCGCATAGTTCCAATTCGTTTGGCAACTTCCTTTCTATCAGCAAACATTAGGTAGTTATTTCTGGTTATAAGTGTTCTCCAGCCTCTCTACACTGTACCGTTCTGATGAGGTGAGTACAGTGCAGATGTTTCATGCTTGATCCTCTTCTTTGTCAACAGATCTTGAAAGCCGCGACTCATGAGTTTAGTTCCATTGTCTGGACGCATTTTACAGTATTTCTGTGATATCTGTGCGAATCTTTCTGTGGCTTATACTGTATCTGCCTTAGACTTTAGAAAGTACACCATCATAGTGCCCGAGAAATCATCTGTAAAAGATTGAGCATACCTGTGTCCTTCCTTGCTCTGTGTTTACATAGGACCAGCCAGATCAGTGTGAATCAATTGTAAAGGTTTTTCTGCCCTTCTGTCTGGCTCTCGGTTTCTTGAGTAAATTTTCACTTCAATTAGCCATTGTTTTGCTTGTCTGTACTCCTTTTTCTGTTCATGCCTATGACCAGTTCTTGCAACTTTTCCACATCCTCAATGTCCTAGGATTTCACGCCAGGTTTGTAAATCATGGCACACTTTGCACTGGTCGATATCCTCTTCGATAGTCAGCAAATACTACAGATTTTCACTCTCGTGGATGTTGAATTTATTACCATTTTTGGTGATCATGTGACTGTTTCCCTTTTCAAAGATGATCGTGGCTTCCCCAATTGCTGCTCTTGCTACAGAAAAGATGTCATGTGGGTAAGAAGGCATGTACAGTGCATTCCTTAACTGTGCTCTGTGCTTTCGTCCTCTATCATCCAGGAAATATATCACCGCTGTTCCTTTTTGTTGTGCCATTCCTATGCTTCTTGTTTCATCAGCTAACTCTACCAAATGAATCTTAGGTTGGAAAGAGCTGTCAAAGTTTTGAACTTGCTTATGTCGTCCACAGTGCGAGATGTCACTCCAACATCTAACATAATACCCTTCTTCTTAACGCTGTGCTGTGGTCTTTCATACTTTAAGTGGTCCGCTTTACAAAGGTGATCCAGGGCATCATCGTTTTCATCTGTAACCTTTCTGGCACCATCTCGGTCACCCTTTTTCTTGCACAGATATTCAGCATGTGTACTATTTTTACAGTAGTTACACCACACTCTTTTGTGGCATTTCCGTGCCCTGTGTCCTTATTCCACATTTGTAACATGTCGGATTTGTGTCTTCACCCTTCTTGTCCTTTTTGTTTGGTTTGTAAAAGCCTTGTCTTGTGTGGTTCTTAATTACATTATCTATTCCGTTCATTTTCATAAACCTTCAATCTTCTTTTGAAGACGTTGTCTTTGTTTTGAGCTATTGTAAGTCCATCACTCATTGTTTCTCCTGCATCTCTTAGAGCCGTGATGTGGTTTTCTGCTTGTATCATGTAGCAGGCCCGGCTCCAGATAGGAGAAGCAGGGTGGGCCAGGGTTACAAGTTCATCAGTTTCTAAATAAATAATAAATTAACAAAACAATCCTGCCGACGCCGCACACAGTTAGACATCAATAACTCAACTTTCATCTTCAGAACAAAATTTATACATTAAAAATGTCAACGTAATAAAGCAACAACAAATTAAGAAATGTATGTTTGAGAGGTAACCTCCTGGGATGGAGGCCTGATATGATGATCAGATCACGGACTGACTCTGGATGCTAGTTTAATATGAAAACAACAGAAAGATGAGATGGAGCTGCTTCAGAACAGAGAGTGAGACAGGGACAAGCAGTAGTCCCTTAATTTGTTCATTAAGTACTGGTGGTTGTTTATGCATTTTCAGGTACAGTAGTTAGTTTGAAATAAAAAAAAAAAAAGAGTGTTAAACAGTGGAAATTAAGTCTCACGTTACTTAAATTTTATTCACACACATTTTTGACTTTATGAAACGATTCTCTAAAAGCTTTGTGATAGTAGTAGCTACTATTTTTTTGGTATAATTTATTATTATAATTAACTTCTTATTTTCTGGATTTTCTATCACAATAGTCCCTAAACATTAAAAAATGAATCCCATGTAAATGCAAGAAATCGGATTAAAATCAAAAACATTTTCGCCAATTTTCTGTCCCCTCACTTCTCAAAAGTTACACCCCTATAGAACAATAGATAAAGTACATTTTACAGGATTAAAAAATATCTAGTGTTGTGTGTAATAGCAAAATGATGACTGTAAGGTTTTGTTTTTTTTAGAAGTAAAAGCGCCCAGCAGCAGAAAAGCTGATGCCTTTTCAAATCATCACGACTAGCCTTAAATAAAATCAATGTACCTTACATACTCAAACAACGTATGCATATAAAAATGTATATTTTATGTATATATTAATAATTAAAGTGTGCTTTGGAAGCTCGCTCCAGTACATGGAGGCTCCGGCGCAAGCACTTTTATTTTTTCAGTGGATACAAAATAGCCTTCATTGTCATTTATTTTGATAAAGGTAAGATACAGATACACAGCCCTTCACTCATTACAAACAGTAAGAAACTGTTCATAAACCTTTAGATGTTATTTGGTATAAAGGAGCTTACGTCAAGGTCACTCTTCTCATGGAAGAAACTGTGATGGAGTATAACATGCACCAGTGTAGGCTACATAATCCTGAAGGAAATTATGGAGAACTGCATTCTATTCAATATTGCACTTAAGTCACACAAACTGCAGAATGTTGTGCTTACAGAAGTATTTATTGAAGCAGAGTTATTTCACCTTCTTTAACAAGGTATGGTAAAATGAGATTACTACCAACAACTTTCCTGATGCTGATCATGTCCAACTTTACTCTGACACTTGTGTAAGCTGTCTATCAGAAGTCACTGTCAAGGTCAATGATAATGTCAAAGTCTAGTCTCAGTAGAATACAGATACATCCTGGATTTCTTTTGTTTTCCAACGTGCACAGAAACCACATCAACTTTTACACCTAGATGTTTGCTTCTTAGTAAACTTAAACATGATCACAAATCATAGCTTTAGATTCTCACTGTGTTTTTGTTCAGAACTGTGATGCTACAGTAAAAAGAAGTTTTTGGACTTTGGACAGATTTATTTGGTGTGATTATTGCAGTGACTAATCAATATTTTATGTCAATCCTGCACATCAAAATAATCAATTGAGGGCTCTTCTTTAGATTGTTTCATCCAAGCATTACCATTGTCAGCCCTGAAATGAATGTGAATAACAAATGCATTAGTAATGATGCACTTTACACTCATAAAACCCATTCCTGTTACACAAATACACAAAATACTAACTTTTTACTGTGAATGATGAGAGTTCGGCTTTACATATTCCACCTCATCCACATAGTAGCTAATATGAATAACCATACCGATAGCTTATGACAGAGTAATCACTTTTTTTTTTGGTTTAAAGAAATTAATACTTTAACTACACAAGGATGCACTACAATGATCAAAAAGTGACAGTAAAAGACACCTGTAATAGATTTCTATTTCAAATCCATTATTTTATTACAATCCTGATTAAAATGACTTAGAAATGAAGAAATAAAGTAATGGCTGTTACAAAATTTTGCCAGCACGTAAATAAAACACTTATCTCAAAAACATTTAAACATCTTGAAGCTCAGTGTTTGATAGGTAGGCTTGTGGTGAGATGTGTGTGAACGTACTTGCTTGAGTGGTGTTTGATGTGGGCAATAGGAGGAGGTGCTCTGGAAACAGTTTCCCTTTCAATCAAAGCAGCCAGACTAATGTTAGGACACACTGATTTCCCCCTGAAAACACAACATGTGTTTGCTTTTATGCTTACAAAAAGAATCGTATTCACTATTACAGCTGGAAGCCCAATCTAAAATCTGACCTGATGGCAGTAACCACAACATTGCGCTTGGGTTCGCTATCATAGCTGACGCTTTCCACACCGTATACCTCCGCTAGCTCATGGATAATTCTCCGGTGTTCACGCTTCATAGGCGGAAAACAGTGACTCCTCTTAGGCTGTTTACCCTGAGGAAAAACATAATTATAGAGCTCTGAAAAACCATGCTAAAATTCCTCGGAGAGTCAACTGTTTATAGTGTGATCATTGGACTACATTTTACCTTGTTAGCCAGTTCAACTAAATTCTTAATCTCCTCTTCAATTTCATTAACGAACTTGAAATCTTTCCTGAATTCAAAAAAATAAAAATAATATTTAGTTTGAGCATTCAGGCTTTGACTTGGCTCTGTAGTAGACTAAACATTAACTGTCAAAGCAAATGTGTAAGAACCCAAACTCAACTGGCAATTCTTTAGTGCACAGCCACTAGTGGTGTTTATACATGTGGCAAGCAACCGAACCCATTAAGCCTAATGAATCAAACTGCAACAATGTCTTCAAGAATGCATTCTTTTAGTTTGATTCACTACTTTCAATAGGTTGGTGCCTTCATGGTGAGCTATTCCAAAGAACTTACTCTTTGTAATGTCTCATACATCTACGCCCTAGCTTTATGTGCTGTTGATACATTCTGGAACTATTTTAGAGTTTGAAGCACCTTGCATCTTCTTTGAGAGAGTCACTATATTTGGAAGGCGCTGACTTGAAGGCATCCACTGACTGATCAATCTGCAGCGCTTCAGCCAGCCGCCTAGAGGCAAAACACAGAATATCTAAACCTTCACACCCACGCATAGACATTTCTAGTAACGCACTGTAAACAGACACAGATAGAGAAATCTTAATGTTCACCTGTTCCTCTCCAGTGTAGCACATTCCTGATCACACTCCAACCTGTGAGAGGTCAGCCAAAATTAAAGGTTATTCCACTTCATTACTAACAATGTTCACCTTCTGAGGTAAAGGTTGCTACACGGATATTTTCTTCTTTTAATTTAAACCATGTATTATAAAGGAGTTACCAGCCACTGGCAATTTAATTTATTTTTTATTTGTATTATGTGGTCAGTGAGTGTTAATTCTGTACTCTGCTCTCCCTTCAGTGCAGCTTTAAACATGTCAGAAACTGCAAAAGCCACTAATGCTGTCATTTACATAAGGATGACTAATAAAAACAAGCAGTCTTGCAAACAGTGAGTGTACCTGGCCTTTCTCTGCTCTTTCTTTGTGAGCTGTCCGATGTCAACAGACTCTCCCAGATGCATATCTGACAGCTTACTGGCAACAGAAATAGCTGCATATCTGCAAAATGTAGAGATTTGATCACTGATCAGTTAGAACATATGACACTGGTATTATTGTTGGTCTTCTTTATATGCGTGTCATTCATTTTAATTGTTTTGGCTTGAGTACACAATCATCATTGGGGAAAAAAAAATGACTCAATTGCATGACACATTTAACCTTTGGTAGGAACTGGCTGCATCAGCACAAGGAACGGTCTCTTTCTTTCGGCCACAGTCACACTGCAGTGCCACCTAGAGGATTGAAAGTGAGAATTAACTAAGAGTATAAAGTAGACTCCATTTTGAACACTGATTATTTTCCAGCATGGAGAACATGAAAATGTCTGCAAAAAGAAAAAAAACAGGAGAGGAATTTTTGTGCTTGGATAATCAGATATTCTCCTGTTTAGATGCGTCTTCTACATTTGAAAACAACGAATCATCTGAAGATTAATTGTGACAAGCTATAATAAACTATAACAGAGACGTTTATGAAAACCATAATTTACTCTTTCAAGCAAATGTTTTACATAACCAATAATGTATGTTTGTCTGTAAAAGCATGTGCCAGACCACAAACACCCTGCAGAAGAATTGAAGGAATCACATCAGGCTACAGCTGAGGAAACAAAGGACCGCTTTGTGCAATAACTGCATGTTCCATCTATAAACCATCTGTTTCTGGATGAGGGATGGACTATACCTTGGCACTGCAGATAGCGGGTGGACAAGGGGTGCCTGGGTGGCAGGGAGTAGCACAGGGGTGTCCACAGCTGGGCCTAGGGTGAATGCATGGCTGCTTACACTCTCCCTCTGCCTGGCATTCCCCACGGTGACATATCTTCTTACAGTGATGAGAACCACAGGGTAAGAGCTTGTCACACACTAGACCACATGAGATGTCCTGAAGGTGGCAGGGAATATTACTCCTTTGCTAGGGAGAAATGTGAAAAATGGTATGGAAGAGGAGATGAGGAACTTTTCTTGAATAGATGGTGCATGCTGAAAATGTAATTAGAAAATATGAAGACTTTTATTTTTTTTGTAAACAAGACAAACAAGTATTTTACCTCATGATTACCCATGCACCACTTCTTGGTGAGGTAGGTACACGGAGGACATCTCTCTTCACTATGGCATGAATGAAACACTATGGAAAAATAACAGGAAGCGTGCATTAAGTGACAAGTAAATAACTGTTACGAAAGATCCTCTTTTAAAAATATACATGTTTAAATTTCTATTCATCATTCAATCCTGAAAAAATATCAAGCGGGGTTTCTACAAAAATATTAAGCAATAACTTCATGGTAATGGAAAACGTGGCTGGAGCATTAAATCAGTCTGTTAGAATGATTTCTGAAGGATAATGTGGAAATGAAGATGGGTAAATTCAGCTTTACCACCAGATAAACAAATTGCATTTTGAAATGTTCATATAAACATTGGTTATTTCATATTGTTTTTACTGTACTGAATAAATAAACGCACCCTTGGTAAGCCTAATAGACTTAAATATATTTATGCATATATATATATATATATAAAAAGCACAGTTACATACAGACAAGTATGGGTATATAAATCTTTTATCTGTGGTTGACTGAGCAGAAGTACCTGGGTGATCACAATCATGACTTCGGGTACATAAGTTTTTACATTCAGGAGGTCTGGTTCCACAAGGTATGGGCGGGAAGAGCACAGTCTCCCCACAGTAGCATGCCAACTCATCAAAACCTAAGAGAAAACACACAGTGCAATGTAAAAGGAAAAGAGATGGGCATCCATTAGAATGATCTTGAGGGCTAGGCTTACTGGTTTGCCAACAAGGCTGGCAATTTCCACGGTGACAAAGGTCCTGACATCGATGTAGACCGCAATTCAGTTTGTAACCACAAATCATTGAGCACTTATGCTCCACGTCCTGATAAAGAGAGAGAAGGTTTACATAAACCTTTCTTGGGCTACTAAAGCCAGATAATCCTTACATGAAAACATAGAAGACTCACCACACAACACAACTCTCCACACTTGTGCCTGCCACAGGAGCGCTTCTTGCTGCAGCGTTTCTCACATGTAAGCACCATGTCTTCTGTAAAGGATTACACATTAGCATTACAACTGCTGCTTTTGTACAGCACACAGAATTAATTTGTAACACAATTACCCAAAGCCTTACGTTCAGTCTGAATGGCTGCACAAGGAACTTCCTATGAAGATAGAAGAGAGAGTATGAATTATATCTGCAGTTGTCAGAACTTCCTAACCTTAGTGCAGCTGTGCGATAACCATCTAACCTTGCTGTTACTGCCACATCTGCATTTAATAGAGGAGGTCAAAGAGCACGGGCCACAGCTGTCCTCATGGCAGAGCTTTTTACACAAGTGAACAGAATCTACAGAAGTGAAAAATAAATATGATCATTTTTAACAGTATTAAGGGGGGCAATCCAACCCTCTCTATTGACTTTGTATTGTGAAATGCTGCCTCCTTGTCATTTCTATGTCTAAAAGCTGCTGTGTGACCAGGTGCACGGTAAACAAGCTAAAAACCAAACATAAGCAGCTGACCCCACAAAAACGGGCGTATGAAGGACACATATAGGTGTAAATGTAGGGTACTTCATGTCGTTTTTTGGGGTCAACAGCTTTTAAAAATGTAGTTCTGGGTTCTTTAGCTTATATTGTAAGTTTTTTGATCCATTTTTTGTTGTAAGAAATTACAATGGATTCCCATTCCCATGGATTCCTATTTAAATCAATTAAAAAAAAAAAAAAAAAAAAAAAAAAAAAAAATGCATAGCTGAATCTGTAATAATCAAACACTGCAATATTCCTTACAAAACTGATTTCATTGTAAATTCAGGGTATTTCTCATCCCCCGTTCCAATTCCCTTTTAATTTATATCAAATCAGACACATACTACCATCTCCACATGGCAGTGGCTTGTTGCAGGTCTTGCCGCAGGAGGGGATGGGGTCAGTACAGGTCTTTCTCTCTGGGTAACCGAGCTCCAGAAGCTTAGATAATGGAGTCTGTCCACATGAACAACTGCGCACCAGCTTGGGATTGAGTGGACATGACTGGCATTGCCCAGGGTGGCATAACTGCTGACAGCGATGGGACTGGCAGTCTAGCATCCTAGAGCAACAGATCGAGAGATGAGCTCTCACACACATTCATTGAAAAAGCACGCAAAATAAACATACAAATGTCTGTGTTAACCAAAACTAAAAGGTCAAACAATTAATAAAAAAGGTCTTTATTTAAGAGATAATAGATATTTTAAAGAACTTGTGAAAGGATTAATGTTACACATTGACAAGCAAAGAGATGTTTTGTACATACTTTCCACAGGGCTTGCAACAAGAGAAATACCCTGATCCATCAAACATTTTACGATCAGTCCCACATGCCACCTCCCTGAACGCCACACCACAGAAGCAGGCTGAAAGTGTACATGACAGGAGAATTATAATGCAGAAAATTGACTGTAACCAATTAAAAGACACAAGACTACTTACCTTGATGAACACAAATTCGGCAGGGTTGGCATGGCCCTGAATGGCACACCTGGGCACAGTAGTGCTCTGAGCAGTTCAGAAGAGCCCCACAGACAGCCTCACAAAGCAGAGGTCCTGTCTGATTGCAGCGAACCTGCTTACTGCACACACAAGAAACCAGCGGAGTTAGGCCGGCACATGTAAGTAAATTATAAGTAAATATACAGGTAATAACAAAAATGTAATTGTACCTCATTCTCCCACAAATGCAGGACCTTGTAATAAAAGCTGGACACTGTGGGCAGGGCCCAGGATGGCAGAGGCTACACAGAACAAGAGGAATTATCATCGCACAAGAACGTTAACAAAACAAAACTAAAGCTGTGCAAACAAGTCAGGTGCCTGATCCACTAGTTGGGTAATCACTCTTACAGGGTTTCTACAGGATTTTAAGGCTCAAATTTAAGACTTTAAGACCTGCAAAAATAAAATGAATACCATATGAGCGGGGGAGGGTCATATCTATAGTACCATATCAACCTGTAAAATTACTGTAAAATGCATCATTTACAATTAAGATGCAATTAAGTTTATATGAGACTTTTTTTTTATTTTTTTAAGAACTTTTCAATCATTGGTAGAAAACCATGTAAATGCATTGCTTGTGCTTCTGGGCACTTACATGTTACAGGGGTGATTGCACTCCCCTCCACTCCTCTTTTTCCCACACATATCTCCACAGCTATGAGGGATCTCAGTGCGCTGAAACTCTGGATTGGTCACCTTCCCTGTCCATTAAAGTGAACAGTGAAAAAAATAAAATCTAGGGTTTACAGCATTCTTCATTATAAGCAAAGCCACGTTATTGATTCAAAACAGAAACTATGTAAACAAAAAAATATCATGTATGTGAGAAACCAAAATAATCTTACCACAGAAGCAGGTATACGAATTAGGGGCTTTAAGTGTCACATGCTGGCATGCAGGACAACGCCAACCTTCAGTGCCATCTGTAAATAATGAACATTTAAATTTTTTATTAAATTCATTTTTAAATTAAACTTTGCACTAGCCCACTGTACTTAACCTTTATATTTTAGAAATCCAGTCTGTCTGTGTAGTAATGTCAACATTTCTACCAAGAAAGTCAGTTCACTTTGAAAATCTGTGACACCTCCAGGGAGCTTTTCTAGGCATGCAAGACCAACTCCTATTTACTGAGGAATACTGAAATCTTGAAAAATCTTGAAAATATTTTTTTGCATTGGCAAATTATGAATTGTCCATATATAGCAATAAGAGAGCACTGTCTTTTAGTGCATATACACAGTGTTTGGTAAGGTCCCCTATCATAGGTGAGAAGCAGCTGACGTACCATCAGCTTGGGATGCAGGTGAGCGAGCCCATTTCTTGATGCAGTTAAGGTGGAATACATGGAAACAGCTCTGACAGCTCCAAACCGGAGCCATGACCCGAATCACTTCACAACAGACCATACACTCATACTTCTCCTCCGTCAGCTGCTCAATTAGACAACCTACACACACACACACACAGTGTTGAACATATTAAAAAACTTGTAATGAGAAACACAGAAATGCAGTCCTATCATACTCTAGAGATTTGTCCATTATTGATTATGGTACAAAAGACTTCCAAGGGTACATCTGTAAGTGACAAAAACTGCAGAAGTCATGAGGCCTGTAGCATGGAGTAAGCTGAACAAAATCTGGATTACATGATAAAACCAATCCAATCAGGTATTGTTAGTACCATGTTGCTGATTATCACCTTCCTCTCCAAGCACAGGCTTTAAACTTAGTTAATTAATAACTATTGAGGATTTGAAAGTGTGATAATGTGACATCAGTAGTAAACAGTCAATCACATGCTGTGCAAAATGTGCTTTACTTCGCAAAAGACATTTAGTGATATTCCCTCTTCTACTGAATATTAAAAGGGGAAAAAGGCACAAATAAAAGGACATCTACACCCATCATAAAGTAAAAAAAGTTATGTTGTATAGTGGGTTATATGTAAAGGTCAGTTCACAATAACATTTTAAGGTTTTAAATATTCAGTCTTGCTACAGTACACTGTATATATTTACATGCATTTAAACTAAAAGTTTGCTTTTGTAAAATTGAAACCTATGGAGTTATTTCATTGTGTCAGAATAATAAAATCCAATATTAATATTGTTTATAAGCTGACAAACACTTTGCGATGAAACACTTTCATTGTGCCCAAAACTCAGAATTGGCACAAAATAAATTAAACCAGCTTCATGGTGCAAGCCCCTGATCTAAAGCACATCACCTGTCTGGGTTTCTTTGCTTTTGGGAGGCTCCATATGCTTTACTGGTCCAGTCCTTCGATCAGGACCCCCGCCTCTCCTCGGCCCTGGATTCTGCATTAGTGGTCTTTTCCCTCTCGCACCTCCTCTGTTCCTGTAGAACTCCTCACGACGCCCAGCCTCACCTTCCGCACCTCTTCTCTCCTCCCCTGTCACTCCTCTGTTCCTGTTAGACTCCTCACGTCTTCCACCCTCAGCTTCTGCACCTTTCCTTTCCTCTCCCCTCACTGCTCCTCTGTTCCTGTTAGACTCCTCACGTCTTCCGTCCTCAGCTTCCGCACCTTTCCTTTCCTCTCGTCTTGCACCTCCTCTGTTCCTGTTGGGCTCCTCATGTATTCCACCCTCAGCTTCCGCACCTCTCCTCTCCTCTCCCCTCACTGCTCCTCTGTTCCTGTTGGGCTCCTCACGTCTTCCACCCTCAGCCTCTGCACCTCTCCTCTCCTCTGCCCTGATCTGTGCAGGTTCTCTTTCTCTCCAGTTACCCTCAATCCCATGATTAGGGGCCGGCCCTTTCCTCCAGGAACTGGGCTGCATGCGGCGATCTCCACTTTTCCATCCCTTAGGGTTCCTCTGCTCAGGCTCTGGATGTTCATGAACTGCTGCAGGCTTTGCATCTCCTGCATCAGCCTGGTTTTCCCTATTCTCTTGGTCCTTGGGCTGAGGCCCCTTAATCAACCTCTCAGCTCTTGCTTTATTGGGCTGTTTACGTCGGCTGGCTTGATAAGACACTCTTACATCGGTTTCCACAGTTGTTATTTCTTTCTGCTCCTCATTCATGGATCTCTTAGAAGTGGGTGAGTTGTGGCGCTCATGACAGGAAGCACCATGGTCCCTTCCTGAGTAGTCGCTATCACTTCCATGTTTTGTCCATCTCTCACTCGGAGCACGATGGTCATTAATGCGCCTACCATCACTGCGTCCTCCTCTTTGTCTTCCTCTGCCTCTTCCATCTCCTCTGAAGGGACGCTCAGGAGGGGGTAATGTATTATTGGCTGAGTTTTCAGACTCATCTTGACCGTGATTCAACACATCAGACTGTCTAAAGTGATGGTGAGGCCTAACATGTTGAGCCCTCCAATCCTGACTGTGGTGCTGCTGCTGCCTGTAACTTCTCCTAGAGTAGGCTTGGTTGGGTTTAGCTTGTGGTACAAACTCAGCAGACTCTGGATTCAACTTCGATGTGTCTAAAAGAGAATACAAACGGTTGTCAGGCTTATTTCCTGCCCTTTGACTTTATTACTGCAGCACTATCTATACAGCCAGGTCTGGATTCTTTTCACAAACTGTATGTTCTGCACACACTGACTCAGCTTATTCTGCAACAGGCAGTCACATGGCCTGCCATTCCCTTTACTTTTACTGTTAGAAGCTCAGAAATATAAGTCTTGAATTTACTGACACTCTTTTCGTGCTTTTTAGTTTGTTACTCATCGACAAACCAACTTCGTCCTTACGGACGTGACGTTACGTGAAGTGATGGCTGGTAAAATATCCTTTTGTAAACCGCAAAATAAATCGCTTAAATAAGACACAAAACATATCTCTCTTATTTAGTTAGATTTTATTCAGTAACTTACACGAATAGTTAAATATTGCTGAGGCCGTAAGCACACTTCAGTAAGGTTACTACAGCTAATGTTAACGTTAGCCGTTCCGAGGAGAGAAGCCATAATGAACCGCTTACCTGTAACGGAGGATTCAGCCATTCAGGCGAAACTCGAGACAGTTTCGACGAGATTTCCTGAGAACCGCGGAGAATATGAGAATGAACCTAAAGGCCGATAAGAAGATGAATTGTTTATGAACTACACAGACTGAGTTGGTGCTAGTTGTGCAGAAACTGCTCGTCCAATCAGAGGACAGAGATCGCTGACAGCGTCACAACTGCGACTACGTAACAACGTCTCAAAATCATCGAAATTTGCGAAACATATATTTTATTATTATTTTTGCATATGTCATTTCAATTAGACTTTTATTGAAATACTTTTTTTACCTTATACCTTGCCAATAAAAAAATCTATATTTCATCGTGCACTTAACAATTGACATTTACAGAATAAGGTTCGTCAGGATTTATTCTTAAATAAAATTAGACACGCTGCTTTATGCATTCAATATTTTTCTCACTGATATAAATACAATCAAGACAGTCTTAGGCAACTGGGTGATTCTATAACTGCGGGTACATTTGGTGTCCTCACAAAAATAAAGTCATTATTTTTCAAAGGGTTTTATTTTTTGTTATTTTTAATTAATTTATTATTTTTCTTTACTAATTGTTGTAAATTACAAGATGTTGCAGTCCATAACAATGATAAGAATTTATTTTAAAAGTGTCTTAAATTGCTGAAAATCATGATTTCTTCTTGTCCGCATTAGTCAGTGTATTTTTTTGTAATCATGTATCAATGTGCAATCAAATATTTTATGGTACTTTTCTTTTGGCAACAGTTTATTAATTTTATTTTTCTTAGAAAAATGTGTGTCCCCAAATCTATACAATGCTATACAATGAGTCAACTAAAAACCATACACACTCACTTAATAGCCTACCTCAGATCATATAACCGCTAACATTTTACTAGTTTTGTAACCCACCTGTTATTGGACACTTTCACTCACAGAAAAAAACTAATCATGGCTAATTAGAGCTTTGTGTTTAACACAAGAATGAAGAATGTTTGGAACAACATAAGGGTGTGTAAATTATGACAAAGTTTCATTTTTGGTTGAACTGTCCTGATAATGATTTGAGATGCTGTAATTAATTTGACCATTTACTTATTTGAATTATTTGAACATTTACTTTCACCTAGCTGCTACAAATATTCATACTTCTATACCTACATAGAAGAGAAGCCTTTAAGAGAGAATAGAGACATTCATTCTAATTTCTAAAGACCAGATGCATGAAAGGTGATTTTCAGTTTAAACAACTTTATTATTTAATCAAATTGTATAATGTAATCAAATTGACAGTAGTAACACAAGAGTACACAGATTACAGCATTGTGTATTTCACTGTCTCTTAACGTGTGGCACAACATGAAGATTATGATTATCAAAAATTCAGGTCACTAATATGCTTGTTTCCCCGAATTTTGAGACCAGGCATCACTGCTGAACCTCGTTCAACAAACATTGTTCGAGAATATTTCATACAATAAACATCCACTTCTGCCTTACGTCACACTCATACACATTCAGATAGATTCAATGTTACACACATACATACACATCCAGGTTACATCTGCTGAAAATAATCAGGTCTTCCAGTGAGGAAAGTTAATAAAAATAGAATTTAGACCTTGATTTTTGGTGAGACACCCTGTTAACGAGGATAAAATTGGAGAAAAATATATCTCCCTTGCATGCATGCTTAAACACTTAATAGACAATAAAAGAAAAAGAAAAGAAAACAGAAAAGAAACTCTCAGGAACTGTCCCAATGCATAGGTTTGCTGAAGGAATCAAGCAAAAAATAAAAATATTTACCATTATCTATTTCATCTGGTTGTACAGTATTATGGAAATGCTTTACAATTGTTATATATATATATATTTATATATATATGCGTGTGTTTGTGTGGACAGTTCTTTGGTCATAATATTCAAAATCTCTTTTCAGGAGAAAAGTAATATGTGCCGCAATTAATTGCATTTTATAAGGATAAATATTGTAAACCTTCAAACTCAAATTTCATTATTAGTGAACATAATGGAAGATGTTAATTAGAACACATTGAATATTTATTATGTATGGTTGTAATATGACGTGTTACTCTTTCAGTAAAGTAATAAATCACATTCTTGAAGTCAAAATCAATTCATTTTTGCAATTCTCAGTTCCACTGCTTGTAATCTCTCAAACTCAGATGACCTGACAGCTGTAGCACAGCTCTGCTATATCATTATATCAAATATTATAAAACAAATGAATGTCTCTGTCTGATCTGTCAACAGACACCACTTGTCTTGTCTGTCACGTTGAAATCAGTAAGAATCCTTGATTTGTTTAAGAGATCACTGTGTACCATAAAATAACAACAAAAACCACAGTAAAAAAAATCTAAACAAAAAGACACACACATACACACACACGCAGTCTCACAAGCGCCAGTCTTGTAAATATGCACTAGTAACATAAGATGAGGAAAAAAAATAACTTGGGGAGGGGGGAAAAGCAATATATGTGCGTTAAATGGATATGTGCAAAAATGTCCTAAATGCTTGCAATATAGTTGGATGAAAAACAAATATTAATCCATACTGTTGACATATTTGTTCACAGAACATTTTCCAATTAATCATCAAACAAAATCATCCAACATACTCCAAAACATCTGTTCAAATCAAAGAGCTGAAGTCATAAAGGAATAGGAAAAAACATCAAAACCCTACAAAACCCTTTTGGAGATATATAAAGGTCTATATAAGATTTTCAACACATAGACTGAATGAATGTGCATTTCAGAGACTGTCAAGACATGAAAAATCTCTCAGAGAGGCACATCAAATCAGAGGATCAAACAAAACCGCATTCAGCTGATTCCGTGATGATTTTGAGAGTGAAAGGTCACAACCTCATCCTGTACAATCAACAAACAAAAGCTGTTCCCCACCCCATGTCAGGAACCGAGCAGCAGCTGCTGGGACATTATTCATCCAGCTGATTATCAAATGTTTCCTCAGAATGTGGATTGTTTTGCTTTGAGTGTTTCTGGATGCCTCTTACGTTCAATCACCACACCCTCACTGTTTCCAGTTTCATCAGTGTTTTGGAGGGTTGGTGGAACTTTATGATTAGAGATTGGATTTGTAGCTAGACATCAAGAAGGTTGCTGGGCTGTGTGAGACTCAAGAAGTCAAAGGTCGAATCTCAGCACTGCTCTGATTCAATAAAGCCTTCTTTTTCTTGACCCATAGGCTCCACCTCTGCGTATGCTGGATGACCAGAACCTCGGCGGAATTTCATCGCTGGCCATCGGCTGGGACGTCTCTGTAAATGTAGGAATTGTTTTAAACACACTTGCCATCTGAGACAAGGCATACATGTTCTACTAGTTGGTTAAGAATGCTTTAACTTTTACCTCTTTTCTAAAGCCATCTAAAATGCATGAATTTAGAACTACTGATTTAAAGCAATGAAATCTCTGCATCAATGTAATAAGAAATATTATGTATAAAATGCATTGTTTCTGCAAAACAAAAAATAAATGTAACTAGGATTAATGGAGGTCATATTAGAATTAATTAATATGTAAAAGGTCATAGAAATGTGGATTTCTTTAACCTAAACCTCCATACTCTCACCTCAATGAAGAAGATTCCCGCAGCAGAGCTCGGGTGGTGGTAGATGTAAACGGTCACCAGGACGATGGCCACCATCACAAGCAGAAGCAGGAGCATCCCAAGAATCAGCCCCATGTGCAGCGGGTGAGTGCTGTTCTCTGCGGTGCTTTTTGCTGCAGCAGCTGAAACACATAATACACTGTATTTATAGCTCTGAACACTAAAGAATTTCAGTTCAATTACATTAGTCTGTCTTTGTACACACAACTGCACTGTTTGCAACGTAACAACCTCAGGAAAATGAATTTTCAGTGGAGACTCCTGGTCTGAATCCCTGTAGTTCTACTTTTAAACAGACGAGAGCGCTGTTTTCACAATAATTTGGCTATTTCCATCTGTGTTAAGGTTTCTTGTGGGTTGTGTCTCTGTCCAACAGGCAGATAAAAAGATTAATGATGGAAGAGACACAAGACCGTAAATCTTAATTTTGTATTGTGGACATTTCCAGCCGGCCCAGGGAGAAAGATTTACTGTGGTCTGCAGTTCTTGTGTTTTTGCACCACAGCCAGGCCTTTATAAAAACCTGCTGAGCAGACTCAGTGGCAGCTTTTGAGAGCAACAAATCAGTAGGAAATGACAGTTATAGATCTACAGATGTCAGTTGGATCTGCATTACCAACATGTTAAATATCTAAACTTAAAGTGCATCATGTAGTAACATCTAAATGGACTGATTCTGGGTTAAAAATATGTAAATTGCCCCTACGGTATATGGATATGATATGGATGACCTTTCTTGCAGTGTGTAACACAGCTTTAAGTGAACGAAAACATCCTGCAAAATTTTCATCTGAAAGTGCACCGTTGTATAAAGTTATTGTCTCTCAAAAGAAAGACATGGCTTTGAATAATTGAAACGAGTAATTTTTTAAAACATTTCCTTTGAATAATTGAAACGAGTAATTTTTTAAAACATTTCCTAGGAAATGTTTTAAAAAACGACTCGTTTCAATGCCGTTTCACCCAAGCCGTTTCATGTTGACATCAAAATTAAATATTATCATACAAAAAAAAAAAAACATTGAACACCACTGACTTTTATTTACTTCATTTTCAACAAATATTCTTTTATGTTCCCACTCCGCTTAATTTTTGATTTTATATCTTTGTGGCTCTATGATCAATGTAAACATCCATCTCTGCACATATCTTGCCAGGGAGTAATTGATTTTTTTTTCTGCAAAATCACTTTAAACTACATCCGTGGTTCCCAACCACGTTCCTGGAGGCCCACTAACATTGCATGTTTTCCATGTCTCCTTGATCAAACACAGCTGATTCAGCTCATCAACTCATTAGTAGAGACTCCACGAGCTGAAATGGGTGTGTCAGACTGTCAGACAAAGGAGAGATGCAAAATGTGCAGTGCTGGGGAGCCTCCAGGAATGTGGTTGGGAACCACTACATTATTTTATTTAATTATAGCACCCACTTGGCTCACAAATGGCTCCTTACAGAACCATTATATATTAGCACTTAGAAACACCATCTCTGCAGATGTGTACGCTTTAACACAACCTTCGAGGTACAGTATTTGTTATTTGCTGTTATTGTGTTTTCTGTTATATGGCTATGACTAAGACTGTACAACTACAAACAGGCATTATTCTAAGACATAAAATATTTCTTAAGTGCAGGTAATCATGTTTTAATGTGCATAACTCAAGAGTAAAATGTTACTGCTATAATGCTGAATAATTGTAATGTTTTTCAAAATGTTAGCTCATTTTTGTCAAGAAATATCAGAAAAATTAATCACCATAAATGTAAAAATATATCGTCTTCATTCAAAAAAAAGCAAAATAAAATGTGCATTATACAGTTCTTTAGCCAAAAGGCACAAAAATGATTGACAGACATTACAGGGCAGAACTAATCATGAGGCAGGGTTTCTGTTGTTAGTCATTACAGCCAAAAGTGCCCATGACCACTTAAGCATGGGAAGTAATTTATTTTCAATGAGAGGGAGACTGAAGCTTGGCAGCCAAAGACGGTCTGACTTAATGACTGTCATACTGAACAAAATACAGAAAACTGTGAGCAGACAGTGTGTTGAGAAACAACACTTCTGGCCTCCACAAACATTTTGTCACTTCCCAGTCATCACTCTTTACCTGATGCCTTCAAATACCTTTCTTGATTTCAGTGGAATTGAATAATATTGTGACATTTGCATTTGGCTCCAAGCTAATGGCAACATTTTGTTGAAATCAGTCATTAATCAAATGCTGTGCCAGTTAAATTGGCGCAGACCCCAAGTTACCTCATGAAAACATTTCTAAAAAAATCACATTTCTAAAAACACATTTATTGGGTTTAGCATGAAGGTGCATGTTATTTTAATTATATAATGGACACTGCAGAGTATGGCTACTGTAGACTATAGAGACTATGTCTGGTGAGCTGAAGAAGACATGATGTCATGACAAATAGACAGCTGGCAGCCCATCCAATAGGCATGTCCTCAATCAAATAAAACATATATATATATATCAGATTTCCTTCTTTATTGTATCAAAATGGCCTAGCAAAATCAAGCTTGTATATTATTTCTGACAGGGTGTGAACTCAATACAGATGTTCATTTGATGTGAAAAGAAGGAAAGTTTACAGTCTCTGCGAGATTAGCCACCAGAAACAAATACAGGCAGATGGCCATTGTTCGAAAACAAAAATATTGGATGGTTCAGATTTTTCCTTAATAGGTTTGTAATTAATATAATTCAATGTAATGTATTCACCTTAAATAGTCTATTGCTAATACAATTAGTTTCAGTCTGAAATTATTATTCTGCTCAAGCTTAGATAGCGCTTCTTTCTTGCTACATGTTTTCATTGGCTGTATGTTCTGTTTTCTGCTTTATCGATGAAATGTTGAAGTCCTGACTGCCATTTCCGACTGGTAAAGAAATATTGAGCTTGCTCCTAATTAAAAACACATGACCTGGATCTTACTAACAGAATTCTGGGAATTCAGAGGGGGAAAGACGAAAGAGAGTCAGGCAAGAGAGCAAGAGACAGACCATGTGTGATAAGCACACAGTAGAAGAAGAGAAGAAAAAGGCATGATGTTGGTCAGAAAATGAACTGGCACAAAACACTGCTGCATGGAAAAGATATTTAGTGTACTTGCTGCCACACATATTCACACGAGTCATTCGCACACACAAGTATGGCCTTATTTGGGCATAAGCAGGAAAAATCTATGTTTATCATAAAGGTGAGATACAGTAGGAGTTATATCTGGTAGTTCACAGACACAGTTTGCACTGTAGTGATGCTAAGATCTTACCTCCGTTGTCTTTGAGATGTAGCGCAATCTTGGTGTCATCTATAAAAATAGATGAGAAAAGAAATAGAAGGAGGGAAAGAAAAAAGGGAGTAAATATTAAAGCTCAATTTTGCATGTTGACAGTTTACAGTGAACTATAGCGTCACATGATCTAAGACACACCCACGTCTCAGAAACAGCTGTAAATAGGTCGCACATGTGTGTGATGATGAGCATTTTAAAGAGATGGGATTTGTAATGAATTTTTAATGAGCAATCCACTCCAGGACTCTTGAATATGCTTTCTAGACAGCTGAAGAGCTCCTGTCTGAGACACACAGGTCAACATCTGCTACAGGCAATTCTGCTGAGAACTGAAACTCAAATGAATGAAGCATCACAATAACAGCTGGTGTTGCTGTAGTGTCCACTGTAGCCAGTAGGGTAACATTAAATGTGCTTTCTTCTGTTACATCTAAATTAATAGATTTTGTTTAATTTATTCATAGACATTTTATTTCAAGATTTTATGCAAACCTCACTGGATCACCTTGGACACATAACGTTAGGCCAGTTATGTTAAACATTTAAGGGAGAATAAAAAGTATGTCCTTATTTACCCTCATTTTGTTTTTAACTCCCATGGTTTACTTTCTTTGGTGGAACACAAAAGATTTTTGTTCCAGAAACAATGGAAGTCAATGGTCACCAAGCTTTTTGGTTAACAGCACTCTTCAAAATATACCAAAATTATATTTGGTGTTTAAAAGAAAGTCATACAGGTTTGGTAAAACATGAAAGATGAGTGAATAATGACTGTGACTAACGCAGGTTTCCAATTTTATAGTGTACAGCAGAACTGCAGTCGTAGAGTAGGCTAAATGTACTTTAAATGTACACAAATGTCTTGATTGTTCAATTTAGACCTGTCCGCATTTTAATTGTGCTGTCATAATAACATAAGTTAATAAAATAACCAATCAATAATGAATAAAAGATTGAAAAAGAAGAGTGTAAACGAGAGATGCATGCCTTTTCAATGACCTCATAACTCATTGCCTTATTGAGCATTCTGAGAAACTGTTAATGATGAACAGATTGTTTCATGTAGTTAATCACTTTAAGTGGACTCCTGGCAACCCTGAGACTAACATACTTTTTGTAGCCAGATCCTTTCCTGCTTGTAAAAACAAAGAGCGGTGGTGCCACTGACTCTGACATGTAGTTTCATCTAGATAGCCTTTTCTTTTAAAACATGGCAGAAACCAAACTTTAGTATATAGTCCCTCCAAGAATGAAATCTCATTGGTCTGTTCTCACTGGCTGTGACTGTGTGATTGCTTTCAGCAAGAAAAGAAAAATTACAGGAATTTGCGACTTGTTAAGACACAAGTGTTGCACTGACAGCAGAACTGTTCCAAAAAAAAGCAAGCAATAATTAATTATTTTAAAACTTCTTCAACAAAATAAGAAGTTTAATTTCTTGTTCTAACTACTACTGCTCCTCTGGATTTGAAATATTTATGACTGTATTTATAATTCACAGATGAGATTTATAATTTATGCCGTTGTCTACCCTGATAGTGTCTTTGTGCAATCAGAAAGAAAAACAGAGCAGAGCACACAGCATGAGGTTGAAGTGAAACAATAGTGATATCTAGTGTTTTTTACAGTTTATTTAAGCAAGATATTTGAATGATGAGCATGATTATCTATTGGACTCTATTTATGAGCAAACCCCTTCAGCTCCACTTTCTGAATGTCCTTTAATACCGAACATTTCTTCACCAGAAATTGATTTTCCTCAGACTCATAAAGCACAAATAAGCCTTTCTTTTTCCGTGTCTATTGATTTATGTAGAATCCATTTGTGCCCTCTTAACAGTATCCTGCCGCATTCTTACCAGGAGCAGTCACTTGTAACTAATGATTTAGATCAATGACCCGTTGGTTTCCTGTCATCAAAGGATTGTAACATCAGTTTCACTTTCTGTATTTTAATCAAAGTGGTATATATGTTCAGGTGTGACAGTACCTTCTGTTGGTATGCTGGTGGGCATGTGTGATGGAGCTTGGGTAGATTGACCCTCAGTAGTTCCTCTGTTTCTTGTGGTTTTCTTATCAACTGATGCAGTGGTCAGCAGATTGATATTGGTAGTATTGATGATGTCACAGGTGTTATCTTTAGTCTGAGAATGAAAGACGAGTGAAGACAGGTGATTTGATATATAATGGATATGCTGGTTAACATTCAGGGATACATTTCGATACTGTAATATTAAAGGGACAGTTGACCCAAAAATGAAAATTCTGTCATTAATTACTCACCTTCATGTCGTTCCAAACCTGTAAGACCTTTGCTCATCTTCAGAACATAAATAAATATATATTTGCTGAATTCTAAGAGCTCTCTGACCCTCCCATAGACAGCAAGGACCCTGATGTGAAATGTAGCACGGACATTGTTAAAATAATTCATGACATCAGTTGTTTAACAGTCATTTTATGAAGCTACTGTACAAGAATAATTTTTGTGTGCAACATGAAAACAATGCCTATGTTGTTTGCACTTTGATCTAAACGAAAACAAAGAACAGCTTACTCAGTGTATACTCTCCAAAATGGCACCAGGATGAGGCGAATTGTTGAATAAAGCCATTATTTTACTTTTTTAGGCTCAAAAAGTATTCTCGTGGCTTTGTAAAAATGATACGTTTTATTATTCTAAAACTATTTTAATGATGTCCATGTTTTGTTTCTAGACGTTGATTGTGTAAAGGACCCTTGCTGTCTATAAGAGGGTCAGAGAGCTCTCAGAATTCATCAAACATCTTAATTTGTGTTCTGAAGATGAATGAAAGTCTAACAGGTTTGGAAAAACCCTGTACAAGAAAAATAAAAGATAAAAAGATAAAAAGCAAGAGACAGCATAGGATAACTTTTTTTCCTCTGGAAAATGCAGAGGATCTACAACATAGGCACAGAGATTTAGGATAAAAACCACTCACAAACATCCACATACATACCTCATCTGGGCAACTGTTATCTACCCAGTCCTGCCGATGACGATCAAACCCACTGGAACATCTGTCAATAAAAATTATAGCAGTCATTACTATTTTAAAGTAAGCCAATAAACACACAAACATATTCTTTTATAGATCGCTGACCGGTGCAGAAAAATCCTTTGAAATCTTTAACTCTTCTGAGAAACACTGTAAGCATGTGTTCCACAAAAAAAAGTCCTATGGGTTTAAAACAACAAAAAGTTGGGCGAGTAAATTCTGAAATTAATTTTCATTTATGAGTCTTCCAAGAAGGTTCCATTAAGAATACTCAGTTCACTGTGGTCTAGAGCAGGAAATTCAAAACGGTGAAATATACAGAGAACTGCAGTATATCACTAATAGATGCTGGCTTACAGTCAGGACTAGGCAGTACAGCTAGTATTTCTTTTCCTCCTCCCCTGCCTTCCTTTTTTCTTACACGCAAAATGGAGCACAATAGCCTTGCCTGCTTGGCATTCCTGATGTCTGCTGAGATACAGTCACCCTATTGCAGCTCCCTATTCTCCAGTCTTTTTTCAGTTTACTACAATTCACCATATGCACATCTCCCTCCGTGTTTCTCTCTGATATTTTGGGGTCAGAAGAGAAGACACATTTGCTGCCCAGTCCCTTCACAGGTGGTAAACAACCCAGTTGTGTTTATGGGTTTGTGTGAGATTTTAATTTTGCTTGTCACAGCCTGTTACATTTAAAAAAAAATCAAAAGGATGCTATTCCTTTTTGTGGTTGAAAAACAAATCTTTGTGGATATAAACGGACAAAACTATTAAATAAACATGGGAGAAATACTTTCATGTATGCATTAAGTTAATATAAACCGACAGTCTATGGAAACTGTGTGTCTTAGATCAGCATTTTTTCAATGTGTTTCCTTTTTTCCCTTTTTTTCTTTTAATAGTGTGTGTGAGCGACAGCATCAGCAAACACAAGCCCCTGCTCTATACACATGATGTGCTCTTGGGAAAGTAGCACCTTGACAAGTGGTGGCAGAGGGCATTTAATTTCTACTTTGCAATTTTTTTGCTCTTTTGTAGTAGCATCATTTTTGTAATAGGTATCTTTTTCTTTATTACCTTCACATGTATTCATTTACTTACCTTTTTCCAAAGCAGTTAATTATTAATATATTTATATTATTTTACATTAAGATTATGCTCAAATATGCTTTTATTTGAAAACATTTATTTTATACTTAGTAAAGTTCAAATCTATTAACTTATTTTATAAAAATAAAAATTATAATGAAACTTTATTTGGAGTACTACTTGTACACACTTTGTGAGACTTTAATGTCTCTCACTAATGATGAGGACTGCACAGTCTTTGAACAATATCAGTCTTTAAATGTGAGATATTTAAAGTGTACTTGAAGTATACTTGCAATAGTTCCACTTTAGTACAGTTATATAGTATACAAATATATTTTTAGGTGTATAACTTCAGCACTACTTCTGCACAATTAAAGTGCATTAAATACAAAATTATTTGTTCAAATTTAGCAGACCAGTTTAGTGTACTAAAAGTACAATTGCAGGGTATTTTTTATTAAGCACATGAATGTTTAAATGTATTTGTAGCATACTTACTATGAAATAAATGTATTTTAAATACGTTTTAGTATATTTATTTTCCACTGTAGGGTAGATTAAATGAAATCACATGAAAATAATGATCCACTTCAGGCCAAAAATGTACCAGTGAACCATCCCTTGTAGGGAACTAGGGAGAAAGTAACATGACAAGTGACCCTAAAGTGCCCAAAGTACAAAACGTACAAACTAGTTTTCAAGTATTTAGTGAAAAAAATTTATTTGGTGTAATGTATTTCTGTAGCTTTGTCATGGTCACTATGACTTTCTTTTGTCTTCTCTCCCAAGCATTGATGAATCATACAAGGAAGTCAAGTAAAAGTGAAATATATGTCTGTAGATTTGAGGTCGCTTATGGTGGAGGCCACATCCTTCGTCAGCACTTCTCCAGCCTTTCATAATCTCATTTACATGTTAATGGCTGCAAATGCAGTCAGCTCAAATTTATTCTGATCCAGTAATAAACTGTCCTTCAGGGTTAAAGAATGCTTTTCCAAGTATGCAAATCTAGTTTTTGATGCACATAATCATTACTAATAAACTCCAATGTTCAAGTAATTTCATTACTTCAGAGTAATGAAATATGAAGGATATTAAATGCAACACTTTGCTACAGTATTACAGTCTTCTGTTCAGTTACAGCTTGTTTTTGTGTGGAGTGTGTCAACTGCATCAGATCAGACTTTGTCTGCTCTCTCCTAAGACAAGGGCTAAATTGTTGATAAATTGCATTGGGAGGAGCGGACTGTCAGTTATTAGCTTAAGTCAACTGAGTTACCTGAATTTACTGTTTCATTAGTCTGCTCTTTTACTCTCTCCCTCTCTCGCGCACAAACACACAGCCTTAATCAAGCCAAAAAAAACCTGACTTTAATTACTGCAGCAATTTCTAACTCTACATTGTTTCCATAACCTCCAGCCAAACAAAAATGGTTATGCATATTGATGAAGTCTGAATAGAACTCGCTTGTCTACCAGGAGACGATTCAAGACTCAGTGTTCTGATTTAATTATACAATCCAGCAGGTTTCCTAGAGTGGATGGAAAAACCAAGGTCCCACTGACATTGAAAGATGTGCTTGTGCTATGCATCATTATTTTGGGTATGCAATGATTTATAAAATAACAAACTGCACAAAAAAAAATGCTACAGCTCAATAAATGTGTGCAGCACATATGCACTTGATAAAGGGAAAAAGTAAAACTCCTCTAACAAGCGAACTGGTCTTTTTTTCTCTCTCTGCCAGTCATAAACTCAATCTCACAATAAACACCAACTAGGATTTTATATTCCTGAATCCCTCAAAGTATGTGTATGCATGTGTGTGGATGTGTATGTATGTGCTCGAGAATGAGAGCGAGGGATTGAAAGAGTAGACAGATGGAAGGATTGCCAGGAAAATAAAGCAGAAGGAGGTCGGGTGTCTCAGTCTCGTCTGTTCTTTGGTATGTGATCTACAGAGAAAAGCTGTCTGGGTTCGAGAGGTGAGGGTCTGGGCATGAATCAGCAGGAATGGGACTTTATTTTCCCTCTTTCTCTGAAAAAAGCGGAGTTGGTTTGAAAGATTCTCTACAACATTTAAAGCACTATTACTTAGAAAAATGCGAGGCATTTCATTAATGGCTTACACGTGATGTTTACAATTCGTTTCAATTTTTATATACAAAGGCAATCTTGTAACATTGTGACTGCTGAATTAGAAGTGGTGAATTATCTGCACATCTTGTGAATGTCTGTGCTGAGAGCGCTTGTGTTTCACCAACTGCTGACAGAACTTGTAAAATGTAAATTACTCCCCTCGTTCATTGCACCACCTCAAGGCAAGCGGTCTGAGAACCACGTCTCTAATTCCAGTAAAATGACATTAGAATAGGAGAAAGAGAGGTTTGTTTTCTCACCTATTGAGCCGGTGACACCAGCTGCAGTTGAAGTTAATCTGTGATGCTAAGCAAGAAGTGCAGCTTGTGAAATGAAGACATGCTGCAAAAAGGAAAAAAGACAGAGAAAATGCATCAGCACAGAATCAATCACGAATAGAGCAAAAGGCTAATAGAACAATGAACTGGATTTCCATAACACTTGTGATGAAAACTCTAATATAAAATCTGACAAAGCCTCCATTTTCCCATAGTTCTATTATTGTGTGTGCATGTATCTTGTGTGTGTCCATTGGCTTACTGGGTAGTGGCATCATTTCCACAGCTGTACTGCTGGTAATTTTGGTCTTTAACAGCTCCACTCTGTGATACTCATATATAGTCTTCCTCCGCACATCTAGAGCCAAACAAACACACATTACAATCACCATGTGAAGCATTTGGGTTGCTGAAACATTGGGTAAGAACATTTTTCTGCAAAAAGTCTTCGCATGTATGTTACCTCTTAATTGCCATTTTGAAAACATTTACTAAAACCACTTTTTTAATGCGTGGCCATTATTAACTTGAATGTGCAAGGCTTCTGTGAGCTTCAGGTTCTTTTAGCGAAATGTTTATTTATTTGACTTGGAAAATGTGTCAACATTATTTGTAACTGAAACTAGAATTTCTACTCGATAAAAAAGCGAGTACTTTGCTTCAAAACACAGCTTGCATGATACTGCCACAATTATTTGATTGTATTACTGTCATTTATTATCATAACCATGGTATCGCACTGGTTTGTAGTGCAACTAGTTTTATTTTTTACTGGCCTTCTTTATTCTTATCTAAATCAAATTCAAATACTTCCACACTTAAAAATCCACACGCTCTTTTCCACAATTGTAAAATCATCCCAATATGTTTTCTTTGTACAAGGCACGGGTTCACTTGGGCATGTCTGTCATTCCACAAAAAGATGGAGAAGTTTGATTTCATGTTAAATTATGGGAATTCTTACCAAAAAAGGAACTAGTAGATTTGTATGTGCTCAGTATCACATTATCAAGACCAAAACTGACCAAACCACATTAGGCCACTGTGTGAGAACTTATAAAAATTGTTTCTCTAGAATAAGGAAGGATGATTCACAGTAGTCGTGAATACAGAACATTTCACTGAAAAAACTACTCACATTGTTTTCTGTGCTAACAGACTGCTTAATACACTCACTAACAGAAGCTCTTATCCAATATACTGTTAAAAACAAAAAAGTAACTAATTAATTCAACTAAAAAGAATAATTTCTTTGGTGTCTCTTACCCAGTAAAATGTTACATTTAAAATAGAATAAACTGCACTGCTAAAGGCTTTCAGATTCAACATGTTCAGTCAGTGAAAACATGCACTGACCAATGGCAAGACACCGATGGGGTAACACACTCATCAGACAAAACCCAGCGAGCATATCATCTGCCGTTAGTGATCTTCTGTTGGTGCAGTTTGAATTGGCCTTAAGTGAACTATTCATTGGTTATGCAGTACTCATTCTGCTATGAATCCCTACAACTCCCTTGAAGACAGAATGGACTTTTCATTATTTACTTTCAGATGTAGGTTGTTTAACCAATTCGTTTAGTATAGGTTGATCAACCTACATCTGAAAGTAATTCAGTATATAATAGTCTTTGAGTTAAAGTTAAGCCCCTCATCTTTGACGCACGCTGGATCAAACGCATGTACACACATGCATGGATATAAATGCACATATGCAGGCATCTAGTAATACATCATCTACGTGACTCGTAGCTGAATTACCTAAAAGCAGTGAAATTGAAAATTGAATTAGAATGACGAGAGGATGAGTACTGTAGCAGGATTTTGTGTATGTGTGCATGTAGGTTTGATACATATATATATATATATATAATTTTTTCGAAATATTTAATGAAACCTGTAAAAAACCCAACATTTTCAGTGCTTCTTGATTTGTAAAATGCTTATAAATCATGCAAGTTTATTGATGAAAGGTTTGTGTAAAGAGTTGGGGTCACCTCTTTGTAAAAACACTGTCCTTTATAATAGAATGAAATCAATGTGTGTGTGTGTGTGTGTGTGTGTTTGTGGGTGTGTATATGGCTTTTCATATGTGGCCTCTCTGGATGAATGTGTACAGCAATGAATGTGAACACTCTTTAGATAAAGTGAACGTGTGTGTGTGCAGCTGAGGAAGTAACTGTCTGACTGTGCTGAAACCTACATCGTTGGAGTAATAATACATAAAAGAGCAGCTAAACTTTAAGACAGGAAATTGTAGCTTGTTCGGTGCAGACTGTTTTTCTCTTCCTGTGGGTAATTACATTTCTTGCCCATGGGGTGTCAAAAAACCCCTTCGTAGCATGCTGTTAATGCCTGGAGATACGCAAGTGTGTGCTTATGCATCTTAAACAGTGTCACCTGATGAGTCTCCAGACACTAATTAGCGAAAGAGAGGCGAGACCCATGCAGGTTATTACCGCTCTCAATCACTCCATCCACTCTCTTCTTTCCCCCTGGCCTCTCTTTCTCATATTGTAACAGACAGACAGACAGAATGATGCAAATCCTGCCCTTTCACAGCAGACAGGCACAAACAAACACAGACACACACATACGCTGAAAGAGAATAAACTGTCATGGAAAATCATGAGCCTCCATTCATGATGTCCTGACAGCAAACACATCCTCTCCTCCTGTTCGCTCCCACACTCACTCGCTGCCCAACTCCAGACATATTTATCTGATAAATTTGTTTCTTCAGCCTAGCCTGGTTTGGTCCTGCTGGGCTCACTGTTACTACGACATCAAAGACTTTTTCTGCTTGGCACACCAGACAACAAACAGACAGCTTGAGCAGGGAGGAGGAAGAGCTTTGAGATCATCCCTGAAGTAATCGACTGTTAGAACAAACATCCTCACAGTTTTCTGATGGGCTGAATAGCACCTGTCAAAGTCGGTCGTCATCTCAAATCTCCAAAAACACACACACACACACACATTTGGAATACAGTATGCAGATGGTTTACTGGTGTCAAGGTGACTCACTGGGGATCTGTTGAATCTTGTGGACCACCACAAAGGCATCAGACAGTCCAACCTTCACTGGATGATTGACAGAGCTGATCTTTGCAATCTGCACTGGGACCTGAAATGAAAGCACATACTAGTTAATTCATCCATCATCAAGAAAGTAAGCAAGATGGAAAGAAAGAAAGAAAGAAAGTGAGTAGTCATGGAAAGAAGGAGAAACCTAACTCAGTTAGGAAGTTTGATGGTTGAATATGCTTTGCAATAATCAAATAAATCTCAACAGCATTTACAAGAATGTCTTCTGACTAGAGGGTTACAAAATATATTTTTTAAATACTTCCTTTTATAACGCTACATTTTATTTGTTTTTGTTTTTATTTTGCGTAATACTATAGTGTGCATTTATATATAATACATATACATTTATATTTGTATATAATAAATCATATTTAAGTAATATACGTATACAATACGTTAAATATCTATATATTTATTTTTTGTTGATTAAAATGGATTTCATTCTGAATATGCTTTGCAATAACCAAATAAATCACAACAGAATTTACAAGAATGTCTTCAGGCTAGAGGGTTACAATATTTCTATCTACTACAATGCTGCATATTTTATTTTATTTTGCATAACACTTTGTAGTGGGTGTAATTTTTTATATGTATATGTATATTTTATATCTATATATATATAGAGGGAGAGAGAGAAAGTATATATAAGTATATATCAATATTATACATTTAAATATAATAAGTAACATAATGTAAACAATAAATGATTTTTAAATAATACATGTATATAATATGACACATAATACATAAAACTATGTGTAAAACGTTAAATAGAGTTAATTTATTTGATTATAAATGGATTTCACACATTTCAACTCACATTTGTGTGCCCATGATTTACAATGTTTGTGGGTTGAATACGCTTTGTAATAATCAAATAAATCACAACAGAATTTACAAGAATGCAAAGTTTACAGGGTTACGATATTTTTATATATAAACATATGAAATATACATTTCTATATGGATATAATATAAAACATATAATACATAAAAATATATAACAGCTGAATATACTGTAAATTATATACTTGATGATTAAAGATTGATTCATGTATTTCACATTTGATACACATGATTTGTGATGTTTTCATGAATATTTTAACAGTACTGGATGCTTTTCTTTGCCATTACATGGTACCTGACCATGTTTGTACGTGGCAAATTGAAAAGACAGAGGCACTGACACAATAACACCAACTCTGATGGAACAGGAAGTAATCACAGAAGAGCCATGTAACAGACAGAGAGAAAAATAGAAAACAAAATGAAGGATATATGGAGGAAGGAAAGAAAAAATATCTTCAGACCTCTTTGTAAGCAAAGACAATCCGTCCATCGCTGTGTAATGTGGCCTGGAAGGTGAAACTTCCATGATTATACGAATCCTGAAGATGAACGTGATCCCACTGGACAACCAAAGCGGTTCCTGAGAAACATACACACATTTAAGCAATATTTAAACAGGGTTTTATTCATGAAAATACATTTAATACTTATATTCTCTACTAATAATACAGTTTCTGATTGCCTAAATAAACAAGAGCATCTGGAAAACATAACATGACACATTTGATTTATGGCAAGTCGTGGTACATTGTTTTTGATGGGTGTGTGCATTTGAAGATGGGAAGGTCTGACAGATATATATTGGATATTTCTGTTCCAATATATATTTCTGTCAGATAGGACACCCTCTGTCTCTCTCACACACACACACCCCCCCCCACACACACACAGTCCAGTGCATCTGTCTCTTACCATTGTCAAAATAGATGACAGTTGAGTTTCTGGAGAGGCTGGGGTCAAAGTTTGCCATCAGTGGAGCAATATATTGTGTTGCTGTCAACATTCGGTGAACCACATCTCCAGTGTAGATGAACCCTGAAAGCACACAAACACACGCGCAACTTATAAACCTCTACAATACATGTTCATAATATAAAAAAAAATAATAAAATACATTTCAAATCTGATCTTCAGGATGAAAATTAGATAAAGCCACTCAATTTGTTTATGTAAAACAAAAAAAAGTTTTTTGGCACCAATACATGAACATGTGCTTGTCTTTCTACTCCTAATCTCTGTGGTCTCCTCCTTTCTCAACTATGCATCCTGGCAAACAGCCCTGGCCTGTCTCCAAAGTGATTAATACTCTAATTAGCCATATAAATGCCTCCTTCCATCCCACTCACAGAAAGGAGAGAGGACCTTCCACACATACATAATGTAAAAGGTGTCTTCAGCTTTTTTTCTGCTTAAATCAATGCAAATCTTTCCACAGGAATTCATCCAATCTGGACTAAGCTGACCAACTTCGCTTACCCTGTAAACACAGGGTACTTAAAAAACATTATATTCAATTTAACAAAAATAGAACAACTAAAACAGGGTTCACTATTTTTTGAAAAAAAAAAAAAAAAGAATTTTAAAAATAAAATAATAATAAAAGTGAATGATTATAGCAATATTTTAGCCATCTACCCCTAACCATTTTAAACTTGCTGATCAAGAAAGGTGTCCTTGAATATCCAAGAAGTAGACCACAAGGTAACAATTTGAGTGGTCAATGTGCCAGCCCATCAATGTAAGGATACCACATCCAATTTCAATTAAAGGCCTATTAAATACCCATTAGGCACATTATTTCCACTTCTGAAATATTTTCTCCATTTTTACTTAAAATAAGTGACTTCCAGCTGATGTGATACTTGATAAGGGTGAAGAATGTGATCCACTGTCCTTCGGGTGTCTTTTTCAATTTTGTCTTTTGATTAAACAAGACAACAGAGTTACTGCAAAATGCCTTTGCTAACAAAGCAGGCCATTTACACTTGTAAAAAGACACTCTGAATGTAATAATGTACCAAAAATGTCCCTGTTCTGTTTATTAAAAATTCTTAAGGCAGCAAAAGTACCTCTTAGTTCCATGTTCCTGAGTGCACGGCTTCACTGGGAAAATCAGATCACTTGTGTTTCACCGTTTATAGCCGCAGAGGGATGACTGATGTAATTATAGGGAGAAATTATATGGTGGTTTTCTGTCTCTATCCTTCCCTCACTCTCACAGCTTCATCTAAGACACATTCCAGCAGCCAGTGAGTCACATGAACCACAATCCTAATAAAAATCCCCACACATGCCCTCATATCTCCAGCATGCACAGTCAGCTGTTATTAACAGGAATCTCTCACAGCTGATAAACACAGCCTGATCCGCTAGAACACTGTGACTCACAGTCAAGCACTTACGCCTACAAGCAAGAACCAATCAATTATATATTCCTCTTTAAGCTCATATAGATCATATGTTCTGCTTCAGCCATATAAGACTCATATCGCATGAAGGCAGGCAGGCGCTCTCTTATAACCGCTTCATTGGTTATAACACATCACACTCAGGGGGACAGTTTACTTACCGCCAGTTGCAACAGTGATCTCTCGCAACAAATGCCCATAAAATGGAAAATCAAAGGAGAGATTGACCCGCTGAGGATGAAAACAAGACAAAGTTTAGCTTGCAATTATAAAAAGATCTAAACAATAAGCAGAATCAATATAAAACTATTCATTTGAGGCAGAGAGAGAGAGACGGTGATTACAATTACATACAGCAAGTGTAGCTCTAGACAGACTCGATGGACTCATTCTGTGGTTGGCTAAAGCAAACATAACTCTGCTAATAAATTTGACTTCTGTCCTAAATCCATGGTGTGTTTCTCTGCTGTGGTTTCTTTTGTTTGGAAAGTGCAATGTGAGGATATCACAGTCTGTTCCAGTAATGGGATGGCGACACACCAAAACCTGATCCAATTTCAGAGAAATGTGGCATTTGAGGATCGACACTTGGTCGGTTACTTTCACAATCCACACAAACAGAAAAATTAAAAGCATTTTTGCTAACACTTTATTTTACGGTTACACCTATGCTGCGTCCGAAATCGCTTACTTCCCTACTAAATAGTACGCAAAAAACAGTATGCAAGGCGAGTAGTATGTCCAAATTCATAGCATTCGAAATTCAGTAGGTGAGAAGTACCTGGATGACCTACTGCTTCCGCCCAAATTCTATAGTAGGCATACCATGAACACTTTCCTGTCCCACGAGGCTCTGGGAGAGGAGGCGTTCAATTTAAAATGTACTACCTACTTAAGCAGTATGCGATTTCTATTTCATATTAGCCAATTATTAGTCCTAATTAAGAACATATTAATGCCTTATTCTACATACCTAATCCTACCCAATACCTCACCTTAACAACTACCTTACTAACTAGTAATAAGCAACAAAATAAGAATTTAAGAGAAAAGGCGTAGGTACCATCACAAAGAAGCACAAAATCTCTTTTAAGAACATTTTCTTACACCGTTCCTGGCTGGTGGAATGATCTTCC
>JAUMHI010000043.1:15475699-15532012 GCA_032359435.1 Enteromius unitaeniatus
TGTTTTCCCCACCTGTAAGTCGCTTTGGATAAAAGCGTCTGCTAAATGAATAAATGTAAATGTAAATGTAAATGTAATCATTTACAAGTGTTACCGGATTTTTTAAATTAACAGTAATTGCTCTTAAACATAGTAATTTCATATAATTAGCATTTCAGAAGATGCGTGCCCACTAATTGTGTGTGAGTGATGATGAATGAATGAATGCTGTCTTACCGCTGCTTGTCGGTGTGTATTGGACAGGATGCCATGAATCTTCACCTTCTCCTTGTCCATCTGATCGATATTTACCCATAATTCTTTGCTCATAGGATCACTGGGGCCATAAGTCTTTGAGGTGTAGTAATTATGATCTGTGTCCTCCTGTGGGGAAATACCAGACAGCCGTTCAGGTTAAAGGACACAATACTTGCTATCAAGAAAATTATAGTGATTTGAAGTGACTTCACTAAAATACAGGACTGAAACGCTGTGTTCGTATAAATAACAACACAAAAGTTCACTTTCGGTAAACTTTCACTTCAGTAAACACCTCAATACAATCCACATTTGTTTATGGCAGGCTTTTAGCAACCAAGGGCCACAAGCCCATTCCAATTATCACATCACAAACAAATACCATTTCAGGTCTTTTAGTATTAAAAACACACCCAAACATTTTTCTTTCCCGAAAGAAAAAATTATAGAGGCATGTTTACAGAAGAGTGAGTCAATCTCTGTTTGTTTACATGTATTTTCAGTGCGGACCACATATTTATGAGGGTCACTAAAAGGTTTATTGTATCGAACGTTGCTCAGCAGCACCTGTATAGCTGTCTAGCCTCTGCCCGGAAAATATGATGACAACAAAACAGCAAAAGGGTCAAATGAGTTAGTTTAGCCCAGTTTTTTCTATCCACTTATGTGAAAAGAACAGAAGGTCAATTATTTCATCGGCTGGTTGAGAGAAAGATTTGATAAAGAGGTGACTTAGACACAAGATCATAATAAATAAGGCATAAGGATCAGAACTATTTAAAATGGGTTCTTTGTCTTCAAGGCTATTGTGAATATTATTACTATGTAAAGTACTATGTAGTAAAATTTTTCTATTTTTATATAAATTAAAATCTCATTTATTTCTGTGATGCAAAGCTACATTTCCAGCATCATTACCCCAGTCTAATTATATTTGAAAGTATATTAGAACAGAATCCATTATTTTATACTGTAATAACATTTTACAAGATCACTGTTTTCTTCTGTATTTTCAATCAAAAAAATGCAAAACAGAGATTTAAGGAGACTTCTTTAAAAAAACCTTACAAGTCTTACTGATCCTAAACTTTTAGCTGTAGTGCATATGTTTAGATATGGTTATTGTCTAAGTGAGAGTACACATACAGTACTTGCAATCAAAAGTTTCTGGTACTGTATATACTTTATACTTACGAGCAAAAGTGACAATATAATACCTTTGACATTTAACTACATCAACAGTTCTGCAGGTTACACATGCCAAGCAAATGGATGGAAAATCTGAGTGCCAGGGGAAACATAACCCACGATGACTGCTGATTAGTAACAGCCTAATGCTTTGGACAGGGACACAACATGATCAACTAACGGAAAGAAAATCAACTCAGAGAAACTCTATCCCTTAATGTACTAACCATTACAAATTATTTTCTACAAAGCCCATCATCAGGGATCCAATTATTATACATCTGTGGCTTTTAAAAAACAAACTGAAGTTAATGTTTTGTCTACTTCACCAATTAGTCTAATGCATGATAAAAACACTTGATCATGACTAAGGCTTTGAGTGGAACATGATTGTTCATGACATGTAGAGAGTTGGAGTTTTGTTCTGTTCCCTTCGTTCCTCTCCAGTCAGTTTTTGCTTCCTTTGCGGCCCTGCCATAATAAAATCAAAAAAGCTAAACATATACTATTACAAATATACATGAATTCCTGTATGGACACATTATTGGTATGATTGGTATGATTGGACATGACACTTAGAGCATAAACGAAATCTCCTGTTGTTTACTGAGCAAGGCTTTCTGTAAAACCTTGAAGAAAAAAACACATTTATCACAAACATAAGCACTGAGGAATTCAGCATGAAACTATATGAATAATACACTTCTCATAAAAAAAGAAATGTGTCAGATTTAAGGAGAGGTGAATGTAAGGTACATAAACTTTGACAGATTAATCTGTTAAAGTGCAAAAGCAGAGAGGCACAGGCTGAAAACAAAGCAAACACAAACTTAAAAGCTTAAACTAAAGCCTGAGGTCACGTCATAAAAAGGAATAGAAATTCAGTCCTTTAAAATTCACCAAATAAAAAATGACAGAAGCACTTTGTAGTGTGTGAAATAAATGATGCACCAGGTGTCTGTGTGTATGAGTGTTTAAACAAGAACGTGTTTGTATGTGGGAGCTGGTAGAAGTTCAAACTCACTCACACAGACCTTGTAAAGCAACATCAAAGGGAACAGTCAGTGGATAGGACATTAAAATTAGTAACTACATACTGTATACACACAGTGCTTTGAAGTAATCATCATGTGGGAAACTAATCCAACACTAATAAACTTGTGCATGAGTTTTTCATATGGTCAAAATGATGAATTTACAACTGCTCATTAGAGTTTAATCAGCCCAGCCACTAAAGAAAGATGATTTTTAGAATGCCATGTGTTAGTGTTAGTGACATTAAAGATGTGTGTGTGTTTACTTATGAAAACAATGAAAAGTAGTGCAGTGAAATGGAAAAAGGTATATAGTTTGAATGGCCTCTTAGGGAAAATGTATATTTTGTTAGTTTAAAAGGTACCATTATTTGGGAGCTGTTGTCTGCGTCTTCATCAGCAAGTATACCAGGTGAATCCTGAGGCTCGGGCTTCAAACTGTCTTGACTGGCTTTGTTACTTTCCATCGGAGGGGGCTCCGAAAGAAGCCAGCGTCTCCTCCTCAACAGCTCCACAGTGACATCATCCTCCTGTGACCATCCCTGAAGGATTGAATAAGCAGCTCCTGGAACAACACAAAACAACCATCAATCCTTTGAGCATGGGAACATGAAAATGCAGACAGAGTTCCTTCTTCAAAGCGTATTTTTAAAAAGGTTTACAGAAGACATAAAAAAACCTCATTTGTTTCACTACTGACTCTCACAACTGAACCATTACACACACGCTTGCGCATTTTTTTAATATGGTTTATACAGACACAAAAAGCATAGTGTTCTTTATTCTCCTTCTCTCACTCTGCAGTAAGAACACCTCCACTTTGTTTCAGATTAACCTGTTTAACTGTAGTCATAATAAAGAAGATGACCCAGTGTTCTCCTGACACTTGGTTTATTGTTAAACTGAGGCATGGTGTTATGATGATACACTGAACAGCTTCTTTAAGAGCCGAGATGGAAAGCTACACTCTTTAAAATGAAGGTGTTTCATGATGCCTTTTTATCTAAATGATTCCATAAAGAATCTTTAACACCTGAAGAACCTTTCTGTTTCACAAAAGGTTCTTTGTGGCAAAAGACGGTTATTCATATTATAAACAGGTACAAAATACATGGTTTTTAAAGAACATTTGACTGAATGGTTCTTTGTAGAACCAAAAATGGGGTACTTCTATGGCATCCCTCTGAAGAATCATTTGAAACACCTTTATTTTTAAGAGAGTAACTAAGTGGTGAGTCAATAGTTTCAGCCCATCCCGTTCTGCTTTTATTCTTCTTTGGTCCGTATATCACTCTTTATGTGCTTAATCTCATTCTCTTATTCAGCCACAGACACATGCACAAGGCCAAATTCTTATGCAAATCAAGCCTCATGTGAACAGAGTTTAATTAAACCTTTTATTTACTTTGCTCTTTAGTCCTCTCATTGGAAATAAAGATGTGAGAGATGATGGGAGTGTAAGCTGGAAATCAGGACAAACGGCCAAAGTAGAAATCACAAAAAGCACTTCATAATGTGACTGAGCAGACTAAACAAAAAGAAAAGGAAAAAGATGAAACAAAAAGGAGGGACCAATGAGTCAGCCTGGAATGCAGCTCTCCGAAGACTAGCTTTATCTAAACTAAAAGTCTAATGCGGTTGTCTGTACAGGTTTAGTCATAATCTTGGTGAGGAAAGGAGGAGAAGTAGTTTAGGCCTCAACAGCTGGGGCACATGGTTGATGTCTGTTTAATGCTTAAATGATAATGTATACTAAAATACATAAAAAGCTTTCCTGTAGAGTTCATTTAGCATTACAGACATTCTCTACAAAGGGATGGAGTGACAGCAGAGACAAAAATTAGCCAGAAAGATTTTCAGTTCTCTCTCAACTACTCAATATAGCTTGCAGGGTTGTGTCTGTGTATAAACACTTCTGATTAGCATGCAGCAGCTCCTCTTGCCTGTACATAAATTACAACAACTGTAAAAAAAAAAAATAGTCAAATTACAATAATCAACTCAAATATTTGCTTCTAACTGAACATACATTTCTATGCACCATGTAGAACATGAATCAGCTTGTGTCAAATGCCACTTGACGTTGAGAGCATAGCATCTCCTTTTTGCCTCATAGTCTGATTTTTCAGAACTGCTTTTCTTTGGCTGTCCCTTCTTCACCCTGACCTGTCTTATTTAGCTCAGCAGAACTAAAATTCCTGTGTAAATCCATGTTCCGCTTATTTTAACCTTGCTGAAAAAAACAGCATATGCTGGTTAGGTATGTTTTGATGCTGGGATGCTGGTTTAAGCTGGTCCTGTGCTGCTTTATGATTTTCTATTGATTCCCACTAGAATCAATAACAACAGCTAAATCATTCTAGAGTAGTTTATTCTTTTAATAACAAGCAAAATATGTTTGCTGCATAAATCAGATGGATTTATAAAAGTATGGCGACACTAACCAGACCAATAAACAAAGATAACAGACTAGTTAACCGTTCATACACAGTTTGCACGATCACAAAGTGCAAGTGAAAGTAAAAAACAAGCGCCAATTACATAATTACCCAAATATATTTATGAAAGAATGCAAAAGCATTGAAATATATATTTAGTATATAAATATATGATAGCCCAACGGGCAGGGCTGAGATGGATTTTGGTAGCCCGTAATGTACTAATTATTATATGCTGTTATCATATGCTGTGTCCTTGTCTTTTCATATGCTGATGTTGTCCTCAAGAATTTATCATCATATTTACATCTTTATCGTCAATATTGAAACTGTAAGCTGTCATAGATTGTTTTTAGATTTCTTTGATGAAGAAAACATTTAAAAAAGCATTTATTTGATGCATTTGTTTTGATCAATTGAATGCATCATTGATGAATAAAAGTATTAATTTCCATCATTAATGAAGTATTACCAGTCCTTTGATTTGTACTGTATTCTCAGTCAGATTCGCACAGTTTAGTTCATAATCTGTGTAGTGCCAAACACTATAGCCCTCCTAGATACAATGCTCCTCTTCTGGGATCTTATTTCAATTTCAAGAAACCCTTCTAGATATAAGACTGAGTTCTGGAAACAGGATCTTAATTTCCTGCAGATATATTGCTCTTATAATCTAAGCAAGCATCTCTTCATCCACGTGAGAATCTAATCTGAATCTAATTCCGAAAAACAACCCAAGTGAGAAAGAAAGGGGGAAAAACGCACAACTTGCAGAATGCACTTTGTTTCTAAGTCATCATGGTTCACTGTTCCTCATTTAAACCCTCGATGTGAGAAAAGATTCCCAGAGCCAAGTCCGTCTGTAAAGCCCATTATACATAACAGGTCAATGAGGATTTAGAGAGGCGGCTGTCATTGACTTTTATTGTCGCTGAGTGGAAATCAGTGTCTGCTCGTGACATGCTTTGAAAAGCGACCGCAGCAGGGACAGGATCTCTTTCTCTCATGCTTGTGCTTTCTTTTTGCTGTGAGACTAAATCCAGTCCCGCATTTCCCTCTCTTTCTCTCATTCCATGGAAGGTACCTTTTAAGATGTCTATGAAAGAAAGAATGAACGGATGTCAAGCTATACATACAGATAATGAGATAAAAAAACTATACACTACAAAAAACTTTCCACAAATAAATAATATAATTTTTTTTAAATAACATATACTGAAAGGTAATAATGCAATGTTAAATGTAACTAATATTTTAAAAAAATGTACATTCTAATGAGAAGAAAGGAAGGGGAACCAGTGTATGCAATATATAAATGACAGACAGAAGAAAGAGAGAGAAGGAGGGAGAGAAATTTACCCACAAATGAGAATTTCCCTCCAGCCATGTCTAAAATGATCAAAATGACTGATATATTACTCCTTATTAATCTGAGGAGGACAGCCGGAGGGAGAGAACAAAAGGGTAAAGGTGGAACACAAAAGTTAATAGACCACATGCATTTATCTTGAGTCACTGCTCTGGAACAAAAGAAAACATAAAAAAAGTAAGATGAGGTACTAATGTATAAAAGAAAGATGGGGGGCTGGGGTTATGGGGTTCAGAACCATTTACAGGGCACCTCAAAGTTCAAAACCATTACAAACAATCCAATGTACAGCATATGAGACTAGCTACCAGCTACAGACGTCTAGAAGAGTTTGATTGATTGGTTCGCTCGCTCTCCAGCGACTATATGAAGCAGACATATTAGTGTGTAATTACAGCATGCTGGAACAGGTCATCTGAACTCAGGATACACACAAACACCTACAGTACGTATATATATGTGACCATATACCATTCATCTTTATCAAACCTGAGCCTGAAATAAATGATCTTTATGCATCATAAAAGACTGGGGTCAGTACGATTATCTGAGACAAATTAATACTGCTTTTCAGCAAGGCACATTTAATTGATCAAAAGGGGCCGTGAAGGCATTTCTAGTGTTATATTACAGAAGATTTCATCAAACAAATCTGTTCTTTTGAGCTTTCTATTCATCAAAGAATACTGAAAAATGGAAAATGTGGCTTCAACAAAAATACCCAGCACATTGTTTTGTGCTGTGTTACGTTTTTAAAATCATAAAAACAAATCAAGCACCAAATCATTATATTCAAATTATTCTAAT
This sequence comes from Enteromius unitaeniatus, assembly GCA_032359435.1. Lineage (NCBI taxonomy): Eukaryota > Metazoa > Chordata > Actinopteri > Cypriniformes > Cyprinidae > Enteromius > Enteromius unitaeniatus. The sequence goes on from JAUMHI010000043.1 coordinate 15,482,773, forward strand.
ATTTACTGTACAGAGAAACCTGTGGACAGACTACCTTTCTGTTTAAATTAATTTATCATTTACATACATGGTCACATTTAATTCAATGCATATTAGAAGAATTGTTTTACATAGTTATACACATTTATAAAGAAATATGTTCATTCTGCTCAAGTTTCATGAAAGTGTGTGTGTTTTTATGTCCAAGGCTATTCAATCATCATTACCACTACGGATTAATTTGCCTCAAGTACTTAAAGATCTTTGAAAGGGACATCCTCCTAAATTCTATACAATTATATGTTTTAATATGTTTGTAACAAAGTGTTCACAGACACTTATTGTGAGGATCAGCTGGAGGTGTCAGCCCAGGCCACTGGATGGCACTCCAGAGCCCGGCGAACTTTGAACTCTATATGTCTGTCTCTGTTTGTAACCTGAACTCATGCCACACCCCCACTTGTTTGTTGTCATGGTGTTTTATTGTTGTCTCTGCCCCGTTTGTGATGTATAAATACCCCGAATATTTTTTGTGAACTCACTCTCCATTGCACTGTCATCTTGTCTTGTTTTGCATTCGTGTTCCTGATCATTGTCATTCTGTTAGGATTTACCATTGCCATTTACTTTGGACTCTGTTTGCTACCGTTTACCGACCCACGCCTGGACACTGACGACTCTTCTGTTTACCTACGTTATTCCTGTTTGCTGATGATAGACCCTGCCTGTACGGCCTTGTTTTGCCCAATAAACAATTTGCATATGAATCCGCTCACTTGAATCCGTCACACTTATTCACACTACAGATGCTGAGTATTGATTTGTTATAAAGTTGAACTGAATCACAGCATATGGCTGTTTCTGGTTTCAGCAGTGGCTGGAAAAACATATCCGTCTCAGAGAATTTTTATACAGACACGCACATAAACAAATAGACACGGTACACATACAGAATTTCAGGGAAAGATGCCTTTTCAACATTGTATCTGTATGACTGATAGTGTTACTTAGTTGAGTGATGAGTATGTACTTAAGTGCAAGACCCAGAATGACTTTGTAATAATTTCTAGTGTGTGTGTGGATGATAGTCTGCGCACATTATATGGTCTGTGGCTGACAGTAATGACAGAATACAGATGGCTGGCTTTGCCCTAGGGTGATATAAGGTTTCGTTTACTAACCATTCACACAGAGAGGTATACTTAACCCAGCTAAACACTGGCCTCCAAACCCATGCTCAAACCACACACAGCTTCAGACCAGTGCTGTGATGGACAGAATGAAGACAAGTTTAACTTCACATCTGCTCATATAATTATCCATCTGTTAAAGGATGGCACTAGCGATGCAAAAATGTAAAACGGGATGTAAAGTTCCCCTCCACATGCACCGACAACTCTACCTGTTTTTTTAACTTCACACTGTCACCAAAATTCTTTGCCCTTGTTACACAAACCACTGTGGGATTGCTTGCTTTAATCTCAAAAACAGATCTGTGTACTGTATCTCCAAAACACCGAGCACATCAGCCAAAAGCAGAGCTCATATGAAGCAATCGTATTCATTTATAAACCAGTGCGTTTGTGTGCGCAGCGCATGTATAATTAAGAGTATTCATCCCATGCTCAGCGGCTTTTAATTAATGTCCTCCTCACCGTTTAACCTCATCCATCTCCTGCTCTCTCACCTGTTCTCTCTTGCACTGTTCAGTCACATTCGTTTTTTTTTTTTTCAAAAGCCTCTATTTCCTTTGATCTGCTGCACGTCCGGTTAATTTAAAGTACTAATGAGTGGAAGCTGACATTAGAACATAAAATGATCTAAACATGAATTGTGTGTGTGCGCAGATGGATGAATGTCTCGCATACTAATACACTGTATAACAAACAGAATCAGTAGTCAAATACACATACAATAGTCAGTGTGTCATACATGATAAAGTTCACGATAAAGTTGCTCTTTAGTTTGCAGGGACAAGCATTTAGATAAAGATATGACCTCAGTGTTGAGCCGACATAGCGTGTATATCAGTAAAGTCATTCCTGTAATCCCCTCTTCACATAAAAGCTTCAGCTGACAGGCAAATGCAATTAACTAAATGAGCGCAGAGCCATAAAGGCATGTTTATTTCAGAAAGAACACGCACACTGCTCACATGCACTCACACTCAAAATTATACATTATAATACAATACAATGTAATATATAAGACTGCCAAGTTTTTCCTTTAACAGTTTCACTAGAAACTAAAAATAATCTTTATTTACAAAATTGTTAATTCAAAAATGGAACTGTACATTTTTCAGTTAACGAAACCATTTTAGTCTCAAATACTAAAAAATGCAATTTGCTATTTAAACTACATAAAACCCTTTTCAAAATTACCTCAAATGTTGTCCCAACTAGTCAAACGCTGTCTAAACAAAGAATTTCATGTTGTTGACTTTGGAACTTCCCAGCACGCATTGCAGCATGAATAAATTATGCAGTTACTGTTATAGGATTATTGTTTTGCTGTTTGCTGATTATGATTGGCGAACACGAACGAGGTGATTGATTAGGTGAAGCCGTGATTAATTCGTCCAGCGCTCCTCCTGAAACTATGTTATTATCAAAACGTTCACAAAATAAAGCGTGTTAGCTGATCAAAAAAGAGACAAAGACTTTACTCAGAAAGTGAACAATATGGTTCAGTTGAGTAAACTCAAAAAAGCTGTTCAGGTTCATGAATGACACATCACTAATCTACTCACAGTCAAAAAGTCAAAGTGTATTTTACTGTTAATTCTACATGCAGTATTACATTTTTATTAATTTAAAATTAAATTACATACAGAATTAAAATTGTGTTTCTCTTCAGATCCTTGGTGCATACATATAACACTACACACAAACAGAAAAAATATAGATTAATACAGATAAATACCATTTAAAATTCTATTCCAATTATTCCAAACATACAAATTTCCAAATTAAAATGTATGTATAAAAAACTATTTAATCTGCAAAAAAACAAAAACAGACACAGAACAATGTAACCTGCAAAAAAACCTAAATAAAAAATGACTTCCACAACCATTCACTCACTACCAGGAGCCCTGGAATTGATTATGTAATGTATGTACTGTAGGAGCTCAATTTGTAATGATGCTTTCCAGGGGTGTGTGTGTGTGTGTGTAATATATAGTACAAGGGACTTGAGGTCCTTGAGCTACAAGTCATGAGTGGCCTTGTCCTACACCATTAATTCAACACACACCCACATACCGCTTCGATTATGAACCATGTTTGGGTGAACTATTCCTTTAAAGTAACATCCTCTGATTGTTCGTACTAAAGGTTACTTGTGGTAAACACATGAACAGCTTGAGAGTTCATTACTGTATGGACTGCTGCGCTGCTATAGCTATCTAGCACAGTGTGCCCACGCTTCTCTGCTCTAATTTGTACCTCATTACAATGAGCCTCACAGAAGGAATGAAGCTTCCTACATTTTTAAAAAGGTACTTCAACAGTCCTTTGGATGACAAATGTTTCTAAGTAGAGCCATTAACATTCAAAGGATCCCTGTGAGCTAAAAGAGTCCTCTGCAGCTCCACATGGTTCTTGGCATATCAACTGCTTTTTAATCTTTTAGCTTCTTACGGTTTCCACGTAAAACACCATTCTCTGATCAAATATGACAAGGTTTATGAAACGGTATGACTAGTTTGACCTCTATTCAGCAGTTATATTACAATGCTGCTTGCAAAAATGTGAATTATTATTTTTCTATAACTATTCGTATTTCATATATGCTCTGCACATACAATACACTATCTTTTACAACTATCATTACAATAAAAACCTGAACATAAGAGCCCTTGGTCTGTCATGTTGTGGTTCCATATTTTGATTCCAGCCCTTTGTAAGGTGTTGTTTTAACCCTGTTCCAAAGGGTTTTGAATATAATTTCCTTCTTTAAGAGCAGAAAGCCGATCTATTTTCTTTGGATGTTTAACCTTAAGAAGATCTAGGACTTATCTTCACTATCATCCCATAGGCATGCAGGAAGCTACAATAACACGTTGTATTGCAAGAACAATCAAACTATACCTCTCTTGACTGTAGGAAACTCATTCAGTGATTACATTTAACTTGTTATCAGGCAGAGGTTGAATGCTGCACTGCATACAAATGACTTGACTGTTGGTCTGTGCCATTTTCATTCCACATATGGGAGAGTCACTGATTTCATTTCTCACACACCAGCCATCCAACTGAACAAGAAAAAATTTGCAGACAAAAAGAAAAAAAAATTGGTATAAAGCGTACTTGTTCTGTTATCTTTGTTTACAATTCACTCTAACAGCAATGCCCAGTGTAGGTTATATAAAAATCCTTTTAAGGAATCCACAAGAACAGTAAGAGTGTTGTCATTTCCTGTTTTTAAAGAGCCCAAGAGTAAAACCCAGCAGACATTTCACTCTCTTACTGACACACACACATGTTTATTAGAGCTGTAAAAGGAAGATGGCTGGTCTGTGATGAAACAACCTCACCCTGAATGTCTCATTCACCTCCCTTAGGGCAATGTAAGCAGCCCAAGTTGTGTTCATACACGCTGTGTGATCTGTTTATACATATGTTTACATTATGACTGTTTGTGTAAATAAACTAAATAGTAGTTGGTAAACTGTTGTCGATTAAATGAAAAGGTAAAGAAAATTTGTAACTTTTTGCCACGTAAATATCCAAGCACTCTCACATTCTGGAATGTTAGACTGATGCATTCATGACATTTTCCATGAAATCACATGTTCAGATTTAATAAAAAAAATAAGAGCAACCGAAAAGGAAGAACTGATCTTTTTCTAAGAAAGCCAAAAATCTTGATTACATCTCCTTGTTGGCCCATCAACAACAATCATCCAAACATATCTTGTTCTCTCATGGCTACAACCAAAGAAGCAAACTGACTATTTGTATTTTATTTTAATAGTGCTCCACCCATGCTTTCTAGTACATTTTGTCCTAGTTAACAGTAGCATTGCTTGTACAGTGTGCATTATACTGTATAGGTGACTAAATATCTTATTTGTGTTTAAAAAAACTGCCATTAATTTAAAACAATATCCAAATGTTTGCATAACAGTTGTAAACATAATTTGCTGGGCTGATGCTGCAGTCTTACTCCAGTCTGAGCAAAGCATCAAAATACAGACTGTTATAATATAATATTAATATCCATGTAGTGCTCCAGCATTATATATATAGAGCAAGTTCTTTGGTTGACCCATTCCCTGCTGTTCCTACTTCATAATAAAAGGCATAGATGTTAAAATATATTTTGTAAATCTAAATTAGTTTTAAAATCTTAAAAGTCAACATTGTACAATCAAATGGAGTAAGGAAAGACTGTAAATGTTGTTTTAATTTTTCTCTGTTTTGTTGGCACTGCACTGTACCTCAGGCGAGGCACATCTGATTCACAAGGATCTTCCCTCGACTAGCAACTTCAAAGTAGATTTCTTGGTTGCCATTCTCATTTCCTTGGAGAAACCGATAGACCTCACAACACATGGCCCAGATTTGCACTCACACAGCCTGGTCCTATTAAACCATGTTTCAACATCTCAGTTTATGACGCGTGTGAACTTAAAAGCCTTTTAATGGTTCTTTTAAACACTTAACACTTCTTCAGGGTAATGTCAATGTAAATTATATAAAATACTAAATAAAGCTCTTTGACCCTCCATCAATAGCAACACAACTACAATGTTCCCAGGTCCAGAAACGTACTGTAGCAACGACATCATAAAATAATCCATGTGACATTGGTTCAACTGTAATTTTTACGAAGCTACGAGAATACTTTTTGTGCACAAAGAAAACAATAATACATTTTTTCAACAGTTCTTCTTCCCAAATTGAAGTCTTTTTGCCATTTTGGAGAGTAACCCAGAATGTAATGAACGTAAACAACACTGATTATTTAATTTGTGTTCCGAAGATGAACAAAAATCTTACAGGTTTGGAACGACATGAGGGTGAGTAAAAGTCCTTGACATGATTATGAACTGAATATTATGAATATTATGTGCTACTGTACTTGAAATTAAGCAAGAACTATTTTGTGCACCAAAGGTTCATAATACTAAATTTTTTTTGTGGGGGGTGTGAGAAAAAAAAACAATATAAATAGCCATATATAAAATAAATAAATAGCCTCTCTGCGCAGCCAGCATTGGCAATGTTTCTGGCGTTGTCTGTTGTCACGGGAACAGGGACGTTTTATATGCTGATCTTCCAATTTATCACAGCCTCTTTAAGTATTCCTGATAAATGGTCACTTGTATGGCTCTCATACACCCGGCCTGTTTGGAGGACGTGGTTTGCTATTTGCCAATTGCCCTTAACTCAGCCCTTCCTCCACTTTAGCCTTCGTTTTCTCTTGAAGTTTTGGTAGCACATTTTGCGAGAAATGCGCACGGCTTGGTAATAGATAACGGGGCTTGAGCACACTGAGTAAATACTTGACAGCTCTAATCCGTTGGTATAGTAAACTACATTTTAATTTTTATGAATTACAATATTTAAAACTATAATGTACTTAAACAGTATTGCTTATTAAAGGTACTCTATGCAATGCTGTTTGACGTCACTTCCACTGACGTTTCACGTAAATACAAAACAAAACGGATCAAGCTCCCCCCTCCCCCCAGTGTTTCAGTAACTGCCGTGAATGCGCAAACCGCATTAATACGAAAGGTGGTGCTAATCCAAAAGAGACAGCGACAGAGCTAACATCAAGCTACCATGTCTAAATAAAAATAAAATAAAAATAAAAAACCACCTGTGCATCGTTTTGGAAGTTTGGAGTTCTCTCCACCATTCTAACGAATCCCCGATGTAAATCCAGGTCTTGTTTCATTTCTTCTCAATTTCTCTTCTTCTCGCCTTATATTCCTCCGAGAGTCTTTTCTTCGTTTGTGCCTCAGCCATTTTCTAAAAATAATACAAAGTATTCCGCTAACCCCCACCTCTTCTTGCCGATTGGTTGGCCGAAGTTGGTTTTTGCTTTGGTGCACATCCTGTGCCAATAGTGTTTGTTTTGGTATTGCAGCCCCGTGTTGTCTTTAAAGACCGAGTTTTTTCCCAGTGTATTCAGAGAGCAGACAGCAAGACGATCAAGGGGTGATGCATACAGTTTGAAATAAAAATTAAATCGAGCTAAAACCATGCAACATCACATAGAGCACCTTTAATATTCTCTTACTGTATAGTAGTGCACCAAAGTTAGGCCATCTGAACCGTCTGAACTGATGCAAAAACAGAATTCTGTAGGAAACACTGACTCATGAAATGCACACCAAAAATGTGTTTTGGCTTGACACCCTTGACATCTGTAATTAAACACATTAATAAGAAACGGCCTCCACACCAGCTGCTGTTGAACACAGACGGAGACCTACTCTCATATATCATAACAGTTACTGATGCCCCCTAATGTCTTGTGACCGAACACATCTGGACATACACAATAATGCTTCAATGAAACATATTGGCCTGGTTAGAAAGGCTTGTAAGTTCTATCTTTTTGTTCTTTTGCTCTTGTTGTGCTGCTGTATCGGTCTGGTTTCTGACCTCTTTTCTCTGTGAGCTTGGTGTTTGTTTTACTTCTGGGGATACAGCTAAATGTTTTCATGAAGTACATCTGTCAGGGGTCACCACAGGACTCTCCACTGAATATATCAAATCTCTACTTGACCAGTGGTTTTCAGAACAATACAAAATACAGTTTAACTCGCCAGTGACTTACACTATGAGTGTAAATGTGTGAGAAAGGTATTTATTTAAAACGTTAAAAACAATGCACATGACATTAGCAGTGCTTATGTGCTCAAGATCAATAAAACTTGGTAGACCGTTGAGTTAACAGCATCACCACAGGAAATAATCAATAATGTACCTAAAACTCAAAGCACCTGAAGAGATTTCAGGCCCCTGCTAACTAAATATATAAAGAAAGTCCAGGTTTGGAACGACATGAGGTATCCATAACACATAAAAAACCAGAAGATCCCACAGCTATAGATTCCTCTATTTCAGCCAAATAACTAGACATCAAGGTTATGTAACATTTCACAAGGCTTCAATCATGGCTGGATGCATTTTCTAGCGTAGTTAGTTGGCATCACACTGACACAAACCCTGACCTCCCGCCAAGGACAGAGAGCACACTATGCATAATTTATAAGTAATTAACATGTCAGACAAATTTTATTGTGCTTAAAGTGTCAGCAGGGGCATAGCACAAAAAAACATGTTCATTAAGCTCAATTAGGTTTCACTGATTAAATTATCCTAGAAACATAAACCCTCAATACTCCATAACACACAAAACTATTAGCCTGTAACACCGAGCTAGCTCTAAGTTCAAAATAATGATAAAAACTACTGTGGGCCATCACAATTAATTGAATCTTAAAACATATGACTAGATAATATAAAACGTTTGGCCACTTGTAATGTGCTTGAACATCTTTAGTTGGATATGAAAAGTGAGTTTTAATCACAGAAGTTGATAAAACCACTGAAAGTAGATTACGATGAACATAAAGTAATAGAGGCCATCACAAGCTAAATTTAGTTATATCTAACAGATATTTTAAAGGTTATTGACATCAGTGATAATAGGTGATCATAAAGGTTTATCACTATAGATTATACAAGCTTGATTTCACACACTTTTAAACGCAGAATTACAACACCAGTTATGAATGATGCTGTTGACTGCCTTGGGAAAATCGTGATGTGAAAATAATATCCTTGGGGCTGTTCTTAGATCAAGCAATTCAGACACTCGCCCACAAACCCTGAGACAGCCCAGTTGGGTCTCTCTTTTATCTCCCACCCCCATTACTGTGTACAACAAGACATTTGGTAATGAGCAATAACTATCAGTATGTAGATGGGCAGAGGGCCTCCCTTAACACAAGTGCTCCTTCTGTTTCCAACCGCAATGTCACAGTAACACAAAACTATTTTAATTCCTAATGAAATGCAATCCCTGTTTTACGGTAATCCCTGTATTACGGCAAGGAAAGACCTAGCGTATATACTGAATGAGTTATGGAACTTCCCGGGTCTACCGGCTCGGAAAAAAAAACAACGATCGTCAAAAAACTTAAGTATCAGAAACAGTACAGATCATAATGTAGATCATGTATGTTTTGATGATTTTAAATCTGATCGTAATGAAGTAGGCTAGTCAGTGACGGAGATGCCTTTACAGAGCAATCCAGGCAGCACACATACACAGCTTCACACATACAGCTTCATATGTATGAGTTTTCCAGTCTAGTAGGTTTACTCAGTAGCTCGCGTGATACGGCGGTGCACTGGTGGTGAAAAGCACTGGTTCGAAACCTGTTTAAAACAGCTAAAATCATCAAAAAGAAGTAAAAGTAGCATGGCTGCATCAGCGGATACATTTTTAAATCACTTGTGCATTTGTTAACACTATCGGGTAGGTTTAAGTTTGGTGTAGGGGATATTTCCAACATGATAGAGCATTAATCTTTAGCGACACTTACTGGATATTCTAAATTCTAAATGGCCTCCAACAGCATTATAAAAACACTGCAATCCGTACCTGTTCCAACCTAATACAAATGTGCCACGGTCATGTGTCAAATGTCTTGCTTGTCTCTGCGTCTCGGTCTGATGACGGTTGTACTGTAAAGGCATTTTTAGTGTTTAAAATGTATATAGGAAAAAAATACTCTTAATATTTAGATGACTATTTTTAATGGAACAAATGTGTGTTTATCAAATTATTAACATTATTAAGAGACCTTACGTGATGTTTATGTCGTTATTGTGGAAGACTGCTAGCATAGGTAATTCTAAATATTTTCTTATGTGAGATTTTTTATTTTAAAAGACGTCCATGAAAGCCGTTCTTCAGTCAAATGCAGTTTAATAATTAAAAACGAGCTGTCCCGATTCAGTGTCTGCCTACAGATGAGATGTTGACAGGTTTATTGTCAGTGATATTATTCCATCGTTATTTTCGTAACTGGTTATGAAATAAAAAGTCTCTTACCTCAGAAAAGCGAACTATCCTGTCCTGCCAGATGTTATGCCGTGTTCGTTGCGCGCATAAATTTGCTTTGTTATTATTTTCTGACTATGTATATATATAGTGGGTCCCAAGGCCAAACTATTAAGTGCTCTGTGTACAGCAGAACTGAAGCGTGAGATTGCTAATAACAAGTGCAGGCAAATGTCTTTAATATTATTGCAAATTGGAAAAGGTTAAAATATGCTAGGTAATGATTATTTAGCAATAAATAAGAAATGTTTATTTTTTTCCTGTAGTACCGATAATGTCAGAGCTTATTGATACTTCTGTCTTTTATAATTTAGCACCGGTACCTATTAAATACAGAGTTTCCATTCCCTAGTTACAGCGGTGTGTATAATTATGTAGCTACAACAGATGAAAATATTGGAAGCAGTGATTTTAGTTTGGGATGAGGGGAACACTTGCCAAGATTAGAGTGAACTGAGAAAAACAACAATATGGTAGATGTGTTCTAATTCATGTTTTATCATCCCCAGTTATTACAAAATCTAACAAACTAATAAATAGTTCACTATATAGGGATCTTAAAGTGCTCAAAACAAGCAGATATTGCAAACACTCCAATGATGGCTTCATAATCTTCAAAACATGAGGTCAATTCACTTGATGCTTATATAGTTCATATTTAATGGACTGAGTGCAAAACACTGGTTCCCAATTATGCAACACTGATTCTAAAATACTGCATTCAACCATTCAAACAATTATATTATTTACTTAAAAAGAATAAAAATATATTTATTGTGGAATAAAAAGATTAACACACTAGTGATTTACCTTGGATGAGGCCCAGGGGAGTTTCTTAAAGAAATTCTCATGAGCACTAAGTTTAATGTGTTTATGTTTTACAGCTCTTCAGATCTGAGTGTTTTTGTCTGTTTCTGCTAAAGTGAATTTCCATCAACCAACAAACACGCACACACAAACACACAACTCATACATACACTCCCTAAAGCACACACACATACACGGTTCCAGTTGCAGAAACACAAAGCTTTATTGTTAAAGTCTGAGTTAGTCATAGCCCACACAGTCCTGTTAAGGCTTGCATGCAGCTGAAAACACCATCATGAACATGAGTCGGGAATTTATGAGCTACTGAGAGATTGGACATATTATTTTGAAAAATGACTTTAAACATCTTTAAACATTTCAGGCAAACAAACAGTCAGAGCGTATTAATGCCAAATACAAAAAGGTTTAAGAATTTTTTTAATAACCCTAGCGGTAAATAAAAATGCAAAAACAATGACTGTACAAACACTGCCCCGTCTGTCATCGGTCATAATCAATGTTGCTGCAGTGGACTGGTGGGGACACTCAAACAAATAGAACAGTGTTTTGAAAATGCCATGGGACATTTGGTGTAAGTTATTTTTGATGAAATATTAGCAACCAGAGACATTATTCATGTCTGGTACAAGGGTGTGGTGTTTTGTTTATGCTTGTTAAACGTGCTGCTTTTAAAAGCAACCGTCTCTTTGGACTGTAATGTATGTGTTTGAGAACTCAATGTTGAGACAATAATGTGGAGAAAGACAATATCAAAATTTGCAAAGAAGTATAGTACTCTTCATATGAATTGGACCTCATTTAAACACTTGAGAGATATGACAATCACATTCAGCTCATTATCTTCAGATTAACTCTGGCCAACTTTGTCAAATTTTAGATATATCTCTATATGTCAAGTACCACACATTTTCTTAGTGGAAACTGTGGTATGGAATGTGACCATGGAGCACAAAATCAGCCATAAGGGTTATGATGGGTCATAAAGATTCATCTAAAAGCATCTGAAAGCTGAATAAATAAGCTTTCCATTTATGCATTTTTTTAAGAATAGGATAATATCTCTTTTACAACAATTTGAAAATCTGGAATCTGATGCAGAAAAAATCTAAATATTAAGAAAATTGCCTTAATTGTTGTCCAAATTAAGTTCTTAGCAATGCATATTAGTAATAAAAAATAAGACACAATAACATAAGACACAACAACAGTGTTTTTAAAAGCAGAATGTCAACAACAAAAGCTCTTTTGTAAAAACTACTTCCTTTCACCACAGGAAATGAAATCTAATGGTTGACAATTTAACACCTGAGCCCAAGTCTTTAGAACTAGTAATAAAGGAACATTATGTTGCTTCATTGAAAGCTTACTGTATTACTTTACGTCCACTTTATTATGTACAGTAAAGTATTATAGAGATATTATTATATTATAAATATATTACTATATAGAAATAAACTGAGTGAGTGTGATTACCTGCATCTGATACAGCATTTATTCTTCAGCTCATATTCACAATTAAAACTTTAAGTTTGAATCTTTGTTTCAGTCTCTTTCAACATAAAATCTTCACTGCTCATTAAAACTCACATCTAATGTAACTATGTATCTAATAAGTACCACAAATTGCTTACTACTAGGGAAATGTATCAATTTAGCTATATAAATCTAAATATTTGTTATGGAAAGCCTGCAGAAAAATATCCAACAAAATGAAAATTAAAAACATAATGATGTTTTTGATGAACATAATGAACATAATGAAAATTTCCATAAGAGGAAATAGATATTTTATTAGAACTGACCTGAGAGAATACTTAAAAAGATATTTACAGCTGCATGATAAACAGAGACGTAAAACTAGACATAGAAGCAAAACACAACATCCTGCCAAAAGAAAATGTAATAAAAAAAGAAACAGTCCTCATGAGAAGCATTCTTTTTAATTGTCCTTTGCCTAGCACTCAAACGCTTGTGAGTAGTGCTGCACGATTAATCATATCGCAATCGCGATGTCAGCCTATGAGATTACATTACAGCAAATGTTGCGATTATATTAAATAAACAAATGCATTTGTGGACGTAACAAGACATTCTTGCGTTCACACCAGACGTGAATGAAGCTTTAAGCGCCAGTGATTTACATGTTAAGTCAATGCAAAGACAATTAGACATCCTTCAGTGTGATTCGCGTGAGTTAAGTGGCACATTCAACACGCTGGTTTTACTGCACGCATAAGCAGCGCGTATGCAGAGCATGATCAGCGCGCGCCAATTGTGCTTTCATACTGGCAGCTTGTACTGCAGTGGGCTATAGACAAGCATCTTTCTGTCGGATTTTCCAGCGTTCTTCTCCAAACACTGTGTGCCATCTGTTTTGATTTATGTAATTTCTCTGCACCTGCTATGCGCTTCTGCACCGCCCCTGCATGCTCTCATCCGTTCACATGGGCGCAGGAAAAAATATTCGCTGCTTAGGCCCTGCTCACGCGCACAGTGTGAAACCGGCGTAAACTTCAAGCGTCCAACTACACCCGAATAGCGAGATATATTCACCCAAGTCGCCTGAGGTGTACACCAAAATAAATATACTAAGTATATGTTACATCCTGCTTAAATGTTTTGGGACAACATACAGATATAAAAATAGGAAAATAAATTTGTTTTATTTATCTGCACTTCTGACTTTTTAATTTTATTTTAATGTTAATTTTTTTTCCCAAATTGTGCAGCCCTACTTGTGAGTTTGCATGAGTGAACTGAAACTTTCCTTCCCCTTGAGGCAACCTCTGCTAACCCCCCACAGTGACACTCTACACACAGACAAACAAACACACACACACACAAATCCTGAGGGACACTTTTACTACTTCTTGCTATTCCAATCTCTCTGCCTCATCACCCATTCTATCTCATTCACACTAGAGGCTCTGTTCTAAAGTCACTAGATGCTCTGCATTCACTACTTACGTTTGGGTCAGTGCACATGAACAGGTGCAAGAAATCCTTTTAAGTGTCATGAGAGCAGATTACAGCATCTAGCCAGCTTCGGTTTTTTCAAGAAGCTAAAAAAGCACCCAGTCTACACTTTTAACGTGTAAATGCACAACTCAGGTTAATAGCACACATAATCTGCTGTTAGTTGACTATGTTTGAGAATAGCGCATTGAATATGTTTGTGAAAGAATAACAAACACTTCAGAGCGGTGTAATTAACTTTTGTTGAGAGGTAATTAGCTAAGCTATGAAGAAAAGGACCTCATACTGAGTACCATTATTGCAGCCCTGGAGAGAAAGACAGGGAATGGCAGAGAAAGATGGAAAGAGACCCAGGGAAGAATTGACAACAAAAGCACCGCTGGAGGCCTGAAAAGCATTGTGAGCATGTGAAACACACAAGACCCTTAGAGCACAAAAGACAACTACTGGAAACCTCTGTGACTTTCACCAAGAAACTCTATCTTTCACAGCTGTATTCGGTGAGGTCATGCGGTGCACTTTTTTGAATGTGATTTATTCTGGTTAAGGTCGAGGCGCACTTTTAGTTCATCTTCTTTTGTGGAAAATGCAACTGAACAATTAAATACCACTTTGAGCATGACTGTTCATTCATAAAGTGCGATATTATTTTTTGGTAATGGCTCAGCGGATGCATGGCGATGTGTCTGGGAACAACGGTCAGACCCTGCAAGCACACCTACCCAGAAGGACCCCCTCTATCCTTTTCTTCACAGCTCTATTCATGCATTCTTAGGAACTCATTCAAGGAGAGATAAAGCCTGACTCAAGCCATCCATTCACTTATGCTGAAATAAGCAAATGAAAACTGCAGAGCCTGGGATGTAGGATCTCCCTAAGCATTCGAACCAACTCATTCCAAATGACTGTCTTGCCCAACATGTTTTCTTTTTCATCTGTTTTCTCTGACTAATTATTTTCCCATGATCTGACTATTTAGTGCTGTGCTTTCTTTTTGGACCACATCTTTCTTTGCTTCTCTCCCACTCTCCTCCCAGGATCTTTCTACAAACGGCCTTCCCCCCCCTACAACAGTCACTTCTGAGAGACATGAAGGTCAATGGAAGTTCCACTGGCTGCCTCTGCAGGGCTCGTTTTTTTGTCTGCATGAGTTTGTGTGTGTGGGAGGCTGCTGGTTTTGGCATTATGATGGATGATGAACTTAGAACCAGGCTGTGTATTAGAAACAGGCTGTGCATCAGTGCTATGGTCAGTTAACTTGATGCCGACTTGATGCCAGGAGGCCTAATTCTGTCCACACAACAGTGTGTGTGTGTGTGTGTGTGTGTGAGAGAGAGAGAGAGAGAGAGAAAGATATATATATATAACTTAGTCAAGTTAAGGAAAATCGGGACTGAAAAATACCCAATGAGCTCACGCTGTCTTCCATCGTCTTACTGTCTCATACATGGTCACACCTACAGGCTCCACTCAAACAGGCACAGGGTTGTGAGAATGAAGTTGCAGACAGACTTATTAGGCAAAAGATTTACAGAAAAGGATAGAGGGATGGAAAATATGCAGGAAGGATGTGCAACTCTAATGATGTCCAGATGGAGCAACCACAACTATCTGTTACTAAAGGACAACTCCAATAGTAAACAATTGGCATGGTATACAGTAATACTCAATGTATAGGTTCAAAGGATCATTTCTTTTCTTTATTTTTCAAGGGTGAAAGAAATAAACAATAATAACAGGAAATTTTGAATAAATGCCCACCTATGAGTTCAAATTTTCATAGCCAGTACATAATCCAGATCAGAATCACTGAAGACCAAAACAATCAAACCTCTGGTAGTATTAAGATAAGAATGAAACAAACTACTGGGAACCCTTTTGACACTATGAAACAACAAAGATGGAAGCTGAGCCTGATACATATTCACGCTAATCCTTTATAAATATCAGCCACATTCTTGACTTGAAAGAGATTAAGAGAACCAGATGTGCTGACATGGTAACTTCCTATGTATAGAGAAGTGGGCAAAAAAGAGATCAGAAACAAAAATGACAAACTGTGATTGTCTCATGTAATTTGTGATCACATGGAAAGCCTGTTAAATACAGGCTAACTACTCCAGTTTGTGTGTGAGCAAGAATATGGTAAATGTAATATATCTGTACATTTCAGAATGCATGTCTTTATATTTTGAAATTAATTCTCTCATGAATTACTCATGTATCAAATTCTGGCCCAAAAAAGGGAATTCCACCTGTGTGACATCTGACTTTGCTCTACTGAATTTCGCAATGAACTATTAATATTGTTGTATCGTGGGGAGAGAAACACACCCAGCTCTTCGCTCCTATTAATAAAGTCTTTTCTGACACAGCACTGCAGATGGCCAGCACACTCTATAAATAATGCTTTATCTGGGCCATGAGCTGAGAGACAGCCACTTTATGTGTACAAGAGATGCACATCTCGACCACATGAGGAGATGAAGTTACCTGACTGCTCATGTGAGCTGTGAACATTCAAGAGAAAAACATTAGGGGCTACAAGCAGACACATCTAGAAATGCTTGATGTGATGGGTTTGAGCTGCCAAGGTATAATGGATTGATAATCCAGGGCCAAAGACATCTCCCAATCTCTGAGGAGGTCTACAGCCCAGGGGCAGCTCTGGTTTCAATGTTCTGATAAGATATTATAGCTTTACATCAATCCTCTAAGTGATTTCCTTGGTGAGTAGATGTCAGTTTCAAGGTGAACAGTGAAAATTTGACCTGTGTGACTGGTAAAAATCTCCACAGGGTAATGTTCTTCAATTTAACATGCTGAGAGCAGCCTTTAACCTGATCTGGATTAAGATCTGAACACTAACACTATATATATATATATATATATATACACGTATATATTCTTTTACAAAATACAATACAAAAAGGCCTTTTTATTCACTAAAGCTGACTAAAGAGAAAAAATGGTAAAAAGTATAACCCTAAGGAAGAAATTGAGGGCAGAGAGGGAAAAGGAGAGGAGCCTAAGGGAGGGGGTGACAAAGACAGACTGAATACAAACCTAAACCCAACCCATTGGATGAACTACTTAAGAATTGTGGGGGCCCCACATTCTCACCATCTATCCTTTGCTAAATCTCTGCAGTTTCAGAGCTGCTTTTCCTTAATCATCTGCAGTAGACTGGCGACATACTCCTTTTAAATAAATATGAACAACAACTCATAACCCTTCCTGTTAAGTAAAGTTTTTTTTGCCCTTTTTGCTTATTAAAGAACCTGCAGTAAGCCTTTGTTCCACTGTTTTGTTTTTTTAACCCAAATAAATGTTCTGAGCCTGACTGAATGCATGATGCTCAATGTATATATAACAAATATCTAGTATTAGAGGAAAAACTGAAAATTATTGTGAGGGTTGACTCTGTTTTTATCTACCAACTTGTGTTTTGTGTGTTGTGTTTTGGTATTCAGAATTGTCTGAACAGGTTTATCATTTTTTAAGTCTCAGGATCTGTATCAGCATGAGGCAGGAAAGTCATGATTATGACAATCTTATATGTGAATCACCATTGTGTGGCTTATATAATGCTTCAGAACCCTTGGCCTAGTTTGTTGTTTTACTCTATTACAAGAAATAAACAATCAGCTATTATGCAAAAACACACACACAAACATACTCAACATACACATGTGAGAAACATATGCTGCAATGTTTTTTTTGGTCCTAAACAGCATGTATTTTCCATCGTGCCAAGGCCAGTAAAGTAGGCTACAAACTAGGTCACAGAGTTTCTGATTCAGAATTTGTAATACTTTATAAAAACAAGAACATTAAACCACTGCTTTAATGGTGCAACACCCTTTCCACAGTGGTTAGTTCCGGTTGGATTGGCCAAGCGGTCTGAGTGCTGATTTGTACAGTACATCACGCTGTCTTCAAGTGCACTTGGAAATCCCCTACTTCTAAGTTGGGCATTCAATGTTTTGACATTTTCATATTAAAAATGCATTTAAATTTTCACATTATTTGCATTTCTTATTTAAATATGGTATCTAACAACAATTATTTTGCATAAAGCAAACAACGAAAGGGTATTGATTAAAGTCAGCATGAAATAGAAGTTGTGATAGTCTTTTATGCTTTACTGTGTGATGTATATCTGAGTGAAATGGCTTCTCAATCAAGAAAGATGTACGGCAGGGCTTTATTTTGTCCATTGGCAATTGACTGGATCATTGAATTATCATTGTTTGGTAATTGCGATCTGATTGAGTTACAGCTTGCTAGAAGAGAAAGATTATTGCCCAGCCTTCACACTCCGGCATAATAAACACTGCAACAGACAACAGACCATTAACAAAAAACGGGAATCATACATTTTGATTTAATTTGTTGTGTAAAAGTTTGTTTGTCAAAATTGCGAAAGAAAAACTCCAAAATAGTGTTTTTATGACTTTCAAAAAGAGGGGAAAAAAGAGCAATTGATAGGAGTAGTCAGAGAGAGAGTGATTATATATATTATTAAATATATCACTAATTAATGTTGTTAAGAGTTTTTTGTAATGTGATTGTAATATAATACAAAGTAGACTTATACATACATTTTTTAGAAATAAAAATGTAAAACATTGCTGGATTTACATTGCTGATGACCACTGCAATGTATTGGAGCAGGGTTTCTCTTACAAACCTGGAAAGATATTACAAATAACATACAACATGACCCTCAAGCCATTCAAGGCGTAGGTGACATAAAAAGCATATCAACAACACAAAATGAATGCAGCTGGTTCCTGACAATATATTAAGGTCTTATGACGCAAAACCAGTGAGCTGTGCAAGAAATTGAACATTATTAGGCTATCTGTATAATTACCTGTAATCCATAGCCTCTGGCAAATGGTCCAGAGGTCCGTTTTGTGAACAAATGTTCTTTGAAGTGCACTATATCTAAATCGGTTTACCAAAACAGACTGAACCATCTGAAACAGCTCATGCCCATGGAACAAACAGCACAGATCTACAGGTTACTCAATCTGAATTCACTTTCGGATGTGCCTGAAAGTCTGTCTGACTCTAAATTATCCAAAATATCAGCGAACAAGATGCTATGATGTTGGTTTTTGCCAACTCATTAAGCACTCCACTTCCTCCAACAGTACACTTAACTAAGACATCAGGTCAGACTTGGACTCCAGAACTTACTGAAGAGGTCAAATTATTTTTGTAAGTTTCACATTGGTTATGTAAATAGGCGAACTGATAAAGACGAGTTTATTGATGTTATAAAACATTGATGTTTCACATCATTATTGGGTGCTTCAATAATATCAAACAGGCTTGGTAGCTAAATAAACTGGTGAATCAGTTAATTGAACTGACTTCTGACATTTGCCTGAGCCTATGGATTAATGGTAATAATATTGTAAATAATGTTCATTTTCTTGACCAGGCCGGTCGTTTCACTTGATAAGACTTCACTTGTCAGGGGCCAGAAGTGTTATTATTATTATTCCTTGTTGTGTTTTTTAGTACTTTTCAAAAAGTACAGCTGCTGACTAAATTTATTAATCACCAAAGTGGCTTTCAGCTAAAAAAAAATCGTTACTGCAGCTTTCTCACTCTTGCGAAATCGCTCCAATAGTATCTTTATACGAGATCTGTAAAGAGAGACCCAGGCAGACAGACAAAGGCAGGTTATAAATCGGACACAATGAACTCAAGTCGGAAGGGTGGAAACATGGAAACACTATGGAATTTATGATTTGAGGAAGAGTAAATTACTCCAGTGTGCTTTCCTCTTAAAATGTGTACATGGCGAATAACAGTCTCTTGAAGTCTCCTCCTGTGTCTCACGTTAAATAACCTTGCGCAGTGGGAAACGACACAAGGCGATTAGAAACCCAATAGCTGCTCCAGTGATGAACAGGTTATGTGCTTTAGGGCAAAGTCAACGAAGACCTGCTTCACATAAAAGAAGCTGAAGGTACAAGATTTCCCCACTCATATTCTTTTCACATATCCCTTGAAAACAGCTGCTGATAAACGTCGCCTCTGGCTCACAAACAGCACAGATCACAACAGCAAAGGCACGCTCTACCCATGTTAGCTTTATTCGTTGTGTTACTCAAAAATCAATGCAGCATTAACATTAATAAGCTATTCATAAGAATAGAAAACCGCAAAGTTCTCACGAGGGAGAAATGAAAGAATAGCCTATGCACAGACTTGTTAGCTTTTCTAGGCTTTCAGATGAGATGGTAGGGTACTTCTTTTGAAAATGCATTCAATATTTTAATTTTACAAGTCCTATTTATCAATGGTATACATGAAGAATAGACATAGGCTCGTGGAGTCATGGAGTGCATATACCTGATTTCCCACATCCATATCACCCAAACAAACTCCTGTCACAGTACAGCGAATACTGGAGTCCACGAGCACTCACCTTCCGCCGTTAATTCTCCTCTGGTGATCTGGAAAACACTTCCCAAAGCGTGTAAAACTAGAACAATTCCCACAAACACATCGAGCGTGCTTGAACCCGCCATCTCAGATATCCGCTAAGGCAGATGTCCTCAGTTTCTTTTGCTCTGTCGTCGCCAAAGAAGATGTAAAATAAAGAGAAACAGCGCCTGGTCAGTCGCTGAGCTTTCCGCGCCCGCTGCTGGAGCTCTGTGATGCGAGGACTCGCGCTCCAGATAACGACGCGTTTCCTTCGGACTCCAGGCTCAAACTAGTCCTAGCAGAGTTTGAGACAGTCTAAAACAGCCCAGTCCAGCTCGCCTCTTATCCATGCATTCACCACAAAACCAGGAGGTGTAGATGGCGTCACACACGCACCACCAATAGTGTCCTGAATCCGTCTTGCATGCGTGCTTCTCATGAAGTGGATTTGGCATTAGTGCCACTGTTTTCATGAAAACACGGTTTACTGATTCGTAGGAAAAAACATGCCACACGTTTTTAAAAAATAGCAACGGTTGCACTATAAAATGTTGAACAAACATGTTATGAACAAAAATAAACTTTTTAAAACAAAATAATGAAATCACTCACACCACGAAAACCACTTGTCCTTAGACAATAACACTTAATATAGACCAACATATAGGAGAAAACATGTTTGTTTATATTTTAATAATAATATCATCAATTAAATATAATAATGTATTAGTCTACATAAATATAAATATCACTTATATGCTGTTAGAAAATATTAATAAAAAAAATTGTGTTGTCCACATCTTCAGACATTTATGATTACATTTAAAATTCAGGTAATAATGAAACCAGACCAAATGTGCAGTAACATCAAACATTTGTCTTTTTTTAAACAAATAAATATTTGAGACCTCTGAAAATGTTGAAAAAATAAATCTAGATAACTTGAATACATATGAACAATTATAATTGTTATTTAGAATACATCACTTATCACTTTAAAATGTATGTAAAATGATATGTTACAAGCTGTATTTAAAAAAGGGGCTAAACAGACATCTGCACAACTGAAATGGAGGGTTTCTTTTCTTTTTTTTCAAAATAAATAAACACAAAACCGAATATATATATCAATGTGTTTTGACCCATGTGTCAGAAATCAGAGAGTCACATAGTTCACTAAATTATATCTTGTATGCACGAGAATTACGGATCACAACTGGTCATGTTGAATTGCTCTTAGTCAGTATTGATTGAAGTTAGTACAGTAAATTCGGTAAATATTGCCTCTGTTGTTTCCTCCTGAGAGTCCAGAGGCAAGACAGGCAATGGAGGGGGATCATTAATGTTTGGGAATGGCACTGGCAGGCTTTTCCACACTGTCTGCCAAGCAGAGTCCCTCTAGAGGACTGAGAGGCAGTGAGCTGTGGTTGAGCGCTAACCACCTCCCTCAGCTCCTTCAGATCAGGACAAGCAGCCTAGCAAAAACATTTAAGGATGAAGCATGCTAAAGCCGCCACATTAGCATTCCAATATGAACATCCTTACAGTGTTTCTTCAAAAGCCAAAATACGTAGAAATGCTGACTGAAAACCTTGGTTTCAAACCTGAGGAACTTGAATTTATTGTGCTCGTGTTTATGACAGCGTTCCTTTGAAAGGGATTTGCAAGGTACTGTATAATGTATTTAACAGTAGGCCAGTTGCCCTTTATCTATAATTCCCTTTGAAGTTCTCAAGTAAGTGTAAACTAAATATATAAGTTAAGTCTTCACACATGCTATATTAATAAACACAATGTAAGAAGGCACTGCATGTCAATTAGAACTGTTTGAGTTAAAAATCTGCAAAAACAGATGATATCAAGAGAGTGAGAGTAAAAGAGAAACAATAAATTGGGTACAATGTAAAAAAATGAAACTGTGCTTCTGTAGATTTAATAAAAATGCAATATATTTTATAACTCAATTATTTTATAACTCAAAGAATGTAATTCTGTTCCAACAGTATCCAAATAAGGAGTTTTACATTTTACAAGCATTCCCATTCTTCCTCTTCCCAGCATGCACTTGGACCTGAATCATTGATAGTTGCATTGTTTGACAATCTGCCTGTAGATCTCTTACAGAGAACATAAGACTAACTATTAATTTAAAACCAAGATGAATTCTCATGGACTTGGTGATGTTGTAAACTCGATTTCTTCTAAAAGAAATTACTCATTACCTCTAAACAGTTGAATTCATTTAAAAAAAACTTGTTTGTGATCTGTTGCCAGTAGATTAAACTTCATCATTTTTAGCAAAAATAACAATTATTCTGTCAAATGCTTGCTTGTGGCTTTTGCTTGTTTACTGTTTCAGACAGCTTGTGTTTTTCATCACTTAATTCTCAGAAGCACTGCATGAGTTTACTTGGATACCATTTTGTGGAAAAAAATGTTCCCCATTTAGTTTGACATAATTCCCCTTTGTGGACATTTAGGTCTAAGGCCTGAGTTATGTTTAATCTGAATAATATTAATGATCTGAATTACATTTCTTTGACACAAGTATATGATGTATCTCCTACTCTACCGGTAAATTTATTTATCAACCCAATTCATCATTATATTAAAATAAATAAATAAAGATATATATCAGTATATATATATATATATATATATATATATATATATATACTGTATATATGACATAATCATATTTAAGTTTTGTTAAGGCATTTAGATACAATTATAAGAAAACTACTTTTTTTCTGGTGCTTCAATTTCTGAGACTCTGAAGCACTGAAAGAGATTACATTAAAACAAAAGTGCAGAATTAATGAATGGACTATATGCAATTTTTTTTTTATTTCACTGAGATTCAGATGAACTGACTGCATATAAATATGCACAATAATGAAACTCCTCTCTGCAAATGTGAGCATGTAAATGTATGCGTGATGATTATTATACTGTCTCTTTCTATTAGCTTTCATACCTCAGCGTTAACACTTAAATCTGGTAAAACATTTTCACTGACTTCAAGGAAATTTAATTTCCTGTCTCACGCTGTTAATAGAAATATCACAGCTGTCTACGTACATGGCAGGGTACACAGGTCCCTGATTAAAAATCAAAATGATTCATTATGAACATTATTTAAAGAAAAACAAGACAACTAAATAAACAGGAATATCTGTAGGTTTAAAGAAGGATATAAAGAGGACCAAATTATACACTATAACATTTTGTAGACTGTTTTAGCTGACAGTAAAAAATGTAAAAGTGTAAAAGTCTTTGTGTATTTCTTGAGACATATCCAGAGAGAACACAGTGTGTTGGGCTTATTGAAAACATTTTAGAAATCCAATTTATATGTTTTTAATGAATACATAATTCTAAAACATCTTTGACAAGTGTATATTTCTGAACAAGGACACGTTTCCTAGATAATTCATCTATATACGAACACTCTTATCAAATCCTGTTTCATTTCATGCTTTGTAGTTAATTTTTTTGTTAAGACTTCTGACAAAAGGAACAAAAGGAAAAAGAATGCAGGACTACAGGGAGTTTGTAATATTGAAACATTTCAGATTTCAGTTCATCATTGCACATTTACAGCTGTTATTACAGTGCTCTGGTACCAAGGAAAATTTCTACTACTTGTTTTTGTGCATGTTTTGGTATCATTATAGTTTTCAGTTTTATCATCTGTCAGAATGTGGTCTGCTTGAATCCAAAAGGAGACCAAGTGGTGATTGAATGCACATTTAAAGTAATGTAAAGTAATACAATATTCTCAAACCACAGAGATCTGGAAGGAGAGCAGGCAAAGAAAACAGAACAATATCTGAAATAGCACCCAGATTCCATATTAGATTTGATAAACCTTCCCAGATCAATGTGACATTGTGGTCATCTTAAAGATTTAATTTAATCTAATTTTTAATAAAGCTACGATTCTCTAAAAAAATCCTTTATTTTCTGAAAGACGCTGTTTGGTATTTTCAATGAAATAAAAATAGTTGCCTTCTAAATTATAGGAACTAAAGTTAAAAACTCTTAAAACTGAACATGAACATTCACAAGCAATCATACTATTAATTGAGCTGTTAAACATACAAATGCATCTATCAGCATAGCTCTTCGTGTTAAAACAGGCACTGACATGAAGTGTTGGCTCTTATAAAATAAGATGGAAGTTTAATTTCAGTCCCTTGGAGAGATTTCACAACATTTGGAATGTTTTACATGTCACAGATTATTATCAGAAACTTTCTTTTTATGACTGATAGTTTAACTGCTTCATTTTGCTTAATTGAATCTTGTTTGTGGCCACACTTTTTCCTCCCACCAGTTTGTGTTAAAAAAAAAAGCCCTCTAAACCTTAAGCAAGTACGGTCATGCTGTCAGGGAGGCTCAAATGAAGTGAAAAGTGCTTTAAATCTATAGGGATGTGAAAGCCAGTGTTTGAGTGTCTGTGTTTTCTTCAAGATTCAGAACTGTTTGAGCACTTGTAGAGTGGATTGGAGAAAGAGAGCTTGTTTTCCTTAAAGCCGGAGACCTGAACAACACACACAAGCAAAGACAGGCCCAGATGAACAAATGAAAATCTTCTTATAGTCAATCATACAGAGCAATTCTGGAATTGCATCCTATCATTATGATGGACCTTTCTTCCATTATGATTTGTCCGTATTTTCTCTAGCACATTATTTTCATTTATTGCTTAAGTTAAAGATTAATGTATTACTTCGGTCTTCAGGTCTCAAGCCTCAGTCAAACGACTGCATGTCAAAGCTATAACTGCAGCCAGTAAATGAGTACAGAGCAATAAAACAATCCATAGATTGCATTGTGCATCACCAGTATGTTATTTATTTGTAATTATTATTAAAAGTGTTTTGGAGTAGGACTGAATAGTTAAATTGTTAATTATGACAACCAGACTTTCATACCTTAGCATCGTCTCTCCACGGGTAAACGCTGATGTTCATTCGAGGATGTACAGGCTGTCTGGGTCTAACGTCAAGAGAGGGCAGCTGAAACCAGAATTACACAGCAATCTTTGTTTAATGAAATGACAGCTAAAGGAACAACCATAATAGTAATGCTTTAATATATCATTTTTTCAAAGCTCACAGTCAAATTACGTTTGTGTAACACACTTATAAAACACTAGGGCTCCTACTGCATTACATTTTTGAAACAGCGCAGTCATGAATGCATAAATCTCAGTTAGAATATGCCAGACTTCACAAAATATGCCAGATATGAAAATTAAAATATGCCAGACTTCACAAAAACTACCCCTCACTGCACAGGAGAGTGAAAATTACTGCGTGCTGCATGCAAAATACAGCCTTTTTAGCACTGAGCTCTAAATGTACACATACTTACACCAACACAAACCCACAAACTTAAGCTTGCGGGTCAATATTTCCTATCAGCAGTGTGACAGAGCTCTCTCTCACACCTGCAGAGCGGTTCAAATTACTAAATAACACTGTTCGCTCCAAAGTGGGGAAAAAAAAGAAATGGAGTAGGACGAAAAAACAGTCTAGGGAATGTATTAGAGAGATGCAACATAGCAGAGAAAAGGAAGGTCTCTATTAAAAAACAAAACATACTGGCTTTTATAAGTTGAGGTATATGACTGACCTTTATCTGCGAGTCAAAGGCTGAGCAATCCAACTCTTCATTATCAATAAGACTGGAGTCTCTGTGGAGTTAAGAACAATGCAGTCAATACCCGTACATTTTATAGATGCTTTCCGAGTTCATTTAAATGAGCTTACTTACTTTAGTGAATGTTTCCTTTGAAATAACAAGAACAGAGCGACTCCAGATGCGATGATCACCAGGATTAATGTCACACTTAATCCAACACTGACAGCTGCAGATTTCACAATCAAACACACATATTATTGCCCATCTTTGCAAGGAAAGTAGTACATTTATATTCAAATTACTGCACATGCATATACTCACCAATCCAGTTACCTAGTTTACTATCTGGTATCACAGCTGTGGTGGATGCGGTTGTAAGAAAAGGTTTTTCTTTGATATGGCAACGAGTACCAGTCCACTGTGATGGACAACTAGAGAAAAACAGAGGAAAACATCATTATTGCAGAAACGCGCACACACTGACTTTGAACGGCAGAGATAATTCATAAGGGAATGCTGGCTCTTCAGCTTTCCAAAAGAGAAATAAATAAATAAGTGCAGGAGTATTTGCCTGGAGACATCCACATGAGCTTAATATCAGCAACGGCCTTTCCCTTGGCTCCTGTAATGAGAAAAAGACACACATTCTCTCTTTGTCCCTTCTTTTCTCTTACTTTCTCCTTGTGTTTTCTTTTCCTTCTCTTGCCTGTGGGGAAGATCTTTTCACATAATGTCCTTAAGCTATTCTGAAATCAACCTTGTGCGCACACAGATACACTAGTGTCAAACAAGTAATTCTCATAATTTAACAGAAATTACATATACCATTTCAAAGTATAAGACAGAGAGAGAAAAAACATTTGAGGCTTTTGGGGGGTTAATTCAAATGGAGAAAGATTGTGTTTCTTGGCACAAGCGGAACAGTAATTACAGAAAGCCTGCTTTGGCAGTTCGCTGAAAAGTACATGTTTAAACTGAGAGTCAGGGTGCTGATAGTCTTTGTTATAACTCACACACATTTCAATGTGATATTCGGCTGGCACTGTAGGATAGCATGAATAATTCAATGCAAAGATCTCCAACAGGCTCTTGTCACCCGCCTGACCATGACCGACAGGTGAAGGTGGGGATTTTTTTCCCCAGGTAAAAGTGAAAGGAGGTTTAAGGTCAGACTTTTAGCAAACACTTTTTTCTAACACAACAAAAATCATGATCTATTTGTAACAAACATCTACTATCTATCTTCAACTAGCTGCTTTAAATGCATAGCTTCTGTTATAGTCTACTCCTTTTAAAGTTTTGTTATTTAATTATTAGCATTTTGGGATCCACTGTGTGTGTGCGTGTGTATTTTTGTGCCTGGGAAACTCACATGCACACTGGTCCATTTTCCTTTACTGAACACCTCCCTTCATTGAGACAGTACCCAATTGGACACTCTAAAAAAAATAAAACATCCACATGACTTAATGATAACTTAATGATAAAAGGACCTCATTTCACACTATTAATCATCACAGATCAAGTGGTACTTCAAGTTATGGGCTGGTGGCTAAAGGGTGCAGGTTGCAGCTCAGTTTGGGACAATGATTAACAAAAGAGGGACAGAGAGTCCCCATTAATGACGTGTCCTTAACCAAGGCTCTTCACCCCTACAGTGCTACTGGGTCACAGCTCCTTTAATCTGAAGATTGCAGGAATATTCCCCTGAAGGAAGTGCCCACTTAATGAGAATTAATATATTATGCATCTCCTAAAAAGTCACTTTACTTTGATGGGATTTATGTTGTTCATTAATTGTAAGCCATAAATTTAACCTTTCATTTTAGGGAATGAAGACAGAGAATTATATACAGTACTGATCTTGTCTTTAGGTAAGGTTAAGGGTGGGTTAAGGTGTAAGGGATGGAGCAATTATAAATTTAATTACATAAATTAATTACAGATGTAATTACATGTATGTACACAATAAGTGCATTGTACCTAATGATTAAATGTATGTACGTAGTAGTTAAGGCTATACAGTGTGACTGAGTTATTTTAAATTGTAGATTTCACAACATTATTTTTCTTACTGTAATGTTCAGCCCATACTTTTAAATGGTAGTATACTTACCACCACCGGTTGTCTATATGTCTGTACATATAGTCCAACCATTATATTATAATAAGAATTAAAATTATTAAATTGACAGTCAAATCGACAGGTTTATTAGTTATAAGTTATATAAGAAAGTTAAAAGATTAATAATTTAAAAGATACACGAATGATATGAACCCTTGAAATAATAAAGGGAGATGAACGTATGTGTTTGCTTTACCATAGCAGCTGGACTCATCAGGGTTAAAAGGAGGGCAGTCAACAATATCATCACATCGACTGTGATACGCTACACAGTTTGCTGTCGACTCACACACTAGCTCTCCATCATCACATATCTTAACAGCTACAGAGACACAGACAGAGAATTCCATCAGTTTGTTTTACAGTTGTGATGTGCTACAATGCATATGAAACAGATCTGTGCCTGGGTCTTACGGCATCCATATTCGTCTTCTCCATCTGGGCAATCTAAAACTGTATCACAGTGCAGCAGAGCTGGAATACAGCTGTTGTTCGCGCAGCGGTATTCTCCCATTTCACACCCTGTTTCAGGAGCAATAGTGCCAGGAAACACACTCGCACACATCTCCTCATCCGAGCTGTCCAGACAGTCCACCTCACCATCACAGTGCCAACTCAGTGGTATACACTCAAACAGATACAAACACTGGAAGTTCTCCCTGTGGCATGTTTGTGGGACGGAGGTCACTGGACCTGAACATATACAGAAACAAAATAGTAAACCCAATTGCATTTCAGGAAGGGACAAGAATCAAAAGCAATCAGTGGTTCTGTACCTCCGACAAGACATTGCCTAGTGAAAGAGATGTCATCCACAGCAATGTCAGTCCACTGGTCCACTCCCACTTCTGCCTGAACAATCACTCTGAAGGGTGATGCATTTGATAATATCACATTAGCATAATGCCAACTGTCTCCATTGTTTCTGCAGGTTGCCCACATTAGCAGGGGTGTTCCACTGTAGCCCATGGTATACACCTGCAATATACAGTAAAAACTTTAAAGCGTATACTTTATTACTCATTTTACGAATCATAATATATGCAATTCCTTTCATGGAACAAGACCAAAGGGGGGACATATACTTTATGACTGATATTTATCAGGCTCCAAATTGCTCAGCTTTGCGAGTAAACACTTTTTTTCAAAGACATAAAAAATGTAGACTATAAACTTTGAATGGTATTGTCACGCCGGCTATATCAACAGATCCCAGGTCAGACACATTACCTCGCTCTCAGTCACCTGAGTTTTAAATTGAAATCACCTGGCGGCAATCCGAGACTCAAGAGACTCAACTTTCGGATTCTATGGAGATACCCCGCCAGAAGAATCTAATTACTTACCGTGTCACTACCATCCAGGGCACTCCACTTGATTGCAAGCCTATTAACATGTGTACTTCCCAGGTCACCTTCCAGATAGGCTGTCTACATTCAGAAGAAATCAGTTTTTTGGTGTTAAGAAACGCCACCATCGACCTCGTCCTGACCCTGGCTGGCACTACACAATCCATTAATCAATTGGACTACTGGTGAGATTTTAAAATGGAGTGACATGTGTAAAACTAACTGTCTGAAAACCTATGAGAAACTCTTTGTTCCAGAGTTAAAATGTTGTTCCCCAACCGTTGAAAGTCCAGAAACTGCTCATGCCATGCCCATTCCATGAGATTACTAGTCATTCCAGGATGTTTTCAGCAAACAAGCTGCCACCCAACTGCCTCCCCATCGTCATTGGGATTGTGCTATCAACCTCATTCCAGGTGCCAAACTTCCCAAGGGTCGAGTTTATCCCCTATCGATACCGGAACAACAAGCCATGAAGGAGTATGTAGAGGAAGCCTTAAACCAAGGTTTATAAGACCTTCCACCTCTCCCGTTTTTGTTGCCAAGAAAGACGGAGGTCTTAGACCTTGTATAGAATATCGAGTCCTTAACAGTCAGACAATGAAGTTTGCATATCCGCTGCCTTTAGTACCCGCTACCCTAGAGGAACTAGGGCCAGGGACTGATTTTTAGCAAATTTGATCTTTGAAGTGCGTACAATTTAATATGCATACAACAAGGTGATGAGTGGAAAACTGCCTTTGTAACACCCACTATGAATATCGGGTGATGCCGTACGGCCTAGCTAACTCTCCATCCATCTTCCAGAACTTCATAAACGAGATCCTACGTGGCATGTTACATCAATTCATCATAGTTTACATCGACGATATTCTCGTATACTCACCCGATGTGTCTACTCATCAAATCTACATTCACCAGGTTTTACAACGACTACGAGAGCACTCCCTCTATCTCAAATCTGAAAAATCTGAAGAAGTCCAGTTCTTAGGTTATGTCATCTCTTCTACTGGAGTTGCTATGGAGGACAAAAAGGTTGAATCAGTAAGTCAATGGCCCATTCCCAACAACGTAAAGGCACTCCAAAGATTCTTAGGCTTCGCTAATTTTTATCGCCGGTTTATTCTAGGGTATAGTCAGGTCACAGCCCCACTTACCACACTCCTATGAGGGAACAAGAAAACCATCCATTGGACACCAGAAGCTGATAGTGCCTTCACTAACCTCAAGCACGCCTTTTGCTCAGCCCCTATTCTACGCCATTCTGATCCACAATGCCCATTCATTGTAGAGGTGGATGCTTGGTGTAGGAGCTACACTTTCACAGTTCCACGGCACACTTTCAGTACTTCACCCTTGTGCTTACTTCTCTAAGAAGTTAGAGCAGCACCGCGGAGCAGAACTATGATGTGGGCAATCGGGAACTGCCAGCTATAAGTTGGCATTAGAGGAGTGACGTCATTGGCTCGAGGGGGCCCGACATACATTTGAAGTCATTACTGACCACAAAAATCTGCAGTACCTAAAAGAGGCCAAACGTTTAAATCCCCGACAGGCTAGAAGGGCTTTGTTTTTTACTCGGTTCAATTACAAAATTGCCTATCGTCCAGACAGTAGGAATATTAAGGCTGACGCTCTTTCTCGTCTCCACTAACCAGATCCAGTCCCTGACGTACCTGAACCATTCCTACCTGCATCGGTTTTTGCTGTTCCCATCCAGTGGGAATTAGAGGATCAGATTCGACTTGCCACCTTAAACGAACCAGCACCACCTACCTGTCCTGAGAGCAAAACCTATGTACCCACAGCACTGCGTCTACAGATCCTTG
Source organism: Enteromius unitaeniatus (assembly GCA_032359435.1). Taxonomy (NCBI): domain Eukaryota; kingdom Metazoa; phylum Chordata; class Actinopteri; order Cypriniformes; family Cyprinidae; genus Enteromius; species Enteromius unitaeniatus. The sequence goes on from JAUMHI010000043.1 coordinate 15,514,059, forward strand.
ACACTGTTCACACTTCACCTGGTGTAGGACATCCCGGAAACCACAGAACTCTAAATCTCCTGCAGAACCGGTACTGGTGGCCACAGATAAGTCGAGATGTGAGTAAATATATCAGTTGTCCTGTCTGTGCCATAGCCAATGTTCTTTGACGCCTACCTGAGGGAAAGTTAATGCCCCTACCTATTCCACAACGCCCATGGTCACATCTAGGTATAGAATTTGCCACTGATTTACCCCAGTCACATGGCTTTACCAGGATTCTAGTTGTAGTTCACCACTTCTCCAAGAACTGCAAACTTATTCCATTAACAGGAATACCCACTGCCCTAGAAACTGCACAGGCCTTGTTCCATCATGTCTTCAGACACTTTGGCCTACCTGAAGACATTGGGCCCCAATTTACCTCCAGGGTCTGGAAGGAATTTTTCCATCTGTTGGGTGTCACCATTAGTCTGTCTTCGGGATACCATCTGCAGACCAATGGTCAAGCAGAGTGGAAAATCCAGGAAGTCTCTCGTTACCTTCGCATATATTGTTACAATCATCAGGCTGAATGGAGTCAATTCCTTCCCTGGGCAGAATATGCCCAAAACTCACTATGGCAGGAATCCACTGGACTGACACCCTTTCAGTGTGTTTTGGGCTATCAACCCCCTTTGTTTCCCTCGTCTAAAGAGTCGTCCCAGTTACTAGCCATAGACCACTGGTTCCATGAGAGTGAACGGGTGTGGGACTCTGCACATGTACATTTACAATGCGCCATCCGGAGACATAAAAGTGGTGCTGATGCCCGTCGTCAAGCTACTCCACAGTATCAACCAGGGGAGAGAGTCTGTTATCTACCCAAGACATCAAGCTCCGTCTACCCTGTAAAAAACTCAGCCCAAAATACATCGGTCCATTCCCCATTATTCACCAGATAAATGAAGTGGTGTATGAACTCCAACTACCACCCCGGTATCGTATAAATTCAACATTTCATGTCTCCTTGCTAAAGAAATATACTGACCCTTTGCTTCCCACTGCTCCTGAACAACCAGAGACACCACCACTGCCAGAAATAGACCCGTCCGAGACTATTTATCAGGTCAAAGAGATCCTTGACTCCAGACAAAGAGGTGGTCATTTACAATATCGTATAGACTGGGAGGAGTATGTACCTGAGGAGGGTTGCTGGATTGACAAGGAGGATGTTCTAGACCCACGTCTTAATCTCAGTCCTGAGTTTTAAATTGAAATGACCTGGCGGCAATCAGAGACTCAACATAAAAGCCAAACTGCTCAGAAGCTCTTTGTCAGAGATCAAGGTAACACTGTTAACTTCTTGCTCTTCCTACCACAGCCTTACAAGTCTCCTTTGTGCCACAGAGAATCCAGCAAAGCCTAAAGACAAAGAGGAACTGAGCCATATTCACCTGCATCGAGCACTTTGCAGCCTGTCTCCTTAAGGGATCGTAAGAGACTGTTTTCAAAGATTACTTACCTGTGATACTCACCTGTAATACTTACCAGTGCTGAAGTGATGGAGATTCCAGTTCCCTGCTAAAACATTGTTCCAGCATCTAATGATTGAACACCTGTTGGCTTACCAGCTGACTCATAAGAATGCCTGCTGTTCAGGATCTCACCTGCAAACTCAGTTAAGTCTTCCAACACAACTAATCTGTTGTTTGTTCATCGGGTTCAGACGACGAAGAGGACATTAACTGGACGCAGGAGAGAAAAGGATCTACCACAGCCCTGAAAATTATTCACACACCGAGAACGTAAATCACATAAGTAAAGTCACGAAGAGGAGCGATCCGGAGATCGCTAGTGTCCCTTTACTTTCAGTTTTTTCCCCACCTTCTAAGTTACTTCCCTTCCTAACCTTATGGAAAAATAAAACTTATGATTGACTCTCATTTTGCCTCGCTGGTTTTCAGTGTGGGCGTTGCAGGTATGGTAAAAATGTATATAAAATATGTTATTTGTGTATATTTCAAAATGTATTTGTATTGAAGTATTATCTCACCTTCAGTGTACCCATCTGATGTGAGCCATACATGTGAAACCAAAAGCGCAGATGACATATACCGACACTCGCAGGAAACTCCTGCAGGCTTATGAATCTGGCGATATCTCCTTCACTCTGAGCACTGGAGTTCACGTACAGATACCCTCCTCCTCCATCTGAAAGAGTAAACCAAATGTCACCTACACTATATTAAATATTACCTTTAGCAAAGATGTCTGCTACAAGTGTTAAATTATCTACATGAACACAAAAAACCCACACATTAGCATGTAAAGTAAAAAAAAAAAAAAAGACTTAAATTTAAATGTTCACAAGCATAAAAAACCTACAACATAAAATCTATAACATGCATTAAAATAAAGAGTGAATTTTTCTTTTGCAATACTTTTACATTACTACACCCAAACAAATATTAGAAACAATTTCCTATCTTGTCAAAAATGAAATTATATTATTAAAGTATTATGATTGTAACAACAAACATTATTTGATGTCATGGCATAATTCCTCCACGGCTTTACTCAAAAGATGCAGTTTGCAGCAAGACTCTTTGGCATTAAAAATCAATAGTAGGTTCAGTAAATCGTTCACCTTTTAGAGGGCAGACTCATTTTCACAATTAAAATAATGTACACTTAATGCTTTTACTGAGAGACACTGATCTTTCAGCAGAACCGGACATGAGTATATGAGGGGCAGAAATCCAAATCTTAATTACATCCACTGATGAAGCAGCTGCAAAATGTCTTTTGGTGATGGATTTTTCTGACCTTCAACCCTTTGGTTTTAAATCTTGCAACGATTCATTCGATGATTTAGATGGATGGCTTTAATTTTAGAGAATCCACATCTCATATTCATGGGAATCTTGTACAATTTTTTTTTGTCTGCAGATATTTACAAAAACTAGAAAAGTTTGGACTTAGATTCACATGTGGCTTGTTTGGATTCAGATATTATCAAGCCGTCTGTTACACTGTTTAAGGGAGGTAAGAAGATTCCAAGCAATACAATCTGTGTGATCCACAGGTGCTGTCAAATCTCAGCCAATCAGAAAGACACACTCATTATGACACATAATGAAAATATTTTGTTTTTAGAATTGCACTTTTTCTAATTACTGAAAGCAAAATAAAGACTTCAATATGTCACTTTTTTATTTTGTGTTTATTGGTCATATTTATATTAGCCAAGTGATTGAAGGTCATTGTAAAGATTAGATTTTACTAACCGGGGCTGTGGTCAGCTGAGGGTCCTGTCCCATTACGCATTCTGCCATAACCTATATCCCAATCAAAGTCATCGTAAGGATCCTGAGACAGGTGACAGGTCTCTTGCCAATGGCCGCCAGTCATATCAAAATTACAAGCTCCTGGAACATGTACTAACAGAGCACATGAACAGTTGAGATATTAGCTCCATAGATATTGAGTAGTTCATTTCTAAAAAAAATTTTTACAGATAATGTATTGCCATCAAGAATGTTCATGTCTTTGTTTCTTCAGTCATAATGTTTCTGGAGGAATACATTTCAGGATTTCTCTCCATATAATGCTGTTTACATGCCACTTCAAAGCCATACCAGCCAAGGAAGAAGGTTCTTATCTAGAAAAAGATTGGATATTTTCTAAAAGAAATTACAATTGATATACCTTTTAACCTAAAATCACGATTGAGGACGATTTAGGATGATGAGGAGCATTTGAGGTTAAAAGTATATTAATTTCTGTTGTATTTTAGAAAATAACAGATCGTTTCGCAAGATAAGACCTTTCTTTCACGACTGGGATTTAGAGCCCTTTGAAGCTGCATTTAAACTGCATTTTCGGAGTTCAAAATCGGGGGCACCATAGAAGTCCATTATATGGAGAGAAATCCTGAAATGTTTTCCTCAAAAAACATACTTTCTTTACGACTGAAGAAAGAAAAACATTCTAGATCACAAGGTGGTACATTATCTGTAAATGTTTGTTCTAGATGTTAATTACTCCTTTAATACCTTTTTTTTTATTTACATTATATCTATATTTCATTAAAGTCGGCATGAAACAGAAGTTGAGATTATCCTTTTTTCCTTAGTGTGAAATATATTCGAGTGAAATGGCATCTGAAATGGGAAAAGATGTAGGGCGGGGCTTGATTTCATCCTTTGGTAATTGATTGGATCGTTGGAAGATGGGCGTTTTTCAATTATATGTTTCTGAAGAGGCAGAGAGACAGTAACGCCTTCACTCTTGACCAGAATGGTAGATAAGTCGTTTTGAGGGGGAGGGGTGATTTACGTTTTTGATTAAAGATTATGAGGGCACATGAATTTAAAAAACAAATATGAAGGGCACGGATAAGTTATACATAATAAACACTACAGTATTGCATAAAAAATTTAGATTTTAATGCCGACTTTAATAGTCAAGAATTTCAAGGTTAGTGCAGATATACTTACAGCAGTCAATCTCATCAGACTCGTCGGAACAGTCAGCTTTACCATCACACTCCAAATGATACTCAATACAGTCTCCATTATTACACACAAAATCTGTTACAGCAGGGCATGATCCAGGATGCACAGCTCCTGAAATACAAGGACACTTTTATCTCAATGATCTTAAACAGCAAAATTTTAAAAACACATGGTCCATGTAATAATACAAATCATCATCTAACAATGAAGAGAATATAAAATCCAAATGACATGTGAAGTATGACCATATTCTACATCATTGCTCAAAAAAGCAATAAAATAGCATCCATTCAGTGCTTTTAAGTTTGGATATCATCAAATTCATTAAACGTAACATGACAGCAAAGTAAGATCATTCATGCTGAGCTGTGTCCTGTTTAATTCTCTGAAACTTTGAGTTATTGTGCCACTGGGTGAGAAGTCTTTATCTGGAAACAGAAATTAATTCCAAAGCACATATTCCCACAAAGAAATAGGTTGTAAAATTTCTCTGCTCCTCTTCACGCTTTGATAGAGCTCATTTATTTACACTGTACCACTCATCAAAGTTATATAGTCTGTTATATTACACGCAGCTGTGAGTAACTCTAGCTTAGTTTAATTATTTATGGTTCTGGTGAAACTTGCTGTACAATTCAAAACCAAAAGAAATGCAAAAACTATAATGTTCCTACAAATAAAATATATGATAAAATTATGAATGGTCATTCTAATAACAATCATTTTTAACCAAATACAGATTTGTTAAAAACACACACACACATACACAATGAATTATGCATTGCATACATTGTGTTTGATATCTTTGTGTTACACACACAGTCAAACTAAACGATCCAGAAGCTCAAGTGTAATTACTGTGATTTAGAAGTGCCAGTATGCAAATTAAATCTGACATTTTCCATGTCAAGCCTAAGAACCAAAAGAGGAACTTATTCTGACTTGCATGTTGTTCCCTGATGGCTTGTCAGAATTAGCAAATCAATTCTCATCCAATTAAACGGTGGTACTGCTTTCCATCAGGCGCTGCTAAGCACAACCCTCAGAGCCCTGAGCTGGTCAAGCTTATGCATGAAAGTTAAGCAAAAATGACTCATGGGAAATAAATGTGGGGATGAAAACTGGATGCATTGTTGCATCCCTCTGAGCATCACTGCTCAAACTAGACAAACTCTCCTGCAGCTTTCCGCAGAACACGTCTTAAGCTTACATTTGCATTCATGCTCACATCAGCTGAGCTAGTCAGATTCCAGCTTGTTTAAAGCTGTATTAACAATAAGAATAGAAATCAATTACCTTGAATGAAAAAAGAGCACTTACGTGGTGCACAGTCAACGAACTGCAAGTCGTCCAGAGCCGCTCCACCACTCACATCTTGTGTTCGAACTGCTTCGAATATGAGAATAAAATTTCTCAGGCTCTTCAGAGATACCTCCGCTTTTTTCCATTCCCTTTGCATCTGCCGCTCTGTCCAAACCTGCCTCAGTTCATTTTCTGTCTGTCCGTCACATATGCAGAAAAGGTTCTTATAAGCCCTTATAATCTTTAATGAATACTCCCAACAGCAAACAGAAAACAATCCAATGATCCAATCAGTTCCCATTGTAAAAAATGACATTTTTTCTGCCATTTCATTTGGGTATGTCACAGTAGGCAAACAAGACAATCACATTTTCATTTTATGCTAATTAAAAAACCAAAACAAAATAAGAGTTTACTCATTTTTAATAGTTCTTTAGTTTCGTATATTCATTACATCCCAATGCTCCCCCTATTCCCACATGAACACATACCCTTTCTATGGCAATTGTTTATTGCACATAAACCCTCTCAAGGTATGTTTCATAGCACAAACTTGAAGTGCTAAATGGTTTATCTCAACTAAGATTCATACATAACACTGGACTGTAAAGTCATGTACTGTATGAACTTTTTTCAGCAATTTGACATAACTTGCGTAATGCTAGTTTCATCTTATGTCAACAGAGCCATAAAGACCAACATACTTTCCCTGATTTAAGTGGCAGTGACACTCTATATTTGCTTCACTTGGTAAGATCTAGTCATGTACCTTAATGAAGAGCCGGATGATTCCTGTGGCTTTTTCAGAAATGTAGTACCAGAAGGTGAGTTTACATACGGCACTAGACTCCTTCCACAAAGAACTTCTCATGTGAGCTTTATCACCCTTCAATCCTACAGGAGTGGCTGCCAGATATACAAAGTGGCCTGTGTCGAAAGAGAAAATTATTAATATCCATGTAATGTATGAGCTTTCATATCACCAGGTGCTCAAAACAACATCCTGAAAGCACTAGTCAAGATTTAATGTCACACAAGATTTAAATGCAACACAGCTGTCTTGTAACTAACAAAACTTACCAGACTGATAAAAATCTGAATGAAGGTTTATTGTGCAAATTCCAGCTCTTCCATTGTTTAAGAAAACAAAGCAAGCATTTGTGGGAATTATCAGTCTAAAAAGCATGCATGCATGAATATTTCAATTATTCACTGAAAATAGTACACTAAGGCAACTTCGATGTATTTTGTAATGTAAGATTTTGATGCACTTATTCTAATCTGTCATAAAACCAAGTTTAGTCATACTGAAAATTGCAAACATATGAACCCCAAAAGAGATGTGATTGTGTATGCTATTGGAGTCAGAAATAATGGAAATATAAGACTGCCAAATGGTGATGTACAGATATTTGCTAGGACATCGAACTGTTATCACAAATGGCTTTTCCACTTACTGTATCTTTAATAGGATTTTGGGACTCATACAGTTCTGCTGGTGCTATAAAACTTTGCTTATGGATGGTTGTGCAAAATATCACAAGCTCACACATGCTTTATTAAAAAAGATATCTTGCTGAGATAAAATGAAGCAGAGCATCAAATCAATAAAGGAGGCTACACTGAAGAGACAGGTGCTTGAAATTATAAAACCATTTCTAAGACTTCACAGCTTTCAAGATTTCACAGCTTAAAATAGAAATTTACATTTTAATTCCACCAGACCGCATGTGTCAATAAAAAAAGGAAGAGGAGGAGCCTGATCAGTCCTGGCAAACAAATACAAGTCATTGGGTCACCTCAGGGGCAATTATTTCAGCATTTTTCCTCCTTTTTCTATTTTTCCTCATTTTATCTCATTTTAGTTTGGACCTTGAGCCAAGCAGCGGTCAGCAAACCATGTTCATTTATAATTTTTCACTATGAATAGATGGACAAGTGATAGTGAAGTGTATATATTAAAGAATGTGACCCTGAACCACAAGACCATTCTTATAGGTAATTTTTTTCAATTGAGAAATTAAATAAATAAGGTTTCCAGTGATGAATGCTTCGTTAGGATATGATGATATTTGGTCGAGATACATATAAACATAAATTTGAAAATCTGCAATGCAAAGGTGCAAAAAAATCTAAATATTGAGAAAATTGCCATTAAATCTATTCAAATGAAATCTTTAGCAATGCATATTACTAATCAAAAAATAAGTTGTGATATATTTACGGAAATATGATCTTTATTTAATATCCTAATGATTTTTGGCATAAAAGAAAAATCCACAATTTTGACCTCTATACAATGTATTTGTCACAAACCGCGCCTCTGTGGCGCTCCCCGAAAGACTGCAGCGGGAACCTTCGCCCGAGTTTTAGTTTCCTACCCGGACATATTTAACGCACGTACCTTGGGCGCTTCCGGTTCTCCTCCCGCCAAATCGGCGGGTATTTAAGCGGCTCTCGGACGCGACTTCAATGCGAAGTCTTGATTTGCCACGCAGTCACTACTGAGCGCTATTTCCTTGGATTATTGCTTCTCTGGTTACTACTTTGGACTGTTTCCCTGGACTACGAATCTCTCTGCCTGCCCCGAACTTCTGCCTGGATCACTCTGCCTTTGGACTGCCCCTTTACTGTTTGTTTGTTTGTTCTGTGGTGTTTGCTGTTACTCTGTGGTTCCAATAAAGTCTGCAAATGGATCCCACAACATCTGAGGCTTTGTTACAGTATTGTTGGCCATTGCTACAAATATATAACCATGGTACTTAACCCGTGGTCCAGGCACCACAAATAAATAAACCTTTATTTGAATGTTGAATGACTGGCACAACTATCATCTCATAGTAAATATTCGACAGATAAACAGAAGCAAAAAAATACACCTTAACCCTCCTCAGGTATAATAATCCTACCAGTAATAACCAGACAGCAAACATCTATGATACTGTAAGCCAACATTTCTACAGAAAAAAAATTCTTATTTCAAACATCTAGGTAGCAGGTGCAGGATAATGCTTATTTATGAAGTAGTGTACAGAACACTTTCTAAGTGAATACAGTTTCACTGGTTTAAAAGAGTATCAAATATGTTTTAGTTGGATCAATGTGTTGTAGATACTTTACAATATGTTTCTTATGAGGGTGTGAAGGTGGCTGTTTGGTTAGGCCTCCATGTGAGATGCATTTTATGTTGTTGGTATATGGTGAAGTCTTACCGCTTTCATTTTTAAGAGTGTGATCATGAGGTGGTCTAATCATATGAATGGAGCCAACCCCATGAGCCCAACTAAAGGTATCTGCTATGCTGCTTTTCCAACCACAGTGCCCATGTTCAAATGAGCAGGACGTCCCACAATCCAGTTCATCCGTTGCATCTCCACAGTCATCAGTGAAGTCACATTTCTGCACTTGTTTGTAGCAGTTGCCGTTGTTACACTGTAGAGAACCCAGTGGACAAGATCCTGTCAAAACACACATAAATAAATATTTATTTGAAAAATAAATTATGAGTGAAATTTAATTAATTTAATGCATCTTTGCTGATTGAACTATTATTTCCTAAATAAATCTTACTGATATCAAGTTTTTGAACACAGTTCTTATAATTTAGTTTAATTTTATTTTAATAGCATTTTTATTATGTAATTAAAAGTAATAATTAGCATGAAGTATTAAAGCATTAAGCACTCTGATTCTGCTTGCAAAATATAATGTGTACTGTAAGTTTGGCGAAGAACGACTCGACAAAGCAAGACCTTTTGTGAGCCCCGGAGGGTGGATTTATTTACAGAGTGCAAAATAAGTGAACAAATGGTGCTTGTGTTGTCGCCGGCTTCGTGCTCTTTGTGCTTGCGGTGCTTCTTTCTCCTTTGTTCCTCCCATGACGGTGCCAGCGCGGGGTGGGTGCAAGTGAGTGCTGTCAACCCAGGTGGATGGGTCCAGTGCAGGAACCAATGGATCAGGCTGAGTCTACTGGGAAAGCGATACGGTAAGTCAACCAGCATTTGGAGTTTAAGCTCATCAGTCTTTTCCATCTTTCTGGCTTTATACTTCACACAGCCGTGACCGATTGGTCCGATGTGAGTGGCTCCAGGTGAATCTGATGTGTTGCCAGGGCGACGCTGATTGTCCCTCGGGATTCCCGCCACACTCCACCGCCCCTAAGTGGCGTCCTGGTCCTGGGGATGGAAGAGAGAGGGGAGACAGGGAGTGGGTGGGGAGTGACCCCAGACAGACCTGAGAATGCTGCCCAGAACCGAGAGAGTCTGTCGGCATTGTTGTTGCAGGAACTGGCCCGGTGGCATACATCGAAGTGGAAGTCCTGGAGCGCAAGGAACCACCTCGTGACCCGGGCATTCGTATCCTTGGCCCGGGCCATCCATTGCAGAGGAGCGTGGTCTGTGAACAGAACAAATTTACGGCCCAACAGGTAATATTTCAGCTCCAGGACTGCTCACTTGACGACGAGAACTTCCTTTTCCACGGCAGCGTAATTTCTCTCAGTCTGGGTCAGCTTGGGGCTGATATACATTACCGGATGCTCCTCTCCCTCCTGTACCTGAGAGAGCAGGGCCCCGAGTCCCATGTTGGAGGCATCCGTCTGTAGCAGAAAGGGGCAACCGAAGTCGGGGGCACGAAGAACTGGCTCCGAGGTGAGTGCCCGCTTGTTGGTTTGGAAAGCCCTTTCTGTCTCCTCCGTCCCGCGAACCTTTTCAGGCTGCCCCTTCCTGGTCAAGTCTGAAACGGGGGCAGCTATAGAGGAAAAACTGGGGATAAAACAGTGATAATATCCCACCAACCCCAAAAAAGCTCATACCTGGGTTTTATTTGTAGGTCGGGGAGCGTCCATGACTGCTTTCACCTTCTTTTCTTGTGGTCTGATCAACCCTCTTTTGACCGTGAAGCCCAGGTACTTTGCCTCGTTCATTGCTAGATGGCACTTGTGGGGGTTGGTGGTCAGTCCAGCCCGACGAAGCTCGGATAGCACCCTTTTGAGCCGGTCCAGGTGGTCCTCCTATGCCTCTGAGTGGATTACGACATCATCCAAGTAGGCGGCGGCATAGGCCTGATGGGGTCGTAGAAGAACGTCCATGAGCCTTTGGAAGGTTGCAGGTGTGCCATGCAGGCCAAAAGGAAGGGTCCGGTACTGCCAATGCCCGGAGGGGGTGTAGAAGGCAGTCTTCGCTTTGGCTTCAGCGGTGAGAGGGACTTGCCAGTACCCTTTTGTTAGATCCAGCGTGGAGATGTACCGGGCCCTTCCCAGGCACTCCAGAAGCTCATCCACCCGGGGCATGGGGTAGCTGTCAAAGTGTGACACCTCGTTCAGTCGACGATAGTCATTGCAGAATCTGAGGGTGCCATCCGGCGTGGGGACCAGGACGATCGGGTTGGACCATGGGCTGCGTGATGGTTCAACTACCCCCAGTTTTAGCATCTTTTGGACCTCATCCTCTATAGCTTGCCGACGAGACTCTGGGACTTGGTAGGGCCGCTGCCGGACGATGACTCCAGCTGGTCCTGGTTCCCGACCCATTGCTTTAAAAGGTTGATGTGGTAGAGCTGGACTGGGCGGCGTCGGCTAGGTTGCCTCAGTCGGTAGTTTACCGGTCCCACACGTTCCTCAACCGTGTACGGGCCTTGCCACTGCGCTCCTGTAGGAGCATCTGCTTCAGCGTCTGATTGAATCTCTCGACAAACCCGTCGGTCTGGGGATGATAACAAACTGCAAAGGTGCTTGTGTTGTCGCCGGCTTCGTGCTCTTCGTGCTCGCGATGCTTGCAGACCGTTTTCTACAAGGAAGTGTGGCAGAGGGTGGGGAGCCAGGAGGACGTCCTGGCAGACTGGTGTTGCTTTCCAGCCCCGGTGATGTCTTCCATCGACGGCGCTGGTGTGGCTTTGCAGGCTGCTTGGCGGTGGCTAGGGCGGCCTCGAACCCCGGCCAGTCTCGACCTAGTAACAGGGGAACAGGTAAGTCTTTTAATATTCCCACCTCCAAGACACAGGTCTCTCCCCCTTTGTGGATGGTGAGTTGGTGCGTGTGTACAAGTGGGATGTCCCAATGGACACAGGTGATGGGAAGGGTGGATTTTGAAACTGGCCGAGGTCCCAACGTGTCGGGTTGAACGAGGGAGACGGCATCCCGGAGTCCAGTAAAGCCCTGTATGACCGGCCTCTGATTTTCACTGTTGTTTGTGGAGCTCCCCTGCGTGTTTTCCAGTGTACTACGCATGTCTTCGGTGGAGGTGACGAGGGTTCTGTTGGCATGGGCTTATCACGGGGGCTGGACGGTCTGTTTACCGGTCGCTGGATGCCCTCTGGTGGCCGTCGCTCCTGGACCACCCTCTGGGGAAAAAGCGGCACTCGCTCCCCGGACTCACGGTGAAAGGTAGCGTCCGCCAGTTCAATCGCGTCGATCAGCTCCACCAGCGTTCTTGGGCCCCTCATACCCGCCGCCTGTCTCAAGTCCTCTTAGCATCCGATCGACTACCACCCGTTTGGCCACTTGGTTCGGGTTAAGGGGTACCCTCAAGCAGCCAATGCTCGACTAACCGCATCAGCTCGGTGGCCTGGGCGCGTGCTGTAGATAAGCCCAACCGGCCTAGAATTTATTTTTTTAATTCGTTGTAATTGTTTTGACCAGAAGAGGGAAGTGAAAAAAAAGCTTGCTGAGCCTCACCAGACAATAGCGGTGCCAGCACTGCAGCCCAAGTACCTCTGGGCCAACCCTCTACGTTGGCCGTTGTTTCAAACATTTTGAGGTAAACCTCGATATCATCTGCGGTTAATTTGGGCAGTAGTCGACCCGCTGTCACTCGCGGATCTGGTAGCGGGATGTTTTGGGCGGCGGGTAGGCGAGTCTTTCTGCTAGACGTTCAAAGCAGTGCGTTGCTGGCGGATGCTAACCTTGGCCAGTTGTTTAATAATATCCTCCATTTCACCGGGGAGGCGTGCGCGTCTGCAAAACAGGAAACCGGAAGTGAGTGTAAAGCAAGATGGCGGTGTAAACAAACGGTGAGGAGCTTGCTTGTCGGCGTTCTACACCTAATCTTCTGCCGGCATTCTCCACCAATGTGAGTTTGGCAAAGAACGACTCGACAAAGCAAGACCTTTTGTGGGGGTGGATTTATTTACAGTGCGAAATGAGTGAACAAATGGTGCTTGAGTTGTCGCCGGCTTCGTGCTCTTCGTGCTCGCGATGCTTCCTTCTCCTTTGTTCCTCCCGTGATGGTGCCAGTGCGGGTTGGGTGCAAGTGAGTGCTGTCAACCCCGGTGGATGGGTCTGGTGCGGGAACCAATCGGTCAGGCTGAGTCTAGCGGGAAAGAGATACACAAAGTAGGTAATTCAACCAGCATTTGGAGTTCAAGCTCTTCAGTTTTATCCGTCTTTCTGGCTTTATGCTTCACACAGCCGTGACCGATTGGTCCGGTGTGAGTGGCTCCAGGTGAATCCGATGTGTTGCCAGGGCGACGCTGATTGTCTCTCAGGATTCCCGCCACAGTACTCATGTTTTGTTTTAAGGAAGAAAAAGATATTTTGCTACAGTTTCTCTACAGATCTTCTTTCTTTGAACGTGCTATTGGAAAACAATTAAGTACCAAAAAAAAAGAACAAAAAGGATGTCCATTGTCAATAGTAAAGCTCATAGATTGATTATGCATTTGCGGAGCTATGTTGTACATTTACACTGATAGCTCTGCAGGTACTTATGGCATAATTAGTGCAACTGTACCTGGAAGTAACCGAAGAGTGGAGTCTTTCTCAAATATGTTGCTAAGAATACAGCCTGATGAGAAGGTGATGTCATCCAGGGAGATGTGAACTCTGGTATTAGGGCCCACCTTGCCTTCAAACATAATGCGGAAGTTGTCAGTAGACGAGAGAGGCAGTTCTTGTCTGCTCCAGTAGTTGCCTTGATTTCCAGAAAGGCTGATTAAGAGTGAGCGGTTGGAGCTTGTAGACATGTACACATTCAGAGTGCCAATGCCTTCATCAGACATATGAACATAAAAGACCATCTTGGAAATCAGACAAAAAGAAAGAATACTTTAGGCAATAATATACCAGTAGCAAGCATGCACAAATATGCCAGAGTAATCAGAGCAGTGCTGATGTATTGAACAACAATTTCTTAGTTTAATATTATTTATTCACCAGTTAATACTGAAGAACTTACATTTTAGATGCAATATTTTCAAATAGTTTCTGCTCAGTCAACATAAATGACTATTTTATTTAGTTAAGTGAATGAGTCAATGACTTCCTCATAAAGATATTTATGTGTTTCTGCTGGTTTCAATCATTTAGATCACTTTACAATGTATTACTATATTCCAATCCAAAAAATATTTAGGCTAATTCCAGATAAACTCCAGTCTCAATACTAAACTAGCAAATTGGTTAAGCCAGTTCGCCATAACAGTGTAATGATTTCTATTGTAATGATTGATTTTGCTTGTTATGGTGGCTGATATTCTTCTGTTCCTGTTTGTATGTGTAAAGGACTCCTGTCAGAGTTTGACTAACTGGTGAGTCAGTGGAAGAGTTTGACCTTTCAGGATGAGACAATTGATTCTGTCACAAACAAATTTGCTACTTTTACTAAGCACAAAACCCAAGATATAAAAACAACAACAACAAAAAAAATGCCAATGTTCTTAATTGTAATTTACAATATTAAAAACGTCTAACCAAGGCTGACAAGTAAACACAAAAACTCCTCCTCTTCAGCTATTTCTTGTGATTGATTGATGTGCGCTGAATGGGAGGACAATGGAGAAACGAGTCTCCATGGGCTAATTATCTCGCACGCACATACACACCTCTAAAAAGGGTGAACAGTCTGTCAAGTCAGAGGAGATACAGAAACATGATTGCCTTCACACACAAACTGATGAGAGCTTTGAAAGGTGCTCCTCTTTCTACCACAGACATTGTGTGTGTGTGTTTGACAGGATGATTGAGTGCTGCCGGCTGGCTCAATGACTGGGTTATGTGCTTCACAGTAACAGAGACAAATTCTGACATACACTTCCTCCCACTATATTCAACAAAAGCTATGAATCCAGCAATGCATCTAATATCCATTGTGCGCTAATGATCTAATTGAAAAGATCAAAGTACAAAGGCTTTCCTAAAACACAGATATTATTCAAAAAAATTCCTGTGTTACCCAGGGCCGTGACACCAGCTTGCTGTAGGGAGGTATTGGAGGACTTTGCAGCGCTAAATCTCTTTTGGACCGGTAGATGATCGGCAGCTACATTGTAATATTTTGAGAGGTTACATGTACTGTTACATGTTCACAGCAGGGAAGCAGAAACGCTGCCGGCTCCTATTTTGAGTGCTGGCTACTGCTAAAAAAATTAATTAAGTAGTATTACTATGAAACTGTAAAAAACCCAACCTGGAAAAAACCCCAGATTTCAATGTTGGCGTTCCAATATGTGAACCCAAGATCAAATTTATCATTATAATCTTTAGACAAAAGAGCTTATTGTACTATAAAATAACTGACTGTAAAAAATTGTAAAACTATAGGTACTTTAATCTTTCTAAACAAATCATAAGATTGAATTTAGTCAGCCTGTTTAAATTATACTTTCATAAACTTTCAAAAATCCTTTTTGAAAATGGGAACTAACAACTGTAAACTTCTGCAAACAGTTTTCAGAAGTTGTTGGTGGCATCTGCACCACAGATGTCAAAGACGCTGATCTTGTTAAAAAAATATCAGCCTTCCTTAAAAAAAAAAGAAGCGTGAACATGAAGAAAAAACAAAAGGCATCTACCACTGGTCCACTTTTCTTAAATTGTTTCAATTGTATTGTTCTGAATACAATGCAAGCACAAACTCCTGGACTTAAACATGTCAGTGAGCACTTACTTTGCAATCTCTGCTGCAGTGGCGGAAAAGAGGTCCTACAATTCGGGCAATCTGTCCAGTTCTCTGTGGGAAGGACCCATCTAGATATAGATAGTGGCCTAGTGGGTTGCGGACGGTGTGATCAGTAGATGGTCCAGTCCCATGTGTGTCCATATTTGCTGGTTTGATCAACCAATCAAAATCATCATCTCGACTCTGTCTCCATGTGCAAAGGTCAAATTCAAAATTGCAGCGACCACTGAATCCCTCTGGCGAAAATAAAAAACATGAATATTGTTTAAGGGATGGTGAAAAAAAAAAAAAAAGAGGTTTCAGACAAGTTTGTAGTTTGAACAACATTGAAGCCCACTGACTTTTTTGTTGTTTTACATAATTAATAAGCACAATATCAATTTGAAAAAAACATGGTAGCGAATCATCACAGTATTATAATTTTTGGGTGAACTATTCCATTAAAACAACCACAAATGCACATGGAAAATACATTTAATATGATTGCATACATTCAGTACAGTATATGAGGTGTAAAGTTATTCCAGACACAAATTTTAACCACTGAAATACAGTTAAAAAAAACATCGGTGTTGCAAGTGACAGGGAAGGATTTGTGATGGATTTGTTTCTTACGGCATATGTAATGATTCTCATCAGAACCATCTCCACAGTGATCAATAAAGTCACACAAGTTGTCCTCAGAGATACAGTGACCGTTGGCACAGATGAACTCGTTGTTGCGACAAGGAAGACTAGACGCTATTGGAGGGGCACAGTCCACAAATGTCACGTCATCAACAACAACATCACCCATGTAGCTGATGCCTCGCTTGGCTCGAAGACCCACCTATTAATACATTCATAAACCAAAATATTCATGCTTTTAACCTGCAGTAATGTAGATCCTCTGCTCCACAACACTTTCCATACAACAGTGTAGTCAAATGCACAAAAAGCACACGTTTACTGTAAGACACATTTCAGGTAAACAGACTAATGTGAAAAGATGTCACTCAAAATCAGTTGACTCTCTTAAAAAAAACAAAAGCGTATGAGTTAAAAGCTAAATGAAAAATCGCAGAGATTGTGAACTGGAAGTGTTTGAGAGCTGCTGCATAAGTTTAAGAGCACAAAGGCCCCTGATAGTATACGGCAAAAGGGCAGTCAGTATTAACGAGTGAAATGGTCATGAAGTATCCAGCACAATGAAGAACTACATTTGTTAGAGTGTTTATATATAAGAAGTGTTGATAAATATTAATGATGCAAGGGCCAGATGGAGAAAAGGTCATGATATTTCTGATCAAGCATGAACAGTCCAAACATCAGCTTGACACTTAACATTTTACCACACATTTCAGGAATACTAAACACAGTTCTCCAATCACATTCATATAATGTAAATAATTTTCACAAATCCTTTTTTTCACTTAGTTGACACATGAACTATGGCTCAAAGGTTTGGGGTTGGTAAGATTTTTTTATTTTTTTATTTGAAGGATGTCTCTTACCCGTACCAAGGCTGCATTTATTTGCTCATATGTAAAAATACAGTAAAAATAGTAATACTGCATAAGCTGTGATACCATTTCAGCATTTTTCCAAAGATAGAAACATTTCTGTTCTACAGAAAGAACATCATTTATTTAAAATAGAATTTTAGTAACATTATAAATGCATTTTAAGAGTTCACGCTTTCCTCGTAATTTATAAAAGCAAATTTATAATAAAGCAAATTTGGCGTGCTGTCTGGGGAGCGAGCCGGGAGAACGGCAAACTCTGAACCCTAATGGATAGAACACTAACGTGGGCAAAAGTTTGGCGTTTGGCTTGTTCACTGTCTGCCCCCTGGGAAAGGCGTGAATTAATGGAAAACGGCGGAGAAGGGGTGGAGGAGGGATGCAGAAAAAGCGAGATACAGGGAAATAAAAACTGGGAGAATTTATAGTGAAGGGGAAATTATTTGATTGGGTGCAAATAAACGAGGGATGATTAGGAAACGGGCTGCCAGCCGTGTATGATTACTCGTTTCACAATCCTCTCGAAACTTCAAAACATCTACGTCACTTTTACTCAGTTGAATGCATCCTAAATAAATAAGTTGTTCTATTAAATTTATTTTTCTGACCTCAAATGTTTAAATGTTTGTCCCTGTTGGTCTATTTTTTTTTTTTTTTGCAGTTGTTTAGGCACAGCTGGAGAACCAAAGTGGAAAAAAATTTGTCCTCACTCATATAACAGAAACACCGACCTGGATGTTATGACGGATTCCTATGAAGACCTCGCCCCGCCTCCAGCT
>JAUMHI010000043.1:15532112-15559726 GCA_032359435.1 Enteromius unitaeniatus
GTCCTCACTCATATAACAGAAACACCGACCTGGATGTTATGACGGATTCCTATGAAGACCTCGCCCCGCCTCCAGCTGTAACCTTGGTTACCACTTTGAGACCAAACTTCATGTGTGACAGAGCCTGATTTGATGAAGACCTGCACATATAATTTCAAGGTTGTTTTGACAAACTGCAAACTGTTCTCTGGAAAATACTTCATAACAAACATTTTAGAATTTGAACACAATGAAAGACAAAATGAAGCTTGAAATTCATTC
The DNA here is from genome assembly GCA_032359435.1 of Enteromius unitaeniatus. Classification (NCBI taxonomy): domain Eukaryota; kingdom Metazoa; phylum Chordata; class Actinopteri; order Cypriniformes; family Cyprinidae; genus Enteromius; species Enteromius unitaeniatus. The sequence goes on from JAUMHI010000043.1 coordinate 15,532,374, forward strand.
TGTCACATTAATAATATGTTTTGATGTTTTCTAGGCATGGGTTACCAGCGCAGCAAACGATTAACAATTATATTCATAATTTCTAGATAACTGCACCTGCAGCGTTCCAACGGTAAAGCCACTCATGTGATACCAGAACACAAGAGTACACTGGGGTCCTGTTATTTTAATGGGAACAGTCAAGAGATCAGTGGTATGACCATATCCTCCATTGGAGCTGTCCGCAAATATATACCAACCCTCTGAAGAACCTCTGCAAAATGTGCACATACACTGATGAGTACACAAACTAAAGCAGAAATCACACACCTGCATTTAAGCAAACCTGACCATGCATTTATAAAAGAAAGCACCAACACATTCCAGCAAATGATGCTGTTTATTGCTCACAGTGTGTGGTCGTTAGCGGGTCTGTGGTTCTGCTCTCCATGATGAATACTCTCCCCTTGTCCTGTCTGCCAGCGAAAGGAATGAGGAGGAACAGGAGTAGCCGGGACACTTAAATACCATCCACACAGAGCATTACCTTCAAAATCACAATACTCCTTCACTGAGAACAGACAAAACAGTAGTATCAGAAAAAAGATGGATGATGGATAGTTTGGGATCAGTAAGATGTAATTTTATACTCACCAGCACTGCATTTGCTTTATAACAAAAGGAGCAATCATACAGTAGCATTATTAAATAATATTACAATTTAAAATAACTGTACTGTTTGAATATACAGTATTTTAAAATGTTATTCAATTCTGTAATGGCAAATCTGAATTCTCAGCACCATTCCACTTAATCATTCAAAAATCACTGTAACATGCTGAGTTTAATCACTTCTTGCTCAAAGTAATAACTTCTAATAACAGGGACAAACAAACAAACAAAAAACTATTAACATTTGGAAAACAGACAGACAGATTCATACCACAGTGCTCTTCATCAGAGCTATCAGAGCAGTCTGGTTTGAAGTTACACACTTGACTGAGGCTCACACACTCTCTTGTAGTTGAGCACACAAACTGGTCAGGAAGGCAGCTATGAGAGGGTGCTGCTGACAAGGTGGACATGGGGGCAAAGGTGCTGGGCTCCTTTGAGGGCAATTCACCTACATATACAAAGATATACCCACAAAAACACATTAAAACCTAGAATTTTAAAATCCTGAAATGGGCAATTGGATCCATATTGATTGCAGTCCCAATAAGAATGTCATTTTTTGTTTGTTTTGTTTTCATATGAAACTATATAGCACTTTTACTTCACCATTATATGGCTGACAGCCAATGAAAGACAGATCATCTATGGCGATGTCTCCTCTGAAGTCATCACCAACAGTCCCCTCCACTAAAATCTAAGAAAGAAAGAAAGAAAGAAAGAAGATCCTCTCTTTATTTTGAATTCTGCACATTCTTCGGATGGCAAACAATTTACCAACAAGATTCTAAAAATAAGTGTACTATAATGGGGATATCAAGTATATGTTTTGGTAATGCCTTTTCTATTGTATTATAAAAAACACTGGCTAGACCTTTTAAAATGGACACATTTAAAGAGGATCACTTAATAATAAGAACCACTGCATCTGTAATAGAAATATAGACTGTTAAGTGAACTACAGCCAACAACTTGCTTGTGCTCGCACTCATGCACTTGTAACTTACATGAGACTGAATGGCATTCAGTGTCTTTCCGTTTTCTGTTGGAAATAGCTTGAAGTGATATGCTGTTAAAAAATATATTTTTATAACATGCTAAACAACAATCTCCCTTCATTAAGTCACTCTGACATCCCATTAGAGGACAGCCCTTTGTCTCTCAGGTATGTATCTCTAAATATTATTGCCCATTGTCACTCCCTGTGTCTACTTTTTTAAAAACATGTCTTAATTTAAATCAGTATATTATTTTCTGTGAAGAAGCAAGAAGATTTTATATATTCTAGCCTGCAAAACTACTCAAAATTCTTATTCAGAGCTACATTTTTCCACAAAACTTACTTACCATGCATAATATATATATATATATATATATATATATATATATTATTTATTTTTTTCTAAAACATTAAAACATGTACATCCACCTTGCTCACAAATTATTGCAGCACAGTTTGTGCTGAATGCACAAATCTTATTACACATTGTTTCATTCACAAAGAAGAATGTGAAAGCATTGAAATATAATTTTCCCTTTTTTATAATATTTTTTTTGTCTGGACACACAGACAAGGGGAACTTTGGATTACATATCTGGAATGAACAGAAGTACATAATATAGATTATGATTTATATTTTAATAAGCTTTAATAAGAATTTGTATTACACTGTCCTACACTATGCATGCATATGATTTCTCAGACTTTAGAGCATGCATTATCAACAGAGGGCATGTGTGAGCATAAAATTTAAAGCTGGAGCAGCCAGTTAATCAAAAAATTCAACACACAAGGAGACTTGTACTCTGCAGTCCTCGTAATTCTGATCAATTACTCACCTGAAAGTGGTGGGCGCTGTTGATCAGCAGTGTCTTCCTGTGCCAGAAGTTGCCTTGGTCACCATAGCGAACCCACAACAAGTTGCCCCGACCACTGTTACGTGTGCGCTTGTACACTGCCAAACGCAGCACATGCTGGCCAAACATGTGATAGTGGAACCTAAAAGCACAGGGTGGTTTGGATTCAGGACCTTGGCGAGGAGTTTGGAGAAAAGGCCGACTGATAAGAACGGCTGTGTCTTTGAACTTCTGTGGGTCTGAAGATTCGATATAAAGGAAGTGGCCATCTGCAGTGGCTCGTGTGTGGTCCTTCCATGGGCCTGTGTTGAAAGTGGGAGTGGGTCCATGGATCCGGGTCCAATCAAACATGTCTTCCTCGTGTTCCTGAGTCCAGCTACACAGGCCCTCCTCAAAGTCACACATTAGCTCCGGCGCTGATAGGAGAAGAAAAGATCACTGTAAACATGACTGCTAATGTCAAACAACATAAACTGCTTCAATGACCGTTTAAAACTCCACCAGTACTGACAGCAGTTTTCCTCGTCGGTTCCATCTCCACAGTCATCGATCAGGTCACAGATCTGGTAATAGTCCACACATGCTTTGCTTTGGCTACAGTGAAGGTGATTAGGAGTTGGGCACATGTCCACAGATTCGGGCAATGAGCAGTTATGGAACATAATATCATCTAGAGCGGAGACTCCTTCATACACAGCCAAGCTTAGTTTTGCAATTGAGATGTGGAAAGGTCTGGTCTGTCTGCCAATCTGGACAATTACAGGGTGCCACTGGTTACCTTGGTTGTAAAGTGTTTGCCAAAGTATAGTGATAGTGTCTGAGTCCTCTATCACCATGTGCATTTCAGCTGCACCAACAGAATGGCCAGAATTATAGTGCCTGTAAGGGAACGTTTGAAATGCAGTAATTATGTTAACACACATATAACTAATGATTACCTGAACATATAGTAAGGGCATATTATCCATTATTTACAATTCATTAGTCATTTTAAATATGAACTGAATGTACAGTAACCATATGTTATCCATTATGAGCAACTTATTAAGACAAACAAACACACACACACACACACACACACACACACATATCTATACATCTCTCTCCATATTTTTATTTATTTATATTTTGTTATTGTTATGTTGTGTTTATTTACTGCTGGTTTGGAATTATATATGGCTAAAATATTTGACCCCCTGTTCTAAATCTACATTATGACACTTGTGATATTCAAGTTTATTGATTAGGATAAGCTAATAATTAAGGCTAAACTAGGATTAATATAGTGCTAATAAATGGAATTTGACCCCCTATTCTAAAGTGAAACTTAAATCCATATTAATTATGGCACCTATTGAGTAATATTCAAGTTTATGACTAATGAATTGTAAATAATGGCTAATATGCCCTTACTATATGTTCAGATAATCATTAGTTATACACATGTTCATGCTTAACTGATGCATAATTGTGAACAAGTTAATAATAAATTACTAGTTTATTAATGCTTAACTAATGCATCATTCTGGACCCTTAAAACAAAATGTTACCAAATAGACTGCAGTGAAGAATATTATTTTATTTGTGTATAATTTGAAATATATATATAATAATAATGTAAAACAAAATTATAATTTAATTAAAGTGATAGTTCACTTGAGAAAAAACAACAACTATAAAATCTTGAAATAATTACACAAATTAAGATGTTTTTAAAGAGCTTTCTGACCCTGCATAGACCACAATACAATTACCATGGCCAAAGAAGAGAAAGGTAGAAAGGAATAACATGAGGGTTAGTAATTAATGACAGAATTGTTTGTTTATGTGAGCTATCCCTTTAATTTTTCATTATTGTATTTTACTAGCTTAGGAAGAGATATGGCCAGAGCCTTACCAGAAGGTCATGACGCAATTTGAACTTGTTTGCTGGAACGTAGGGCTGCGCAGCAAAGCTTGCTGGGACAACCTGCTGCTCCTCTTGAAAATAAACATGAAGTGGCCTTAAAGGGGGAGAAAAAGAGATAGCAAAATATAAAAAATATTAACAAAAACCTGAAGATGCAAATGGCATTTACAGCCATTCCAGTAATTCCCATTTAATTTATAAAATCCCAGAGGCCAAGAATAATTATCTATGGGAGGGCAATAGGAAAAGCAGCATTATTTTTCTTTTGCAAAGCACTAAATTTAAAATTAACTAGCCTAATATTCCCACAATTTGCATTCCCAGGTGATTTGTAGATAAATATTTTAAGTTAAATGGGATTTTTTAACACCATAGCAAACGTAGTAAAGAAATGCACATGGAATAATTAAGTGGATGTGGTTCATTGGTCAGATCTGCAGTATTAACATCTTTTGGGAGTGAGAATAAATTTAATGTGAGAAAATGATGTTTCATGATTTATTTAGTCTGTGTATTTATGTCCTTTGTCCTGAGTGCCCTCACCAGCACTTGTATTAGTAGAATGGTCCTGAGGTGGTGTTTGGTCTATATAATCTACGCCGACTCCATTGGCTGAGCCTCTCACCCATTCAAACCCATCACCCTGGACAAGCTCGTACCAGCCACATGAGTCAGACTCAAAATCACACTGTGCCGCTGAAAGTCAAATTAACATCATGAAATAATATCAAACAATAAATCAAACATAACACAAAATTGTTAAAACTTTCAGAATATCTTACTTATATTCCAAAGAAGAAAGAAAATAATATACAGTAGGTTTGTAACAACATGAGGTTGAGTAAATGATAACAGACTTTTGATTTATGGGGGAACTTTTATCATTCATTGTACAAAAAAAAGAGTATTTTGTGTCAATCAAGGTAAACATTTCTTAATATTTTCCTTTTCTAGGCTATTTCTGCAGTAAGTAAATGACACCTGCAAGACATTCAGTTTACGAATGGTTGTACACAGTTTGTTAAAAATAAGATGGATACTCACAACATTTGGCCTCGTCCTCTCCATTGGGGCAGTCTAATGAAAAATCACACACTTTCACCCCATCTACACATACATTTGCCCCACAGTGAAACTGAGACAGCGAGCACATGACGGTTGGAAGAGGTACCTTGATGTCAGTCTCTGGAGGAAACAATAAAGTCAAAATACACATTTCATAGAAAAGATAAAAAAGGTCAAGATGGGACTCATAAAGTGAATAGTGGCTTAGAGCTCATTCCTGCATTTCCACCTCTGTTAACAGTGTCATGTGAAGTAGATCTGAACATGGACACATTATTATGATTAATCTGACTGTCCAGGGTACTGCTGAAATAAATCACAATAATGTGGTATCGTAACACGCACACACACACTTAAAACTATACACATAAACCTCCCTTTAAAACACTCATAAGTCATAGAAAATCAACCTTGATCTGTTCTGTACTGTGCAGATCTGTATTTATGGTGGAAAATAAAGCAAGATTATCCTTTCTCATAAACAGTTGAGCATTTTTGTGACAAATGTGTAAAATACAAGTTACTGACTTACTGCAAAGCTGTGTCAGCAATTATATTTTAAAATGTAGACCCATAAAATCTTCAGAATATAATAAAACCCCACCATGATTTTGTCATGGCATTTATATATACTCGAAATTAAAAATGTAACTGAAGTCTCTCCCTCTTACTATGATGGGTTAAGCTGTAAATTAGAAAGTTGCTGAGGTTCCCTTCTGCCAGTCACTACTGTCCCTCTGGTGTCTTATTCCATCCAGCACAGGCTGTAAATGTATTAGACCTTATTTACAGCTTTACATCCCTGCATCCCTTGAGCTCTCTGCACCTCAGAAACGTCTAAATCAAAGCCATCACTTCATCTTTGTGTTTTTACAAACAGCCACATTACATCCCAAACATAAATGTCTGAAGGAGGATCATATTCATACATACCGGATAACTTTAATGAAGCTGACACTGATGATATCAAGGGATCTTCCAGACATTCATCAGTAACATGCACATCCATTAAAAAGTGTGCCCATATTTTGAGTGCCTTTTTATACTGTTTTGTACCTAAATAAATTGGCTTTAAGAGCAATAAAGAGCTGTTTGGTCATTGACAGTAGGTAAATATCCACCTAATTCACTGCTCTTTTACAAAATATCCTGTATTCCTCTTATTATTGCAGTGTGAGAAAATTTTGTCATTAATTACTCACCTCATGTCGTTATAACCCGTAAGACTTTTGTATATCTTCGAAACACAAATTAGGATATTTTTTTAATAATATATTTTAAAATTATATATTATTTATATTTTTCTCCATAGAGAAGGTTGCCCGCTCGCTCCACTTTTTTTTGCCTTGGCTATTGAGCCTTTAGCTGAGGCTATTCGATTCGATGCATGAGGATCTCACTAAATCATGAAAGGCACTGTATACATCTAGGGCGTGGTAGAGCTCCAATTCCGGAGTTCCATTGGAGGTGGCGTTTTTTTGGCCACAAGTGCACCGCAACCTCATGCTCTGCCTGGGGAACCACCATGGTGGTCCAGTAGCACCATCTCTGGCTGAACCTGGCGCAGATGGGTGACGCCGACAAAGTGCACTTTCTTGACGCACCCATCTCCCAGGCCGGCCTCTCAGACGACATTGTCGAGAACTTCGCCCAGCAGTTCTCGGCAGTACAGAAGCAGACGGAGGCCATCAAACACATGGCGTGTGCTGTTCTCAAAATGACAAAACGTATCAGTTCCCTCCTTCAGGGAACGAGGGTTATATACGTAACCGAGACATTATTAGCTATGCATTAGTCCTACCAAACACTTTGGTCCTACTCTTCAGGATTTTTGGTTTAAGATTTTCGGTGCTGTCTCTGAAATCACTGGTCAACCTATTGGACCAGTTTCTAATTGTGTTTGGAGTTTCGAGATATGATCTTGACTTGTCCATGTCTTAAAAGCAATACATCTCCTATGGTCTTTTAACAGCTAAAAAAACACCTTTTGGAAAAATAATCTGCCTTACCCTTTCCAGCTTTTTTTGTTTGTTTTTCTTTTCTTAGAAATATCCTGTGAGTAAGTTGTATTATAGAAACTTGTCACATGTCTGTATTAATATTTAGGATATACGTGCTTGTATAGTTAGACCAAAATAACTGTATTCATGTGTCTTAATAATATTCACTCAATACTGTAGAAGAAAATAATTATGTTTAATTTTGTATGCATAATGGAAAAGAGGATCATTTGATTTACACAATCTGCGTTGTGTATATATTTCTCCAATAATAGTAAAAAAAAAGAAAAAAAAAGTTAATGTCAGTAGTTCAACTTGTAAACAAGGCACAGCGCACTCATGGGGATTCGCAACATTACACTTTAAAATTATGTCACATGGACAATTTTAACTAAATAGTTAACATAGGTTATCTGGGAATGTTTCAACTGCATTGCTGTATGGTCAGATGGCTCTCGGATTTCATGAAAATTATCTTAATTTGTGCTACGAAGATGAATGAAGGTTTTATGTGTTTAGAACAACATGGGGGTGAGAAAGTAAAGACAGAATTGAAACTTTTAGGTGAACTATGCCTTGAGTGCATCCGAATCGTATACAATTTCAGACCAATACTGCATTCCATTCCAAAGAACTCATCCCTGTGCCTTAGTCTCTCTGTTTTACCCTCTGGACTGAGAGCTTTGAAGGGATGAACAAAAAAAGTTTCTTCAAACTCACTTCTATCAGCTTCCCAAAGCCAATAAACAAGCGACTATTGTCATGCAAATAAACCTGTGAAACAATCATGGGAGCAAGTGTCCATCATTTGTACCCCTACAAAATCCCTCATTCTGAAGGATCCTTTGAAGTAACCAATTCTGTTTGGACTGATCCTTAAATATGGTGTTGTGCCCTGAAGTGCTTTTTGGTAGCCGAATAGTCCTTTTTGGAACACAGTGCTTTTTGCAAACCAGTTTGACCGATTAGATCAAAAGAGTGATTCATTCGTGAATCTGGCATTGCTAGTTCTGATTCAAGAGAGCTAACAGAAAACACACCGGACTTGATTGCTAAAGTACTATCAAACAAAATGATTGTCAGATCAGTATACATTTGTACATCAGTAACAATCAAGGATTTATCAATAACTTTTTACTGGGGTATTGTATTTCACTGGGGCTCTTACCCCCAATAAAAAAGGTCTAGCGATGCCCTTGAATAATATTGATACTCAACAGAATAAAGTCAGTCATACAGATTTGTAACAACAAATGCAATTTTTAAGTGGATTAAGGCAGCCTTACTGGATATACATGATGCCCTGAAACAGTCCAGACTGTACTCTTGAGAAGACATATTAGTGTTCACCCACCTACTGCTTCCACACATCCTCTGCTGAAGGACACATCATCAATCGCTACAACTTCATATGGGTCACTGCTGTTGAATATCAGTCCTCTAATCACAACCTGTAGATTCAATGTGATTTTGTGTCACTGATTGAACTATGCACCATACATACCTAATAACAATACCTTTTCCCCTTCATACAGTACATCCAAACCAACCTTAAACTCCTCTCCGCTGGTTAACACCACCACCGTTCGCATCCAGGGATGAGTGTGTGGATAAGGATTGGAGGTGGACTGAAACCAAACCTCCCGCATCTCTCCTGAAGATTTGAACTGGATCAGAACCTGCAAAGCCCCTGCCAGCATCCCAACATGATGATAGAAAGTTAGCTGTTCAAAGGAAGTGACAACAAAGCAAGAGAAAATATAAATGCCTGATAAGAGCATGCTTTGTGAACAAAGGATTCAAGAGGTGCATTGCTCGCTTTATTACACATTTTGAGCTTTAAAGATGAAACATTAAAGATATTCAGCATTTGGCCAAATGAGACCAAATTAAAGCTGAAAGCCTCTCATTTTCATAACAGTTTTGTTGTAAAGTGAGGTTATGTTATTTTATCTTACTGCCAAGTTCAATGTCATCTTATTTTCATTTAAGCTGAGAAGCACTCAAAGTGAATTACTCCATATTCGATAACAGAGAATCTAAAACCATAGATCACAATGAGTGCATGCACTACCCACTGTGTCAGGGCCCTGTCAGCCTATGCATAACTCTCTGCTGTCAATAAGAGTGTATAGCCGTGGCAGTAGATAAGTGCTCTACACACATAATCGAGGGCTTGAGCCAAGTACTTAACAAGATGCTGCTTATGGTTTGTGGTAAACTCTTCAGTATATCCCTTTTGAAAAAATATTAACATTGCATTGGTTCATTTAGTGAACTACTAAAATCATTCATATAATTTTATTAATTGGCTTAATCTGACACTTGGACTTTTCCTTGTATTTAATCACCCTGCTTGCCTGTGTTAGTTTGAGACAGGCTGTCAGTATGTGCATTAGTGGTGATGATTTGTCAGCAAATCTTTTTGCAGGCTTTACATCAGTCAGTGGTGGTAAGTGCCTATGTAAGTGAAGAATTTCATCAGCCTATTCATTCAGGAACTAAACCAGAATAAAGGGTCTTGTGCACTGAATCTGAAATCTTTGAATGCGTTTTATTTGTCATCCTTTCCTGTCAAAATGCTTGCTATGGATACGAAAACGCAGAAAATTGAACCTGATCCGAATTTTTGTTTGACAGATAACATTTTTGGAGGCTGTTTGTAAACATGATTGACGTATATATTTTTTAGTGTGCAAAAATTTCGGACGAGAACTTTGGACAAAAAGACTTGATACATAAATGCTAAATCTGCTATGGCTTTGTTCTGGACAACGTTGTTGGCAGACAAACAAATTTAACAGCTGTTTAAGCAATATTACACATTGGTATATATTATGAAAAATAGTATTTTGATAGCTTGCTCTAAAAAGCAGATGGTGGTTTGGAAAATAGTCTATTGATTTATGTGGTATCTGAATTTAAGAATTAATTTAAGGACAGAAAATTAAATATAACACCAAAAGATGTTTAGTCATGTTTTTTTCTGTACCCAGCATGTCTGTGAAGGCTGAAAAAGAGGACTATATATTTCAGCAGTGACTCCTCCTCCGGTATTTGAGTGTATATAGAGGCAGTGACCTGACAAAAGAGAAAATAGAGTGTCTTGAAATTAAGAAATACAATATAAAACAAACCTTACTAACATCTAGTATAGTACTGTATAACGCATAGAATATAGTGCTTACACTAAAGGAAGACATTTTTTTTTTAAATAAATATGCAATTATAGAATTTAGTACGTACTACAAAGCATGTAGAAGACATGTAGAAGCATGTATCATGTCAATTATTAGAAGCCTTAGAAACTCAGTAGGTTTTACAGAGTTAAGTGGTATCCATACCAATATAAGACAAATTACTTTACTAATAAATTACTAAAATATTACCAGTAATATTTTCTCTGTGGCCGGTCTCAGTACTGGGATGGCTCAAACCTGATCCTCTTATCCAAATATGATGTTCATTTTGAAGTTGAAAACCACAGAGACCTTCCTCAAAGTCACACCTAACAAACTCAGAGCCTATATGAATGGAAAGTCAAGCTATGTCAGGCCATTACAGTACAAAAAACACTGGTGTCTGCTAATCATTGAAAATCTGTTACAGAGACACCATTCAAAACATGCAACTCACAAAACAGATTCAGGAGATGCAAATGAAATCTCAAAAAGGTTATATAATATAATGTTCTGTTTTTACATGGACAGCATAAGATGAAAATGCTAATGTGAAAACTTTTTTTAGCATCATTAAAAGGATGAAGGTCTAAAACAAAAGCAGTAGTCAACCCTAATACATCAACCTCAATTCTGTAATGTTCTGTATTTTAAAAGCCCCAGAAGGATTAAATCAATATTATAAAAGCACTGTTGTAAGACCTCCCAATGCGCTTCTTTATGCGTGTGCCATAAATCTCACTATTTACACATGAGGGCCTTCAGGAGCATTTAAAACCATGTTGCCAACAGAGAGGGGAAAAAGGGCCATTACTGTCAAAGAATTGCCTGCATAAGCACATTAAACGTAAACAAATAAGAGCAGACAAAGGACCCCGTAGAGCAGATAAGACTAACTTACAGACTAATACTTACAATTAGTCTCATCGCTGCCATCTTCACAGTTCTCTCTGAAATCACACACATGTTCCTCAGATACACAGCTGTATCCCGCACAAGTAAACTCCTCAGGCAGACATGGCGTAGACGACACACTCGCCAGGAAACACAGCAGAAATGAGGCCCACACGCACACCCTCATTGAGCTCTCCGTCAGATAATCCAGTAACTCATTCAGATCTACATGTAAGCACAAACACAGGGACAGACATACTCGCACCTCAATATCCAAGAAACAGAAATCCTCAAAATCCAACAAGTGTAAGTTTACTTTATAACCTCAACTTTGTGCTACGGACAGCCGCGTCTCACAGAACACTAGTGCAAATGACTTTATGGCTGTTACACAATAGCCCTGCTTTCTTTTTATGATGTATCTGTGTGTGTGTGTGTGTGTGTGTCAAACTCCATGCAATTGGCTGAGATAAAGTGACAGTAAAATGTAATCTATTATTTTAAGACATAACATTCTGCGCAATAATAAAGTTTGTTATCATGAGTTAAACAAACACATTTAGGTGACAACATATAAAGCAAGTTAAAATAGTATTAATAGAAATGTGTTGCTATTCCTTCATTGTCAGTTCCAAGAAACAGCACTGAATGAAATATAATATGGCAATGTAATCAAGCGCTAGCTCCACTCTCTGTCCTGTCCTTTACAAACGTCCATTCAGCTATAATTTCATTTTTCATGAATCAATGACTAAACTTCAAAATCATTAATGGGACATGATAAAAGAGATGCTCTCTTGGCCATAATAGTTTCAGAATAACCTTCAAGCACAAAAGAACACTGATAATTAGGGATTATTTAAAAATATATATACATTATTTAAGGGTTCTTTTTTTCAGCCTCACATAATTACTGATAAGCTTGACATCCCTCTATAGACTTTACTTAGCTGAAATGGGCTATTGTAAAATAATAGCTGGTCAAATAGAAGGGGACTGTACTAATAAACCCCCTGTGAGTGACTGCGGTAGTTATAATGGAGTCTTAAGACACACAAATCCCTAATAGTTCAATTGAAGAACAAATCTTGTGTCACGAGGGATGTCACTTACTCGCTCTCAGTTGGGTTTATTGATTGTCAGCGCCGAGAGATTTAAGTGGTTGTGTTCTCACTTAATAGACACTAATTATTATGTCAGTCGCCAAGACAGACAACACAACAGAAGACAGACAGTGTATTAAGTATCGATCTGTTAAACATCCAGGCCTTCCCATACACTCTGGTGGATATTTCAGCAATATTGATGAAGATAGTTCATCAATATTATCCACACCTGCAAACAGGTATACAAATAAAGTCATGCCACATGTTGTTGAGTCATTGTAGCATGCTCAAACAAACTGTTGTAATGTTACGCATCACAGAGACACAATATTTAGAGTAGCAGGAAAAAATCAACCTGTGAACGGTTCACCTCAAAATGCTATGCACGTTAAGGAGAAAGTCTACAAACATCACCATTAAAGGGACAGTCACCCTTATGTTTCCAAACCTTTATGACTTTCTTTCTTCTGTGCAACATAAAAAAATTGTTTAAGATATTTACATTTTTTGTCTGGTTATTACTAGCCAAAGCTTACCAAACAGTTTTGTCTGTTTTTTTTGTGTGTGTTTTGCAGAAGAAAGGAAACACGTATAATAAAATCTACCCCTAACTATAACCTAACTCTCACTTATTACTGTAATTCATTAAACAATATAAAATACAGCCCATTAATGCTGTCTACTAAAACTACTGACCTAGCAGCTCTTCCTCACTTTTCTTTTACAACACATTGTGTTCATCAAGTTGTCACTGATCATCAGCTCCTGGGAGTTTCATTCTCCTTTTGAATAGAATAAATGGATTTTTATTAATGTTGCCTGTCAGAGCTAAACTATTACCCTGCCGTGACTCCTCCTTAGGTCATCCACCTGTTTCATCACTCTCCTTCTTCATCAGCCCACAGTCTTCTGCAGCATAGAGCATCTCCAACCCTGGCAAGCCCTCCACTCTTCAACCCTGCTTTCTATAAAGCAATAGCTGTCACACTATTTAGTTCAGGGACCCTCGGATCCCCTGGCTTTGTTTTTCTGGGGTGGTGTAACCTCAATATTTGTCTTTTATTGGCAGGTCTGTCTAGTTATTTTGGAGTAATTGTTAAAACTACAACCATTTGTTCACTGCTCAGCGATCCAAATAAATTGATTGGGAAAGCATCCATATCAAGGAATCCATACACATATCTCATTCAGCTACCTGAAGTTATTAATTTTAAACAAGTACTATTGTGTGCTCAGCTTTTAATACAAGTGCTTTAGCTAAAAGCTCCATATGTTCTCGATCAAAATACTAAAGATTAACTCAACAAGGTCATTCCTTTTCCAATTTCAAATTGCTCCTTGGAGTGTTCAATTAACTTCCTGATAAAATTTAATTTTTTTTACATTTTTAAAAAAAAATTGTAAAGTCTGTGAAAGGTTTTAAAGGCCCCAGTAAAATGTATTATTTTTTAAACAATTGTTGTGTAAAAGGAAACCTTAAAATGTTAGGTTTTTTTTTGCTCTTTCAGAATAAATCTGAATCTTTCTCATTTTTCTTATTTTTGCATTTTTAGATATTAATGTAAGTACAATACCAATAAAAAGAAATGTTTTTTATTATATATGAATTATTTGAAGATAAAATAAGTTCTTTGTCGGCTGTCACTTATAGAATCTTAAAACTTCTGAAAACCAGTATTACTGGTTGCTAATTTGAGTACTAATAACATTTTCGGTAGCACCTTACTTTACAGTCCTGTTCCTCATGTTGCATGTACACACTATGTAGCAACTACAATAACTAGGTAATAACTAACCCTGCACCTACCCCTAAACCTAACCCTATTGTAGTTGTAGTTACCTTACATTGCCAGTGCTTTCTTGAGTAAGTAGGCTACTCTATAGGTACACTGTAAGTACATGCAAGTACACCTAATGTAAAAATAAAGCACAACCACATTTTCTGTAAAAAAAATTTCACATGCAGCTCAATTTTCGTTACTTGGCTACAACACCTGGAGGAATGAAATTTTCAAAAGGCTTTGAGCAAAAGCACTTTCTATTCTTCCTGTCAGCAGAGTTGACCCTTACACTCACACAGATGTGTGTCACTGAGCAGAAGTCATCTAAATATAACTGTGCCTTGATCATATTATTCAGGCTGCAGTAATTTAGCACAGAAAGGTGGGAACTATATGCATCTCTATAAACCACCATGAATTTAAGCAACCGAAATGTTACTGGCAATAATGACAAATATTTAATCTGAGCAACTTTATAGATTCAAAAGCTGCATTGTGTTTAAATATGCACAGTAAGAGAAACAAAGATCAACAGGAAAAATACAATTACAGTATTGAAATACCATTGTTTATGTCAAATTAACTTGTCTGTGGATATTTCTGGATGTTTCTAAATGTACAGTAAAATAATTGTGTAATGATTTGTTTAAGTGTTCATTCTTCATTGCATCCTTCCTCTTTGATCTTCTCTTTCTTTAGACTAGACATGTCCTGACCTTTTATCATCTTTTCTAGAGATTTTAATGTGTTTGCACAGCAGGGTCCATGGTAAGACACACAGTAACGTACTAATCTTTTATTATGAGTTCTAAGTGATGCTGAAGTCTGTTAGTTTTTTTGAAAATGGAAAAAGGAAGTGTATGACATGCACCGGGTATAATACATATATGACAGAAGGACACATAGCCCTGACACATACTTTTTTGCTCACCAGCGACTGTGGCTAGTGGTTTTCCAAACTGACTACCCAGCAATTTCACTGGCCACAATTTCCTTGTAGGGAAATTACATTTTATATTACTACTGCACACAAATATTCCCAAGTCATTTGACTTAATTAAAGGGGATACTCCTTACTGTATTAAATGCATGCATAATCTTTAATATCAAATTCTTACATTTTATTAATAATTTTATGTAATGTAATATAGGACTGTTACCAATCATGTGAAATCAGAATCTACAAAATCGATCTTTCCACTGCAGAAGAAACAGAAGTGACTGGAGCAGAAAATTATAACAGCATAATGTTGTGGTGATGAAGGGAACTGACAGGGTTAAATCCATTCGCAAGCTTTTATTCAATGTCAAACAGGCAGGGTCAGAAAACCAGGCAAACAGAAACAGAAGAGGCAAAGCAGAGTCGTGGTCGAAATACAAAGGCAAAGGTTTAGGCTGGCACAAACAATCACAGGAACGGCGGCACGGACAGAGGTCAAAAACAATACAGGAATGAACGCTCAGACAGATCAGGAAAACACACCAGGGCAAGATAATGCTTAGCGATCGTCTAACTGTGAATGTGCTGGTGAAATAGTGATTGTGAGTGGGTGTGGTGATAGACAACAGCTGATGGTGATGATTACTAAATGTGAACAGCTGAGGGTGAGCAGTGCATGATGGGATATGAAGTCCATAATGGAATATGAGTCCCAGGAAGGTGAGGTGACTCTAGTGGAGCTTGAGGGCACTTATGATAATTGTGAGCTTGGTGTTTTAATATACATATTATATAACATTCATATTTATATTATAATTATGGAATGTTGGGAAAGAAACAGGCTAATATGAAACTAAACCGCCACTAGGTGGTAGCATCTTTAAAGACTCAACTAACTTAATGAGTCGTTGAAACCTTCAAATGATTTGTTCAGATGGCTGACACCGCTGCTCTGTGTTCTGCATATGCATGACTGTTCTGCTGTGCTTTGTTTGGAACTACTTTCATTACACAAATGGAGCAAAAACAGTCAACAATATGTCATTTCAATAAATTCAAATTCAAATACTGAATTAAAATGTATATTGACTACTCTTTTTAACTCTTGTATATAATGGGCAATTTGCAAATATGGTTTTCAGGGAATTTCTCTCTGGTCGTGACATGTTGCATATCTAGGTTGTATGTTATAAATATAAAAACAATACATTTTAATTTTTTCTTCTGTTGCCTCATTGGCATTTCTTTGTTGTTACTCATTAGGCCTATCCCTGCAGAAAAAAAGATGGGGAGACCAGCCTGGTCTTAGCTGGTTTAAGCTGATCAGCAAGCTGGTTTTAGAGGGGTTTTGGCCACACTTCCAGCTTGCCAGGCTGGTTTTAGCTGGTTTAAGCTGGGAGACCTGCTGGAACGACTAGCTAAAACTAGCCAACCAGCCTAAGCTGGTTTTAGCTGGGTT
The DNA here is from genome assembly GCA_032359435.1 of Enteromius unitaeniatus. NCBI lineage: Eukaryota > Metazoa > Chordata > Actinopteri > Cypriniformes > Cyprinidae > Enteromius > Enteromius unitaeniatus. The sequence continues at coordinate 15,549,215 of JAUMHI010000043.1, forward strand.
TTTTTCAGCAGGGATCTTATTGATCACCGTTTACATGCAATGAATGCAATAAAATCAGAACAATTCTCATCAAAATTTTGGTGCAGTTAGATGTTTTAGTCAGATTAGTTGTCCGGTTGGGCAAGTAAAATTCTCTTCTTTCACTTGCCCCTTTAAAAAATCTACTTGTCTCAGACAAGCATTAATATCGAGTTGTACTACGCCAGAGTGGCTGGTGGGAGCGACTGTGTTACCCGCCACAGCTGAAATCCACCCGCATTTGGCAGGTTGGTGAGTGTTAAAGTCAAGCCCTGTATGGCAGGCTTGAAATAAAAGTTAGATGAAACAACTGGCTGCCCGTTTAAAGAACACATCAGTCATATGAATTCAAAGAATGAAAATGAAACGAGCGCATCTAAATTCTCTATATTTGGATGACCTTTACAGAAAATGGTTAAGACATTAAACATAACTGGGTTTAAGAATAGACCTTTTGTACCAATTGTGCCTAAAATGCTCAGTTTGTTTAAAAATATCTTTTTTTGTCCAAAGGTGAGGAACTGCAGTCATAAACACAGCGGAAGAAAAGTGTCTCACAGAACAGGTTCCTGTAACCAAAATAGCAAAGACACCTGACAGACAGACTTGAGTTAGTGATATGAGAACATACCACAATGGCTTTGGCTCTAATTGCTGCAGCCAGAATTAAATTTTCCTCAGGAAATTAAATTGAGCCTTGCATCACCTTATAGTAATAACCTAAAGAGATTCATTAATGCTATTCATGTGACTAAAACTATGCAAATGAAGAAATGGAAATAAAGTCACAGGAGAGCACTGACAGAAACCAGGGGAAAATATTCTGTCAGTTCAGTCAATGTGTACTGCCCTCAGTTTCATCTAGGTACAAAATATTCTCATCCTATTAACAGAGGCAATGAAATGATATTCCTGGCACTTAAACAGGCAGAGACCCATTTTGGCATAAGTCAATTCTCCTTCCTAGGGTTCAAATGAAAGGGTGCACTTTGTATTTGATCCAGTCGTTTCATCTTCAGATTCCCCTTTCCTTCACGACTCACTTTCTCTTTGTTGGCAGAAATATTCTGTTTAATACAGAGCTGCACCTAGGCCACAGAATAGACTGCTTCCTTTTAACAGGGAGGTTACCATGGATACCTGTTATTATGACCCTACAGATGAAGACTAAGTGATTTCTCAATCTTACCGAAACAGTGCAGGATTTGCCCTCACCAATAAACAGATGTGAGTCTAAACTGGACCTCTGGGGTCAAATGTGTTGAAAGTAAGGTTTCTTTTTCTTTCATTCCACTTTACATTTACATATTAATCATTAATAAGACTGGGAATGTTATGGAGAATTTCCACAGCAGCAGTAAATTTTGAGTAGGTGTGCAGGTTTCCTAATCGCCCGGTCTCCAGAGAACAAAGCATTAGTATGACAAATAGATTTCTGCTTGATCCTAGTACAATGTAAGCCATTACATCAGAAGGCTAAGTGTGCATTATCTGGACTATATAAATCTGAAACGATAATGATTACATATGTTTTGAAGAAATAACTGTACCTTATATTATTTTATTACTGGAATACTTGATAGATTGATTAATAACATTCAATCTCAGCCACAGCATTTTGCCAGAGTGCAAGCGGGAAATACAAAGAGAAGCAAGCAACGCTGGTGAAAGATAATATGGATGTCAGAAAATGTTTGTCAGCTTTGCGTTCTCTGACTAATAAATTGTCTGACTGTATTGCACCGGCACGAGACAATATCACACCTTAGTGGACAAAACGCGCAATTGCAATTTTTTTTTTTAAACAAAAATGTAAGTATTTTGGAAACTTATCAAATACTGACGAGACAACGTACCTCACGCAGTCATAAACAATTATAGAACATGACATTAAGAAAACTAGACTGTTACAGTCTAACTCTGTTACTGAGGTAGAGTAAGAGAGGAGACAATAGTGCAACAGAACTGACTGTTTTATTGAATTCTTTCCAAAAACTCCACTTAAAAAGACCTTTAAACAACCCAGTGTGAGCTCAGTAATGAATTATGTTTTCCTTTTGATATGGTGGTAAAAGTGTTGACGTTCAATCAATCAATCACTTTTATTTATTTAGCGTTTTTAACAATACAGATTGTGGCAAAGCACTGAACATTATCAAGTAGGAGGAGTGATGGTAATGTATCATGAAGAGATTAGACTATAAAATAACTCTAAGACGTTTTTAGATTCAAATCTTTTAATTTCATAATTTCCTGTAATTTACACAATTCTGAAAGATAATTCCACCAATTTAAAGGTGATGCAAGATTTATGGACACACAATTTTCTAAAAAAAATATATTTTATAATTATTTAATGTTGTAGAATTGTGTAAATAACTATTTAGAGCTTTTATACATAAAATAAATAACCCTTTTAAAAATATATTATATTGTTATGGATTGTAATTCATAACAATTATTAAAGAATAATAACAACTAAACATTTTATAATTAACATAACCGTTTGGGAAAAAATTGAAAAAACAATTACAAAATTGCTTGTATATGGTTGCACACTTCATTTTGAAAGTCCACTACAATCTACTCAACTACATTAACTAATGCTCATTATTTGCAACTACATGTCTACTAACTCTCAGAGTAGACAGTTAGGGTACGTTTAGGGTTAGCAGAATAAGCTGACATACTTGCAAAGTTTCTCATAATTATGTTGTGGACCCATTAAAATAAAGTGTTAGTAGATATTAAGCAGACAACAAATACTACAAACTTGTTGACAGGTAGTTGCAAAGTTACTTACTGTTAGTTAAACACACACAAAAATGTAATTTACTACAGGGAGAAGTGTTGTTGGTCAATGTTCTGATAAGATTTGAGTGTGTCTGGCTTGTTTTTCCAGTGATAATACTGCAGCACAAAGGCAGATGTGGTGAGACACATCTCAGGCACAAAAATATTTCACACATCATCCGTTTTACAATTATCTTGCAATTCTCATCTGGAGAGTTGCTCTCATAGTGTGGTTAATTTCCCTTCCATCTGATCATTAAAAAATCTTTTCATGAACAGATGAACCTTGATGATTTCACGGTTTTGTATTGTAGATCACTAGTTCTTAACCCTGCTTGATTTCATGGTCTCTTCTAACATTCGAAGGCCCTCCTTATGTAGGCTACCTCTGGTACTTATAAGTAATAAACAATAAGCAAGTAATAATAAAACAAATAACCTTAAACATGCAGGTTTAACATTGAACATCATCACTTTTAGTCTTAGTAGCGTTAGCTTTATAATTAATATTGTTAACTACATTTAAAAAGTTAAAGACGTGTGTTTACAGCAACAGATGGCTGCTTTAATAAGTTAACCAATTGACTTTGGGTGTAATTACATTTAGATTTATGGCCACAATTTTTTTTTTTACATGTTTTACATGAAACAAGTCAGGAAACTACAGAAGCCTTGAAATTATGAAGGCTGAATTTAAAAAATATGTAAAAAAAAAAAAAATTGGAATCCAATCTGTCATGTACCTATATTCTTAGTTTACTGTCCTATAAAACAAAACACAAAAGCTCTCCAAAATACAATGCAATTTGATTTATTAAAGTGCACCCCCAACATATGGACATTTTATATCAGAATCCGTTCCTTTCACTGCTGAAAGCATTTCCTGTCATCAGCTACAAAACTCATTTCTATAGAAATAGATTCAAAGTGCAAGCATTGACATTTTCCAAATAGATACACAAGAGTAATCCAAAGCTTGAGTTGAGTTTTTACATCAAATACAATAAATGGCTTTATAAAAAAAAAAAATTGACCAAATAATACACCACAATTCAGATTTCAAAATAAAAGCTTTTATTATAAAACTATAAGAATTAGCAAAGTTGCTACAGATTTTACCTGCTCATTTAGAAATGGCACATCCGAGAACCAAATGGTTTGACCATAAACTTCAGCAATGAAACAGAATATTATACTCCTCTGAGCCATTGGCAGATACACATCAGTCTCTTTCTGACAGGTAAGCCACGTTCTCAATTTTAAATAGTTTTTGTCCAAAGGAACTCCGTTCAACATGGTATGACACAATATAAGCTCATATCACATTTGTAAAGATGCATAACACACTGATACAAACTGCTTTAGTTCACCATGATTGTGAAAATAAAAGATCTTACATAAATCTGCTCAATGGCATCTTTTTTGTTAATGGTCAAAGCAGCCAAATGCATTTCTTTAAGTCTCCATGAACGTTAAAAAGCACATCCACAACAGACGGGTAATGATCTCAAAGAGTCACCACCTTTGCAAAACAGAAAGGGACAGGACCACGGGGTTTATTTGCCTGGAACATCAGCCAATTACAATTATGCAAACAGATTTCAATGTCGGAAAGAAAATGTCAGAGAGAGCACCAATTTATAGCCTCTGCATCGAAGTCTTGGAAGAGTTTCCCCATAACTGAGCAAAGAGCATGAAAACAGAGGAGATTCGACTAGAACCAAAAAGCATATTGACAAAATCGCAATGGAAACAATTAAAAACTGATGCTCATGTACACATTGTATTATATAACCTGAAAAACAAAATCGTAATACAGTTATTTTAGAACATTATTTCCTCATAATAACTGAAGGACCTTTATGCTATAACCACACTCCAGCAAGGATAATGGTTACTTAAAAACAGACGAAAACATGCTAGTTCACCTACAGTGATGCTGGACAAACACACACACACCTGTAACAGACATTTCAGTAATTCCAGCCAACAGCTGCTTTCTAATGTGTGCCATTTAAAAAAAAAATGCTTGAAAAACATCATACCTAGTGTTCTCCTTTAAATTGCATCTCACAAAAATGATGTTTCAAGCTGTAATAGCTATGTCTGAAATGGTAACAGCACCCTCAACTGTAACTAATGATTGAGGTAATCTGTACTAAGTGATATGCTCAGGTGTTTTCATGATATGTAGTGGTGTCGCTGGGTACCAATGGCACTTTAAACACTTAATTCCCAAAAAGCTTAACCAAAAACCAAAATGACACAAAGATTCCCCATGTGAAAAAAAACATTTTGACAATTCAAATGCTTTCTTCCCAGTAGATTCAAAGAACATACACGATTAGCTTAATATACTTAACTTGAGAACAACTGTTCCACTGCCAGAGTGTTAAAAACACAGTCCCTCCTCACAAACACACACAAGCGCTGTAGAGCCTCTCTTTAAGTTCAAATACTTTAGACTTTGAAGATCTTCTGTAATACACCCAGTACAAAAATCAAGTCGTTCCTGATATAGCATTGATCGACAAACCAGGTTCACATAACTGATAAATCCCAGCTGAGGTAGGTGTCCAGACAGTTCAGCTGCAGAGTGGCAATTCTGATTAAGAGATTAAAAATAAACATAAGCAGCCAATGGGATGAGCCTGCGATGCCACCAGAGGAGATGGGAATCACTGTCAATCAGTCCAACAAGTAGAATCAGAGGCTATCTGAGCCCAGCCCTCGAGGTCATCCACTCTAAACCTTGACAGAGCCTGAAACGACCCACACAAACACTGTGTAAACAAATGTAAACCTGGTAACTTAATATGTTGTTGCTGTACATATAGAATGTAGAAGCTCGGAAATTAAATGTTCAAAATATGTCAGGTGAGCTACCAAGAGAGTTTATACTTTGCCAGAAAAGACATACGTATGGAGTTCATTATGTGACGCAAACATCAAAATGTCTTTTGAAGTCATAACAGAGTGCAAGTGTAGGAGAAGTAGTATTTATTTATTTATAATCTGCCCTGTAATCATAAATTGTGTGCAAAGCAATAAAGTTGTTGGTGTTTTACAGTCACTGGCATTCAGTTCAGATGGAAACTGCAGTGAATGTAACGTATAACGTACTGCAGAAATGTAGATGGGGGACATTTTTTTTCAAGGAGCCTGGGCTGATTGTATGTTTAGGCTAGTAGAGTTGATCCCTGTGTCTACACTGCAGCTCTTACCCTTCACCAGTGAGCGCACAGCAGGACTGGATGTGCCAGGGATGATCCTTGATGGAGCTGAGGGTCAGGTATTTGGAAATCTCTGCTGCAGACATACAACCCTTCATGTCCTGCTTATTAGCAAAGATCAATACTGCAGCTTTGCGTAGATCCTGAGAGAATTAAAGACAGAAAACATCTGAAAAACAGACTCAAAATCTCGGAAAGATTTTGTTTTATATCCTTGCTACGTTTGCTGTAAATGTTAAAGCATCAGCCTACCTCATGTGCTAGCATCCTGTAGAGCTCTTCTTTAGAAATGGCTAGTCTCTCTCTGTCAGTACTGTCCACTACAAGTATGATGAACTACGAGAGAAAACACACACACACACAAAGCTTTATTACTAGATGTCAGGCAGCATAGTTTTGCACTTGCATTCACGGGTAATTTCTAAGTTTAGCAAGGCCACAGAGTTGTTTGTTGCTCAGCGTGCATGTCCTTGGCAGACGGCATGCATCTATGGTCTCAAGAACGAGCGCTCCTGAATAGAGCTTGACAGCAGAGCTATACCACAAATCTCATTCGCATACTCTCTGAATAAAAAGCAGGGGTCACGCCATTCAAACCTCTTTGTATATCTCTGAACTTTGAACTCTGAATCAGACACCAGCTGCTAAGGTCTGGTGGAGTTACTGCTGTGCACAACTGCTGTTCAAACTATTGTTCACAGCAGACTGAACACACAGCTGTTACTCAGAAACCATCTCAACTTACTTCCTTTAAAATGTTATTATTATAGTACGTGGTGGTGTTACTAAAAATGCACTAAAAATATCAGTTTAAATATGTGTGTAGGAGGACATCCTAGACAAAAATTGGTTCATTTAACACTAAAAACAAGAAGTGGAAAAACAAAGCATGAGCAAGGACCATTTTTAAAATGTACCTCCGATTGAATTTGTCTGAAAGAAGAAAGTCATAATACACCTAGCATGCCTTGAGGGTGAGTAAAACATGGAGTAATTTTCATTTTTGAGTAATTTCATTTCTGAATCCCTCTTCCTCTCCTAAGTATTTAAGCCAGCTTGACAGGTCTCTGAAAGGGATGGCACTGAGGAGACACAGACGTGCATAAATCTTTTAAGGAAGGAGAGCGTTTTTGAAACTTCATTAACATGATGACTAGCAGTTAATGAAGCGTTTGCACTGTTTGGACAGGGCAGGCATCATCTTTGTCAGCAAATTGGCGAAGAAAAATTATTCAGCAGCACTACAGTTGAGATTCGAACCCAAAACAAAATGCTGAAAATTCTTACTTGGTTTGTTTATTGTAAACAAGGGCCTATACATTTGTATTCTCTTTCAACCGATGGGCACTTTTACAATGTACATGCTGTTTGTGACTGAATTCTGTCCACAATCACTTCATATGCTTCCATTACACACATTTAAAAAATTGAACAAAAATCTATTTAATCCCCTTATTTCTAAAGGTCCCCTCTACATGAATCGAGAAGTGTGTAAAGGTCCCAATTCTATTAATCCAATAATCTCCTGTCAAAGAGGTTCATCCTCCATCAGTGCGGTGTATAAGTGCATTACCTCAGTGTTGGAGTAGTATGTGTTCCAAGAGGAGCGGAGACTCTCCTGACCACCAATATCCCACATCAGAAAGTGGGTTTTCTTTACCACTATTTCCTCCACGTTGCTGCCAATTGTAGGAGACGTGTGCACCACCTCATTCATTAAACTGCGCACACACACACAAAAAAGATTATGCAGTATATATAAATAACTGTTCAGTACAGTGTCTATCTATACACCACACATAACATTACATGCTGAATTATGATTAGTGCAATAAACAGTCTAAAGAAAATAAAATATCCATTACTCACAACTGATAAAGTATAGTGGTTTTCCCAGCATTGTCCAGCCCCACAATAATCACCTTGTGTTCTACAAAATAGAAATAAAATACATATTACGAATTATGAGAAAGGTCAAACTAATATTATACAATGAAACATCAAATGAAAAACCAATTCATCTCAGTAAATTATGATATGAAGATATGTCAATGGCACTAAAATAATGGAACCCATTATGTTCATGATATACACAGAGACAATGTTATGCCTCAGCAGCTCAGCTATAACGTTAAAGTGTGTTCATCACATTTATTGTGCTTTTTCCTTTTCATTCAGAGCTAGTTTGTTTCTATTGACCTCCCAGTTCTATTAACTGGAAGATAATAGGTCCAACAATCCCATACAAATGCACAGCTCTGACAAACGGGATGTGCGCTTGCATAACAGAAGATGTGATTAGATAAACTAATGATCCGTCCTTTGCAATGTGAGGAAAACCTGACAGTCTGTGCATGAGAGAGAGAGAGAGAGAGAATTTGGATTTTTTTTTCCACCTTTGAACTCCAATGTGAACTACAGGAAGCAGGACAGGATAACTCATGATATTTCCGAAAGCTCCACAAAGACACCAAATATTTCACAACTATTACTTCCTCAATGACTGACCCATGTTTTACTTGTATGTATGCCTCCAGCAAAAATGTCCAGGAAAGAGATTTAAAAAGGCAAAAAGAGACACGGATTCTCAAGACTACGGTTAATGACAGCCACGGTTTACAGACAAATTTAACCTGACTCCATTATAAGACTACTAGAGCTACTGCTCAAAGATTTAGCCAAAGGATGAAAGTTATGAACATGATTTGCTCAATGATATATTGTAAAAATTAGCTTTTATGTGAATGACTGCATGAATGTGTGCGTTTTAGAGAGCAACACTGACTAGTCCTCTTCAGGACAGTAATCCAGGGAATTAGGAAAGAGAATGAGATTACAAATTCAACAGGCAGAATTCCTTCTATGTCTAGAAAAGTAGGCCAAAGAGTCATCCTACTTTCTCCTGGGAGCTCCTTTTGGACCTAGAGAAAGACTCGGCATCTAGCCCAGAGGACTGGCTAGTTCATTTGTAATAAATGCATCGAGCACACACAAGAAAACCATATCTCAAGAACAGTTAACATGTATAACCTTGAATGAATGCAAATAGTTTGGTGTCAGGAATGACTGAAAGCGCACGGAATATCAACAATGTCCACTCCGGTCTTTAAAGAACATCTGTCCGACATTACAGCAATCTGGATTTGGTTAAGAGTGTTTGTCATGGGACGAAACTGCTAAGAAATGCAAACAATTAGGCAGGAAATAGCATTCTGTTATTTGCACACTTTGTCAATTCTTAAAATTCTCAATTACAAAGATACGCAGGTTAAAATGCAGTTAGAAGAGTAACCTAACTTTTAGAAAAACTAGTTCACTAAAGTTAAAAACCCTGCAGTTCCTGTGCACGTCCATCATAGTGTGTCCTGAAGCTTGGATATCTATGGGAAGTCTGAAACCGGCAAACAATGGGAGAGGAAGGCAGTTTCCTCACGCTGCTTTTGTTTGCCAGGTGGTTGTGGCGTCTGTTTCTCCACACAAAAGCATTTTTTATTCAAATCAGTTCCTTTTATTGTCACTGCACAAGTTGACGCTGATGTCTAACCCCTCTGTCTTCTAGACCTACATCATGAGAGACACATCTGTCCCAGCAGCAGGGAAGACATCCATCAAAAAACTAAACCTTTGAGAACAATTCAGAATCAATAAATCACACACAAACACATGAAACAGCTAAGAGCTGGAGAATAGTTACATCAGGCTAGTTGTAGACAACAACATTCACAAAAAATTGCCCCCCCCTCCCAGATGAGTAAAAATAATAATTTGGCGGAAGTATGACATGGTGTTTATTAATTAGGCCCACAAATGTACCTGTGGTGTCTTGCCTCAAAACCTTATAAACGTTAGCTGCAAAACATAACAGTATTACATCACCATATTTTCGACATGGTACCAACCTAATGCCATGTTTCTGGACAAGACACCATAATAGAACTGTGAGGCATCATATAAATGCATTAAAAAATGTATATAGTAATCAAAGTAACTTGTATATAGTAACAAAGTAACCAGACAGCATTATCGTTCTCGTAGTACAGCAGTACTCAAGCAGAAAAACATCGCTAGGGTCTGAGTCAGACTCTTTCAAGTCTTTGTCTAACCTTGGTTACTATCTAAAGTCCTCAGAAAGCACATTATTAATTCAACAAGTGGCCAATACTCCGTTTGCAGATCGTTTTAAATGACCCATATGTAACCTTTATCACTAATATCTTGATAAGATCTGTTTGAGCTTCCCGGGAGAAGGTAACGGACCGACTAACTAACAAACCGTTACAATCAAGAGGCGTAAACACGAGCCTGTCCGGTGTGAAATAAAGGTGAAGTAAACGCGTCGGCGCCGGGCTGTGGGTTTGATGGGTTAACAATAGCTGAACGCAGCGGATTTAAACCAGCTCACTAGCATCAACGTTAACGTTAGCTCCGCTGGATATCAGCCCGAGCGGACAACAGTCAAAAACAGACA
>JAUMHI010000043.1:15559826-15581065 GCA_032359435.1 Enteromius unitaeniatus
AACCAGCTCACTAGCATCAACGTTAACGTTAGCTCCGCTGGATATCAGCCCGAGCGGACAACAGTCAAAAACAGACACTACGAGACAGGCAGAACACAGTCTCTTACCTTGATTACAAAAAAAACTCCACAGTTTGGCGAAAATCAGACCCATTTGTCCTGGTGGATGAGAGACCGTGTCCGGTGAGTGTGAGTTTAGCGGAGAGGCCTAACGTAACGTTACAGCAGCTGTCCGTGAAGCCGTTATTTCTTCACAATCCCATGCGGCGACGGTAAGTGAACTCACTCGGTGTGTGTGTGTGTGTGTGTGTGTGTCCACGGTGTGTTACACAGGTAAGCACTTCTTGTTTCGTGTGGTCAGATCAAGTGTGCGACAGATGCGAGCGCGGCGGATACATCTCTCTCCAAACACTTCCCAGAGCGCTCTGACCTCATCCACATTTTCCTCATGGACGAAAAGCGCACATCAGCTCCCTTTGTCTGGCCACACACGTGGAAGTGCTCGGGATAGTAGAGAGCAAGAGAGCAAAACTTGAGGCAAGCAGAGTTCACGGCTGCGTGTGTGCTGCTCCTCCTGGATAAATAACACACACACACACACACACACACACCATCCCCCATCAGGGTCAGGTTACACGTGTGAGGATCATGACGTGACATATCCAGCCCATAAGTGTCACATCCATACGGTGTTTTAGAAACTTCATATTTTAAAAGAATCTTGAGATTCGATGTGACGTGAATGAACACGATTAAAACACAAGAATTATAAGTTTCTGCTCAAACGGACATATCCTAAGCAGTCAGAGACGGTCCGAAAATCACACATTGATGACAATATGGTTACTCATATTAGTCTTTCTCCAGTGAGCCACATGTTCTTTCCTGCATGCAGCAGAGCTAGCCTGCATAGTTTGGAGTCTTGGAGCCTTTTGTGAGTAGTCTGCTAAGAGTGTCGTAAGAAACTAGATAAACTAAATAATCAAAACAGCTCAACAGTTGGCATAGTATTGAACTCTGTGAGATGTTTCAGATTAGTGACTGGTATGATCAGATAAACACTTTTTCTTTATCACATTCATCAGATATCTGAAGGAATAGTATAAATCGGACTCTTTAATGCTCAGCTAGCATTTAATACAGTATACAGTGCATGCTATCTGATTCAGAATGTTATTTTAACATTGAAGTTATGCAGAGAAAAATGTAAAGCATGACTTTAAACACATTACCTTGTAGTTTTTGTAAGAATTATCTGCAAGGAAAAAAAAATGCAGTCTGGATATCAGCAATTTAAAAAGAGCCAACTAATCCATGAACAAGGCCCCTTAATAGTGCAAATGAATAATGAACACCTAGAAATCTTGGAATAAAAACATCAGTTCTTTTTAAATTGTGAGCTTTGTTTTTAATCCATCACCAAGGCAAAATCTCTCACTCAGATTTTCACTGCTTCGACACGGCTGCTCACTGTATTCCCTCAATCTTGGAGAAAATGGAGAAACCATCAGATTTTTAAAAATATTTTCTTGGCAGTGAAAAGGACAGATGGTGTGTCGAAGATGCCCTGTACCATTTTGTCACATTCTTGAAGAATGCGGACAAATATCACACTTAATGTGAGAATTCAGTGCTGAAATCACAAAACACATCTAGCACATTATTGGTTAACTGATCAAGTATTTACTAAATAGAAAAATATCCCAAATAGCAATGGCTTTTTCTACACTGACATGGAACAAAGTTTTAGACAAACAAGCCAAAATTGAATCGTGAGACTTAGTGATGAACAATTTCCAATGCTAATCACACAGTGTAGTCCATTTAGTAAATCACTGATAAACTATATTGTTTATCATTACATTTTAATGTAGCTAAAGGAAACTATAAACCGTCAGGAGGTTGCTCTCAGATGAACATGTAAACCATAAAAACCTTCTAGTCCACTGGTAAGGCTTTTAAATAAAGGTCAAAGCAGCTGCAGGCTTCTGAGTGTGTATTTTCAGGTCATTTGCAGGGCTCTGTGAGCAGCAGGAATACAGGAGGCAGAGCTCTGACAGGGATGTATTCCACCTGTGCCAAGTCGTTTACTGGCAAGGTGTCTCAGAAACAGGCGAAAAACGTATGAATCGTACCCAAAAATTCACCCAAAAACATGGAATTCATAGATTATGTACAGGAGGTATGTTAAAAGTATATTAAATATTCAGAGCTTTCAGAGATTATGAATAATATCAAGGATGTTAGAAAAAAGCTCAAACGCTTATTTGTTATACATTATGATGTTTTATTTTGTTATTGCTTTAATGTTGATGCCAGACGCTAGGTGGAGCACAAGGCATTAGAGCAAGCTCGTTCTCTGAGGAGTAGAGTGTAAACATCAAAATAAAAATTAATGTAACAGTGGCACTATAATTAATAATACTGTTGTTAATAAGGCATTAACACACAATGCAACTATTTGAACTGAGGTCAATTTGGACAATGTGAACTAATTTGGACTGACCAGTGTCTTTCATAATTCACAAACTCCATCATGTTTTTATACAGACACGAGATGGCAGTAATGAGAAAGACATGACAGAGATACAACTAAAATAATCAGACCGTTTCATGAACACTGATTTATCTCAGGAACTGCATTCTTATTTTGGGTCTGCCTAGTAATTACCATATTTGAACTCTTTTCTTTTAATAAGCGGTTCTTAAAAAAGCTTTCCAATTGCTACTGTCGTGTTGCTTAGTTCTACATTAATAGCCAGCCTATAGCCTTGTTTAGTTTTTGAGCCTACTGCTTAGAAATGCTGTTTACATAAGAAGCCTGTTCTTAAACCAAGTAACACTTTGACAAACATGATATGTAAAAGATCGACGTTTTAAAACACGTTTTAGTGGATGCATTAAAGGGGGCAGGTTTGTAATCTGAGAAAGGTCATTATTTTGTCAATTAGAGCAGAGGTGTTCAACCCTGCTCCTCAACCCACTGTCCTGAAAAGTTTATTTCCAACTTGCTTCAACACACCTGCCATTGTATTTTCAAGCAATCTTGGGGAGCTTGATTAGGTGTTTCAGGAGTTTGACTTGTAACGAGAAGGTCGTGGGTTCGAATCCCAGGTGCGCCAGGGATTGTAGGTGGGGGGAGTGAATAAGCAGAATTATCTTCAATGAGCAAGACACCATTCCCCCAACAGTTCCCTGGGCTCTCTTTTTTTCTTCTGTTCACTTTTCACTGCTGTGTGTGTGCACTTGGATGGGTCAAATGCAGAGCACAGTTTCCTAGTATGGGAAACCATACCTGACCACATGTCACGTCCTTTCCTAAACTCTGCAGGACAGTGGGTTCCCAAGAGCAGGGTTGAAGACCTATGCATTAGAGGATTTTACATTAGACTTATGACTGCTAATCCAATAAGACTTTCAGAGCTTAATGGTACAACCTCTTTAGACCATGGCAATGGTGGACACACACACACATGTGTGTTTATATATACACTGACCAAAATTATAAACACAATTTTTTTTTGCCCACATTTTTCATGAGCTGAACTAAGACAAAAGTCCTATTTCTCTCAATTATTGTTCATAAATCTGTCTAAATCTATGTTAGTGAGCACTTCTGCTTTGCACTTCTCATTTGGCATATCAAGATGCTGATTATACAGCATTATTATTGCACCGGTGTGCCTTAGGTTGGCCACAATAAAAGGCCACTCTATAATACGCAGTTTTATCACACAGCAAAATGCCACAGATTTGGAGGGAGCATTCATGTTGGCATACTGACTGCAGAAATGTCCACCAGAGCTGTTGCACATGAATTTTCATTTCTCTACCATAATCTCCAAAGGCATTTCAGAGAATTTGACAGTACATCCAACCTGCCTCACAACCGCAGACCACATGTAACCACACCAGCCCAAGATCGTCCGAGACCAGCTAACCGGGCAGCTGCAACCATCTCAGGGAAGGTCAATCTGCATGCTCGTTGTAATAATAAGTAATTTAAGGTAGGTTAACATAAGGCTGCAGCATAACAGAATGTAAAAAAATAAAGGAGTCTGAATACTTTTAAAAGGCACTGTATATAGAAGAAAGGCCAACTCTCAGTGGTGTGAATAGTCCCTGCAGAGGTGGAGAGTGACCACGTTAGCTCTATCAGACACCTCAAGATCTATCATGCTTAAAAGTCACCACCAATCAAACGCTGATGTAGACTGATGCGTGATATTCTGGGATTTAGGTGTCATTTTTCTCTGCACCTGTTGAGAAATCTTGAAAAACAACAACCTTTAAGACAGCTGGAGGACAAGCTTACATAATAGCTATTTCTCTCCTTGCAGAAGAGACCGTAGCCCATTAAACAGCACAAGACCAAGAAGGCGCTGACACTTAACACAGAAAAAGAGCAGAGCGATTGTTTTTTATTTTTTGGATTTTAAAAGCACTGACTGAAAAATTAGCATGAATATGAGTGGATGGAATGAAATGTTAAAAGAGATGCAGTAACGCAGGATGTCGATCCACACTAATTACACATCACATGCTGACATATTTATCTATAATATAAAAAAGATGTTTATGAATAATTATAAGCAGCTAATAAATACACATAAAGTAGTGTTGCACAACTAAAGATTCTTTATTTTTTATAATGAAGAGCATTAAAAGTTCACAGAAACTTTCCATTCCACAAAAAGTGTAAAATAAATGCTCTTTGGGTTTTTAAAATGTTCTCGTTCACTGAAAGGTTCTTTGGGCAGCAGTGAAAAATGGCTCTTCTATGGCAGCACTGTGAAAACACCCTTTTGGAAACCTTTATTTTTACATTTTTAGTGCTACTTTGAAACTGTAGCCTAAAATTTCATTTTTAATACATTATTTAGGCAAGATGCTTTTAATTACATTAATGTTGTCAATATCATGACTTTTTGACTGTAATTCTACTTAAGATAAAATAAGATTGCATTTATTTTTTACAGGCCTGCATGGATATTAAGCAGTATTAGTCAGTTAGCATTCAATTACTCACTACTGTTAAATGTGACCTAACAGTCTTGTCAAATATGACTGGGTAATTTTGGGTTATTATGGCTTGATGGCTTTAGCTGTCTAGAGAGAAACTAATCATACATTATTCAGTAATTGATGACTCAAGAGTCACTCGTCTTGTCCTCTAATTAGGCCACAAAGGCACCTGTTGCATGTTCTGTAGGATCATTCAAAGCATTTCAAGGACACTGGAACACAAGCACACTTGCTTTCATGTTAACCTCATGTCTATTCATAAGCAGGCAATGGCAAAACTGCTATAGTATGACTGCAGATGTAAATTTTAATCAAGCCTTTAAAGGCCATATGAGGGTAAAGCCTGTACAATGAGAATGAAACATGATGGAGAGCAAAAGGACTGACTAAATGAGGAAAAAAGTGAAGTACGGAGAAGTTGGAGAGAATCTCGAAATGACTAACATTCAGTAGGTTCAGCACATGTCCTCTTGTGATTAACCATGCCATTTCTCTACGACCACTCTTGCAGGTGCAATTACCCTACAACTCCATCTTCCCAGAACCATGCATGCCTTTACAGCCCCTAAAAGCAAGTCCTTCAACCCACACACTGC
Source organism: Enteromius unitaeniatus (assembly GCA_032359435.1). Lineage (NCBI taxonomy): Eukaryota > Metazoa > Chordata > Actinopteri > Cypriniformes > Cyprinidae > Enteromius > Enteromius unitaeniatus. The sequence goes on from JAUMHI010000043.1 coordinate 15,565,447, forward strand.
CAATCTCCCAACACCTCTCCCATAGGAAGGCAGAGCTGACATCCTCCAAGCCAAACTGAACACACGACCACAGTGGTGTAGTTATCTGCAGGTTACAAAACGTTGAGGCAGAGTACAGAGGACTTTGCGGTGTGGTAAGCGAAACACCTACACATCAATGCCACGAACAACTGAACTGGTGTAGATTCAAGAGGAAAAGCTTTCAAACTTGTCTATAATAAGAATGATGTACATTTGCATGTGGTTCCTTAGCAGATGCTTTTATCTAAAGTGCCTAACAAATGAGAAATTATTACGTAGAGATAACAGCGTTTGAATTAAGTGATATTCACTTACGTGAAAGAATGGTATGGAAAAATAAACGTTAAAGCTTTCTGCTGAAAGGGCCAGAGAAGACTCTAAGTCTGCCATGTTTTTTATATTGTCTGCACACTCTTAAAAAAAGTGCACTGTTAATATTAAATAATTTTCAGTATTGATTTTGTCTCAAGGTTAATAAATGTCAAGCAAATTTTCATTTTTTTTCTTTTATTCCTTTTAAAGCACACAACAAAACTTTGTTATGTATAAAACGAAATTAATATTAAAAAGGCATTTGGGCAGAAATTTTTGTTGTTGTTTTCCTTCTCTGTTTTGTGAGAAGGATGCCTGCTTCCTGTGAGGAAATATGTGAAAGCCGAGTGAAATGATGAACAGGAAGACCAAAAACTTCAGCCTATAATTATGTGCTGCTTCCAAAAGCGTCATTCATGTGATATGCCTATGGTCCCCACTTCTTGCAATTAACATGAATTAGTGTGTGTTTGTGAATGAGGTGAGAGAGAGAGAGAGAGAGAGAGATCTATGAGTCTATGATGATGTAAGTGGGTGGGGAGAGAACACATCTGTTACTGTTTGGCATAACACAAGCACCATGATTATGATTATCTATTTTTTGGTGAATTCAAGTAGGTTTTGCACCATCTTGTTATTGTCTATATTCCCTTTATATACCCAGATGTTCCTCAATGATGGTCAAGCAGATGATTGATAGAAGGCGAGCGTTGATAATATTTTGGACATCTCAACTTCGCATCAGTGCACTGTTGCCCATATTGCTCGTTTCAATTTATTTCAGTTTCTTTTGTGTGCCATCTCTCAGCACATCTCAGTACACAGAAATGTGCTTTGAATCATGAATCTCATAAAGTCTCTCATTACTGTGTCTCTGAAAGACCACAGAGTGTTTCACAAATATGCTTTTGTGCTTTCAAATACAATAATAATGGAACTACAGATCCAGAAAGGAATATGACGTGTCGCAATGTCCCAGGCCTACAAACGAGACGCTCACCCACAAAAGCTCAAATGCGCCGTATTTCTGCACTGGTCAGTCAGTTCATTCACCACAGACCATATTTACTTTGTCTCTGACCTGTAATATGATTTCATGAAAGGATGGCAGATAGGATTCAGACGGAATGATTACACTCTGTTCAAAGACTGACTGACAAGAACGATTTTCTCAGACAGGCATTTTCTTTTTCTTTTTTTTTTTACGAAAGCTAAATGGTTTTACTGTAGCCTACATTAAATTGTTTATGCAGTGATATATTTAGACTTCTAAAAAGTGCATAATTAAAAGCAACAATGCACAGAGTTTATGATAAAACAGCTCATGGTTCTCTACAAGAGCAGCTGGGTATTTCGCATGCAGTCGCTCATTAGTCCTGGCGTGGCTTTCATGTCTCTTTATTAGATTTTCAAGAGATGTGACATTTAAATCTCCATGAATTTATTTGACCTTCCTGGCTATTTATTTTAATTCTTTGCAGTCCTTTTCAGGCACAGTGTTTTTAATCATGACAAAACTCAACCTGTCAGACATCACATTTTGGGTTTAGTGATGCAGTGAGACAGTAAGAACTAAATGTCACCCGCTATTTCAGATTCCTGTAGGCAAGGTATGGCAGGGTAATCTCCCAAAGTAAACAATGCTACTCACAACAAAACCTGCTGTTTACTCTGCTATATTGTGTTTGAGGCAAGATGCATCCTATTAATTTTTTACCTACCTATGCGTCTGAGGATCATCTCTAAGATGCATGGCCACATCATAGGCTTAAACATCTAATATGACCTGCTAAAATTCAACAGCCTAATCTGGTCCTAGAGTAGGTCTGGTTTTCTGGTTTTAGAGAGCTAAGCAAGCTTGGTCATGCAAAGAGACATATTAAACAGCCACGGCTGGTTTAAGCTTTTTCCCTTTTCAACAGAGAAGGACAAGTGAGATTTCAAATCACATTTTGTCAGATTGATTTTTGAGCAAGTTAAATGAGGCGTGTGGTGGGAGGTGGTGATGGAGCAACTGTTCTCACAGAGTTGCAGAACATCGATGACAACACAAGAGATGGGCGTTTGACACTCTTAAGTAATCCTGGACGAACACTTCTAACAACGCAGTCATCGACATCAGACAGAGCAGCGTTAAATAAGCAGCCAATGAACGCTCCGTTCCTCAGCAGTATAAAACCCCGCCGTCTACCGCGCAGCTCGCTGAACTGTGAATGAGCGGCTCACGGTCACGGTCACGCGGGCGGATGGCTCGCCGACTGTCGTGCATAATTGCTTATTGACGGAGGAAAACGGCGGAAACACCATGCAAACCTCTTTACTGTCCGCGGCACACTCTCCCGGGATACCTACAGCTGTTTCACTCATGTGGAAATCATCAGGAAACCCGCAGTCACCCAACTGGACTGTGCTGGAGAGAGAAAACGCGACGAGCCTGGGCGACTTGGACGCGTTTGAGAACCGGCGCGCGCAGTATGGCCAGTTTTCTCCATCCACCTCGATATTCATAACTGTGCTTATGACACTGCTGGTGTTCGCCACAGTCCTGGGGAACGCGCTTGTCATTTTAGCTTTTGTGGTTGAGAAAAGTTTACGCACACAAGGCAACTTTTTCTTTTTAAATCTGGCCATTGCGGACTTTCTTGTCGGTGAGTGTCATTGATGAGCGTTTGTGTTTCTGCTCTGGTAGTGCTTTAAGTGCATGTGTGTTTAATGGATTTTCAGGCGGGGTTTGCATCCCCATGTATATTCCCTACGTCTTGACGGGTGAGTGGAGACTGGGCAGAGGTCTGTGTAAACTGTGGCTGGTGGTGGATTATATGCTGTGCACCGCATCTGTCTTCAACATCGTGCTCATCAGTTTCGACAGGTTTCAGTCCGTCACTAAAGCGGTGAGTGAGTGAGTGCTGCCAATACAATTATGACTATGACATTTAGACGCAACCTCTTTGAAGAACGCCCAATTTTTCCTAATCTGTGTTACAGAATGCCAATCCAAACTAATGAGACTGACCGGCATTGACCGAAAACGCATCAAAATAAATATTGCCTATTTTTACTGAGATGAGCGCAGAGATGAAAAGTGACACACCGAACCTTTGAAACCTGTACGACATTTTCTGAAGTGGTAAAGCTGTACTGGCTCCTTTTTTCTTTTGCAAAACACAACATAGAAATACGTTTGACATATTCACATGTTTTGTTTTGCAGAAGAAGAAAAAAAAAGACAGTAGAGCTTTAGAACGATATGAGGGCTCCAGCGTGTCTTAAATACAGTGTAGAGATTAGTCCTTTAAACGCAGCTTTTTATGCGGAAAAACACTTGAACCTAGTAAAATAACATTTGAATCAAGTAAATAATATATTAGTATAAATACATTGACTACGATATTAAAATTATCTACGGAATCAAGTATCCTAATAATATATGTTTAAATACTTTTACAATGGGATAAACTAAAACACGTCAGTGTATTAAAAACGAGTATAAACAGGTTCATTCAGGAGTCAGCTAGTCACAGAAAAAGAGTAATGTTTTGATACATCATCACAGGTACATGATAATTTGGACAATGAGTGCAGACCTCCAAATGCCATGCACACTTTCACATTTAACAATCATCTGTCAACGTTTATTTATATCCTAGTGTGCAGCAAAAGCATAAACCCCCTTGCTCCTGCCTCAGATATAAATGCACTGTGACGTCCATTTAATCATAAAATTGCATTATTTCATCTGCCAGCCAGGGAAAAGATGATTATCTATCGATCTATCTACCTATATATCTATATCTATATCTATATATATGCCTAGGTGTAATGCATAATAAATCAATGATAAATCTGTGTTCCAGGTGAGTTACCGTTGCCAGAAGGGCATAACTAGAGAGGCTGTTTTGAAGATGCTCTGCGTGTGGCTGGCAGCGTTCCTTCTTTATGGTCCAGCTATTATCAGCTGGGAACACATCGCCGGAGAAAGCGTAGTGCCAGATGGAGAGTGCTATGCCGAATTTTACTTCAACTGGTATTTTCTAATGACCGCCTCCACTGTCGAGTTCTTCACACCTTTCATAAGCGTCACTTACTTCAACCTCAGCATTTACATCAACATCCGCAACAGATGTGCAGTCAGGGAAGAACAGCCAACTTATATTCGGCTCAGGAGCTTCAAGATGAGGTCGGTGGGAACCGCTGATGTACAGCGTGTGTTTTTTGTTAGGCCTGTCGAGGAAAGAGAGGTCGACTTGACCTCAAGGTCACGGTGCTGCCGGTTACCGTCTACCGCAAAGGTGTCTGCCGTAGAGTTGGGCAACGGCAGACAGACCAAACGAAGAGACAGCACAATCGCAGACTTGCCTCCTCTGCAGGTTGGTGACCGAATCCTGACATCCACTGAGGCACAGTTTCATTACGTGGATCATTCGGCTGGATCACACAGACATCGTCCTGATATGGTTGCCAGTCTGGCCAGCCGCTTTCGCCTATCTAGAGATAAAAAGGTGGCAAAGTCTCTAGCGGTGATAGTTTGTGTTTTCGGACTCTGTTGGGCACCCTACACGCTGCTGATGATCATTCGGGCAGCATGTCACGGTCAGTGCGTCCAGCACTACCTTTATGAGATCTCGTTCTGGCTGCTGTGGATAAACTCATCCATCAATCCAATCCTGTATCCTCTGTGCCACAGCAGCTTCAAAAGAGCCTTCAGCAAATTACTGTGTCCGACCAAAACAAAAATCCAACCTCAGAACATAGACCAGAAGTATTAAATTTATGAGGATGACCGCATTTTTATGTGCTTGTATCTAGCAGTACATTTTCTTTGTGTACATAGTGAGTAGACAGAGATCTTTTATCTACATATTCAAACTCACGTTTTTTAATGAAATGGTGGCATAGCTATATTTCTTCCAAAATCAGAAAATCAGATCAACCTGTTTTGTAAATGATGTATGCATGATTGGAAGTGTCTAGCACACTGCCATGTTGCCTTGGTATTTTTTTTTCTTCCCCAAAATAAATTCTACTGGTGATGATCATAATGGACTGTTATACCTTTCCAAACCACAGTCTGCGATGAGAAGAATTGAGATGATTTCTCAAACCATGCCGTTCATGATAATTGTATACTGATTCTACATGACAGATGTACAGGGATTGCTGGCGAAGCCTGTAGTTCTCCTAGCAACTGTGGGACAGACTAAATACAGAAAAACATGACTCATTTCTTATAATCATATCAAGATAACCAATTCATACTGGATTATTTCATGGCTTGTAGCAAAGTCTGAACACTTGTCTCTAATCAAAGGTAATAAGATGTACAATGCATTATGATTCTGTTCAAACACAGATACAAAACAGTACATCAAAAAAACAAAGCAATATGCTCAATAACAATAACAGGACTGGTGAAGTCAGCATTGAATAAAATTATTTAAATGTATTTTCTAAATGCAGATATTCTTGTAAACACTGTACATGTTTTAAGTTTTAATTGTTCATCTGTCCTTGCAATGTTTAATCAAAATGTCAGCATCAGACTTCTCTTATCTCAGACTATTTTAAAATAACAGAACCAATTGACCCTTCTCAGAGAAACTTGATTGACAGGCGATCTGACCAATCCTACTGCACTGTATAACGCAATCATTTTTGTTAAGAGTAAATTGGCACCGGCGGACTTGAACTATTTAAAATAGTGTATATTGACATTATTCTGTAGCTAGACCACACTTATACAAACGTGGGGTTAATATCATTTTTTATTTGTGCAAATGCCATGAAATCAATGATATTTTTTTGTTGTAACTGATTTACAATTAGATTATACATACAATATATGAAGGAAGGAGGAATCAAAATTCAAAAAAAGGAGACAAGATGCAAGAGAAGGCTTCTGACATTGTTTCGATTCACAGCCACAGCTACTCATTCATTAATAGAGTCTATACACGTTCACCCATTCCACATATTAGTCAACACACTGTCCCAACTCCACCAAAGTGTCTGCCGTAAAGTAAAAGGGTGAGAAACAAGACTATTCATTAGTTACACAAATGTCTTTAATTCAGCATGGCGTTTAAAATATTAATGCTGAAAAAAACAAAGTAGAATCAAGTGTAGGTCCTATAAACAAAGACCGTTAATAATGCATGGCTCAATAAAGCTCTGCCTTTTTTTTTTCCAGTTTGGCTGGCGGGGTAAGAAAGTGGTGTAGTAACACTAAAACTCGTTTCTCTCTTCTCTCTCTCTTAAATATATAGCTTTATTCTTGCTCATTTGTATGGCAACAATAGTATCAAGAGGGAATGGTAGTCTAAAGGATGCGCAGAGCATGAGTGCAGTGCATACACTGTTCTCTAAAGACTGTTCTCACAAGGAAACGCCTCACGAAATGAGAAAGAGGAAACAGGGAAGAGAGTAAGATAGGCAGAGGATGAAAAACAACAGACAGAAAGTATGAGAGGAATGGGTAGAGAGGCAGGTGGGTTTGGCTTTGTTTTTCCCCTGGCTGGAATACCCTGGTGTGCACATGTGGGCATATACATATATCTCTCTATGCGTGTGTACACAAATATAAATGTAAATGCGTGAGGCTCCTACAGCACCAGCCCCTCATAAGCAGGTCCCTCAGACTCGGGCGACTCTCTCTGCAGACGCAGGTGCTCCAGTGTATTGTGGAAGTGTTTGTTAATCTGCTCCGTCTCCTCGCTGGCCTCCAGGTTCGGGAGATCTTCACGGATCTTCTGGATCAGCTGATTCAGGACTTGGACCGTCACCTGTAAAGCAGCACACACAGGTTGAGCAAAACCAGTATAATGTGCATTTATACAAATAACAGTACAGTATTGTACTGACAGTAATGAAGAAAAGCAGTGTTCAAGTGTTTTAAATAAAGTGACTATTGTAATCTTGTTAATTAGTTTAGACATACAGTGGGGATCGAAAGTTTGGGCACCCCAGGTAAAAAGTTGAATTAATGTGCATAAAGAAACCAAAGAAGGATGGACAAATCTCCAAAAGGCATCACATTACAGATTAGACATTCTTATAATTGTTTTTAATTTCCAACATTAACACTTTCATAATACCAAAAAGTTTGCAAAAGTTTGGGCACCCTGCTGATTTTATAGCATGCACTGCCCCCTTTGGAAAGCTGAGACCTGACAGTGTCATTGGTTGTTCTCAATCACTGGAAACACCAGGTGATGTCAATCTGGAAGGTTTTAAATGCCCAGACTCATCTCCTCTTGCCCCAACAATCAGCAACATGGGTTCTTCTAAGCAGTTGTATAGAAAACTGAAACTGAAAATAGTTGACGCGCACAAAGCACAAGGCTATAAGAATATAGCAAAGTGTTTTCAGATGCCAATATGCTCTGGTCGGAATGTATTTAAGAAATGGTAGTCATCAGAAACAGTGTAAGTTAAAGTAAGATCTGGAAGACCAAGAAAATTATCAGACAGAACAGCTCGCAGGATTATAAGAGAAGTAAGACAAAACCCACGTTTGACAGCACAATCCCTCAAGAAAGATCTGGCAGACACTTGAGTTGTGGTACACTATTCCTCTATAAAGAGATACTTGTACAAATATGGTCTTCATTGAAGGGTCAACAGAAGAAAGCCTCTTCTACGCTGTCAGCACAAAAATCAGCGTTTGAAGTTTGCAATTGAACATATAGACAAGCCTGATGCATTTTGGAAACAAGTTTTGTGGACCGATGAGGTTAAAATACAAAAACTTTTGGCCGGAATGAGCAAAGGAATGGCACAGGGAACATTTCACAAGTGGAAGGAGAGGTTTTCAATAAAATTTCAGCAAATTTTGGATGGTAACTTGATGCCGTCTGTGAAAAAGCTGAAGTTAAAGAGGATGGCTTCTACAAATGGATAATGATCCTAAACACACCTCAAAATCCAAGGTGGATTACATCATAAACTGAAGGTTTTGCCATGGCCTTCACAATCTCCTGAATTATAATTAAAATCTATGGATAGACCTTAAAAGAGCAGTGCGTGACAGACTGCCCAGAACTCTCAAAGAACTGGAAGACTTTTGTAAGGTAGAATGGGCAAAGATACCTCAAACAAGATTTAAAAGACTTTTGGCTGGCTACAAAAAGCGTTTACAAGCTGTGATACTTTCCAAAAGGGGCAGTACAAGATATTAACTCTGCAGGGTGCCCAAACTTTTGCAGACGCCTTTTTAGGTTTTCTGTTATTTATGAAAGTGTAAATGATGGAAACTTTTAAACTTTTTTTGACATATTATAAGAACGTCTAATCTGTAATTTGATGCCTTTTGGAGATTTGTCCATCTTTCCTTCTCTATGCACATTAATGCAACTTTTTACCTGGGGTGCCCAAACTTTTGATCCCCACTGTGTATTTCTAAAGCAGTATTTAAAATAAATAAATACAATCATTTGGTGAGGAAAGATTCAAACTGTTTTTTTGTGTAGTGAATAATACAGAAATGGCAAGAAATATTGTCACCTTTGTTTCTAAGAGTGTTGCCATCACAGGAATAAATTACATTTTAAAATACATTAAAATTGAAAATATAAATTTCACTGTTTTGCTGCATTTTTTTATTTTTATAAATTGCAACATCGGTGAGAATAAGATAATTCTTTCAAAAATATCACAGAATCCAAACTTTCCTCTTGAAATGTGTAAGACGATTTCCATAGGAGAAGAAGAAATGGAAAATTTGCAGTATAGGCAGTTCTGTTGATTATAATAACTGCTGTTATCCTGATTCTATAAATGTGAGCGATCTCCCTCGCAGGCAGGCACTGTGAGCAATTTATCCAGACACAAGGAGACGAGCATCTCAGGTAAATTCACACCCACACAGTCACACAAACACAAAAATAACATCGGTGTCAAACTACGGATTTACCGCAAGCATTTGATTTCTGTCACTGTGTTGTATAAAATCATTTCAATCATTTAAATGTCCTCAACGCTGCTCTCCGTAACAACACAAAAACAACAGGGGAAACACTAACAGGTAATGCATCAATGAAATTCAGTGTGGGAATTTGTGTTGGTTTTGATTCTCCCATTTGTTTTCCCGTTTAAAGTGGCTCTGGTCCTAGGATGAAGCTCAGCTGTCAAGAGCTACCTCAGTAATAAGTCAGACGACTGATGGGCACACCTTGACGTTAACTACGTGCGTGTTTGTTTGTGCTTCCTCTTAGCCCTGGCTGTCCTGTGACCCAGATGTGCTCCGGCAAGTCCTGACTCAATCTGCCTCAAATTGAACATGGATACAGAAGCTTCCTCTCAGATAAGTGCAAGTTAGGTATAATCTAGCGCTGCTTGCACTAGACAAAAATGTGGAGCACGGAGAGGGAAAGTGAGAATGAGTGAGAGACACGAGAACAGAGGAGAGTCAGCAAAGACAACAGGTTAAAGGAGAGCAAGAAAATGAGAGGTATAAGACAGTGGAGAAGAAGGGGGTGACTGATAAAAAGGGAAAGGGCATCTCTGCACATACCGCATCATTCTCTCGCTCATAGAAGCAGATGTATCTGTTGAGGATCTCAATGAAGAGCTGAACTTGCAAGGACGGGTCCATGCACTGGTTAGCGATCTTCAGAGCCTTCTTCAAGCATTCCATCACCCTCCGCCCATCACGAATCTGACAACAGAGGAATAAAAAAAACAAAAAAAAACTGTGATTTTAGTTCTGACCGCAGGGAACAGCCATAAAAGATTCCTTTTTATCTTGGCCATAGCCACTTCAGCCATCTCCACGTTTCAGCGTATGGAGTTATGAACTGGATTGGGAAGCTCTGTTGTTAGGGGCAACACATACCTCCCAAGAACATGCTGTGGAACTGAGAGAAGGAAACCAGCATGATCCTATTTCTCCACATGCATTTATGAGTCACAAAAACATTGACTATCGATCAATCGACAATTGCAACATTGGTTCTTCTGTATTTAGCGCCATTTCAAGGGGAGCTGATGTACTATTATAGATCACAGCAAAGGAGAACGTAATTTATTTTCTATAAAGTACATAATGCATTGTAACTGACATTGAAATGTACATATATTGACAATCTGCCCATGTCATGCAGTCATGATATATCTCAAAGATATCATAGAAAAAAATGCTTTTAATATAAACAGCCGACTTGCATAAAGAAAATCGAAATAAACAACTAAAAACACAGGGACAGACCTTAACTGTTAATATTTTACAAAAACTATACTCTCTTCTGCATTTTATTCACACTCAGTGTAAGACAACTTACATTTAGTGATTGTTTGTTATAATTCACAAAGATAATCAACTTCAAATTACAAATAAATACATTATTGGTTTTCTTTTAATAAACAAATCATTAAGAATTGGTATAGAAACGTTTTATTTTGACAGTGCTTAGAACTCATGCTGAATTTTCCCTCTGTAACCGTTTAATGTCTCAAGTTTTGCCTAATAATTAAAAGTCAAACTTTCATATGCTGCCTGCTTTCAGCAATTCTTTGTCTTTGTGAGGTATGTTTATTACATATTCAGAGTGATTGTAGGGATCAGCATGCATGCGGAACGCCTGTCTAAACAAAATGAGTGTGTCTGAAAAACATAAAACATCCAAACAAGCTTCTGGAGTGATGAAACCAACCCTGACAACCGGCAGCACTCTTTAAAAGAGGATAAATATTAAACAGAAAGATGAACACATGGCTTTCACAGCCACAGCTAGGCACTGCAAAACGCTACACTGGTGCACTGCAGGAGCTGCCATGTATCAGCAGGAATCAACTCGCAAAAAAAATCATTAGGACTGAATCCAAGAATGTCTATTGTAATGTAATGGACGTTTGTGTGCTATGAGCACAGCAGATCCCTTTAGCAATTGTCTTCTCAGGAAACAGGGCTATAGCCACCATAGCGCATGTATAAATATCCATTCCGGGACAGTGTTTCTGTTTATATTTTGACCTGCAAGATCCTGTCCACTGCCAATTATCCCACTAGTTCTACATCCCGGGTTGCCAGTTGGTGGGCATATACAGCAGGCTGCAGCCAAGGAAGCCAGCAAACAAACTGGATCAGAGATAGCAGATTTTACTGGACCTAACGATCCTCAGTCCATCTAAACAGCTCCATGACCTTGTTGGCTCGTTGCTTGCCAGAGTCAATTGGGCTTGTTCTTGTTGCATGTTCTCAAACTGACAAACTGGGCTGGATGGTTACGGGTAACATTCACACACACAGAATTCAGTTGTTAACACGAGTAACAATTTTCTATAACTTCATTTTCAGGAGTTACACCTGCATTTTAAGAGAGTGCTTAGTAAATGGAGCAGTGTGAACGGAGCCAGAGAAAAACTCAAAAATTCACACTTGTATATGAGAGGTCAAGAAGAAGCAGTGAGGACGTCACATTCTGAACTAACTGTGTACAACCTACACAAAACGCTGTTTCTAAAATGAATCACTTTTCACTGAAATCACTGGTAGAATAATTTACTGTTGTGAGCAATTTAACCTTAATTCTCACCTCAATACAAATGACTCATAAGAACATCTTCCACCCACAGCGTTTTGACAAAAAATAAATAAAAATATATAGAAAAGCTATAAGTCTCCGAAATGACAGCAAATACCCGAATATCCGATTCAACTGAAACTAATTTTCATATTTAAAACAGCATTTTCTCTGCTTAAACACCCAAAATAACTAAGATCCCACAGAATGACGCTTAAAATGTTTTAATTGACACCCACTGACAAAAATAAAGACATTCAGATTATTCTGACTGACCCAGATCTAACAGGTTATGAATAACTCCTGAACATAAACATGGTACACCTGAAAAAAAACAAAACATGAGCATTATGTGCCATTTCACTGTAAGGTCATACCTTTGTTCAAGACTATTCAATGAGACTTACATAACCTGCAATCCAATTACAACTTAAGGTCAGTCTAATTCACTGTCACAAAGGAACAACTACTTTTAGATTTCATTGGTACTTTAAACTGTGGAAGACCTACCTCTTCTCCACTCTTGTCAGTGTTGCGTCCTGACCAGAAAAGGTGGGCACAAATGCTGACGGCACGACACTGGTCGGGCTTCTTCAGCAGTTTGGAGGCAGCCAAGGCACACTGGGTACGCAGGGGCTCGTGGTTCTCTTCGCTGAAGCACCGTGTGCGCTCAAACGTGCCAATGATCAGCGTAATGGCAGCCAGCTGAGCCTTCGAGTCGCTGATCTCATCTTCATAGAGGGAGAAGGCCTGCAAAAAAAAAAATAAAACAATAAATAAAAAATAAAATAAAAGGTGTTTCAGAAATAAAGTGTTGGGCATGAGAGTGAGTCAATGCAATATTCTTCTGATCTAGTCTTGCTCTCAAGCTATTACTGTACCATTGTGAATAGTAATGAACACGAGAGGCAAGGATAAAGGATCCAAACATGTTACTCATCTTGATGGTGACCTATCAGGCATTTAATCAAAATGCTTCTCTACCTGAGACATGAACTCGTAGGCAACGGTTTCATGGTTCTCAAAGCCGATCTCTCCAGCTGCCAGAGCCCCCTGGAGGAAGAGCCTCAGGGGTAACTCCGCCAGCTCTGCTTTGATCAGAGCACTGATGGTCTGATGAGCGAATGAGAAAATCTTCTGACATTTCTTTTCCCATTTATCATCCTGTGGAAGAGAAAGATTGACATATATGTGAAAAAAATCTCTTCTATTATAAACTGTGATTCTAATGCGAGTGCATTTCATAAGTGTGAAAAAACGGCAGATGAGGCTCCAGCAGCCATACGGCTGTGAGAAAGGAAAGGTATAGATTCATTTCCTTCCTACAGTTGCCAAATGAAAACCTTTAAGGGGTTTACTAAGAACTGTAAGAAGGAATGCTTATTATATATTTCATTTAAACTGATTTACATAATATTCAGACATATTGCATAAGCCCTACATTTAAAACATAAAATAGATCTACTATTTAAAACCATAACCTTTTATCTCACAAATGTAATTATATAAACCATAAAAATAAATATGATTCTGAGAGAATGATGAGAATCAGAACTGTGAGATATAATCTTGGAAATGTAAGGAGAAAGTCAGATTTTAAATATAGTTATTCTTTTTTAAGATTAATTTTAATTATGCTCCTTTTTTTTGCAAACAGACAAGCCCCACCCACAAAAATGTCATCTCTTTTTACACTGAAATTGATCTATTTAAACATCAAATAATAAAGACCTTATTACTGTTCTCAAATGCATTTTTATTTAAGAGAACAGCTACCATTATATTGGGCATCATCATATTTGGGTGCCCTTGGCATAAACATTTAGAAAACTCCTCTACTGGGATGCTATTGCAAATGCATGCATCCACCAACAGAGCTGCTGCCCAAAGCATTTCAAATCAGTCTTTCATGATCTTCCATTTTAATTAACATGCTGCCTCTAAAGGTTGCTATGTAGATAGAAGAGCACGCTTTGTTTTAGGTGATGACATGGCAGAGTAGGATGTTGTGTGTTTGAATGTGGGACATACCGAGGAGGAGTTCTCTTTGTAACGGAAGGCCAGTTGATAAGCAGCGAACACCAGTGGGGGAAGAGTGTGTCGAATTCTCTGGTTCCCCCCAGCGCCAAAGTGTTTCCTGGCAGTGTTTAAAATCTGTGGGAGGCACGAAAGAAAGAGTAGATGAATGTATTTGAATAATTCATTAAGCTGCATGATGACCTCATCAACTGATTGAATGCGGAATAAAACAACTTTCACTGGGAGCTAATTAGAGCAGTTCTGACTGATGTCAAACAATCATGACATTGCCAGTCATTTGTTTATGATGTTCCATCAAGGGGATTATTTCTCCTTAGGATCCAGTGCAGGCTAAACGATCAAAGAAACATGTACTTTCCCCGCAAATAAGGAGCACTTAACAGCAGTGCATTTTTTTATAGACTTCTTTGAGTGGAGGCTAACAATGCTTTGCTCTGTCATATGATGAAAGGAGAGGGTAAGAGCAAAGAACGCATACCAGATACTGCTGGTCAGGGTCATCTGAATGCAGCAGATGAATAAAACGGCCCACTAGACTCTGTTCCTCTGCAAAGTCCTCCGGGTCAGGATCCTCAGCAGGCTGATCGGGCTGGTCCTGGATCAGCGTAGACACAAGGTTCAGGATCGCATCAACCTGTAAGGAAAGAGCCGTGAGATTATGCCTAAAATGCAGGGTGCAAATAGTCAAGACACTGAAGCCTATTCAATGGCCCTAAAATAAAGTGGTGACTTTGAAATAATTTGTGGAGAGAGAGAGAGAGAACATCTTAATATGACTAGATGTATTATGGGGCAGGCATATTTTTCCATTTTCAAAATAATTTCTATCATACTGACCCTGTAAAGTGCAAACACTTGGTGCACTTTAAAAGTTTGATTTTAGTTACAATGAAGAAATAATGTGTCTTTTTAAAATGCCATGTAAACATGTTACTCCTGCTGAAATAGTACAACAACAACTTCTACTTTTTTTTTTTTTTTTTTAAAGGGGCTGAATAATTCAGTTGTAGCTTGGCTTCATACAGTCATTATTTTTGCAATTTTGTGCTCTACAGCAAACAGATTTGAATGGCTTCAAATAGCTCACCGCTGCAGTTGTGCATTCAGTGCTCTTTTCAACTGCTTATAAAGTGAGTGGGTCAGAGTACAGATGGTGCTTTTTTGGTAAAGCCAGAGGAGCTCCAACCTTCTTTGACAAAGGAATATCAATAAATTCCTCTCTCGGTGCGATGGCTAGACTTGTCTGAGTCACACCTGACCTTTCCTTTAGAAGTCACAGATTTTAGGGAGAATTAACAATGCAACTTTAAAAAAACAAAACAAAACAAAAACCCGGGCTTGTGTAAAACACAAAAGCAATCAAAAACCACCCAGTGCTCTAAAGCCAAGGCATGCAGTGTAATAAGAAAGGAGGAAACTGACAGTCGGCCACCTGAACCCATTTGCTATTACAGCAAATGACTCAAATAGTGGTTGCATATACATATATTAAAAAAGGAAATGCAATGGTGTTAGAATGTTCGTGAAAGTTCTGTATTTCTGCTTAAACTAGACTAATATTACAACTTCATCTAAGATGACATCTGATAACACATAGTCCTTGTATTATTGACTAAATAATATAAATATTTTTGTTGGTGAAGTATAGTATGTACTACAGTGATCCCTCGTTTATCGCGGTAGATGCGTTCCAGACCTGGCCGCGATAGGTGAAAATCCGCGAAGTAGGG
>JAUMHI010000043.1:15595261-15612802 GCA_032359435.1 Enteromius unitaeniatus
TTAATGTAATTTAATTCAGTAATGTAAAGATGTTACTGTTGTTTAATTTTGTACAATTTAGTTTTAATTAGTTGTTGTTAGATTGCACTGTTTACTGTATCTCAGTTGAGAAATACAGATTTCAGCGTTATTAGTAATCTGTGTGCATTTTCCTTGATAACAAGCAAGTTGAGTCCAACCACTTACATATCGTATCGCAATCGCAAATCGCAATTTTGACCTTAATAATCGCAATCGCACATTTTTCCAAATTGGGCAGCCCTAATCCCAAGTATACCTTTCAGCATTGTGTGCTTTCAAAAAAAGAATGCAAACGTTGGTATGTTTTTTGTTCACTCTAAATGGAAATTGATGCTGCGTAATAGAATGAATGAAGAGAACTAAGATTATAGATAAAGTATTGATTTGCTGCAAAGTCAACACGTGCAGGCACTGATAAACAGCTGGTGGTACGACTAGACTAGCTAAAAGAGAGCAAGTGCGAGAAAGAGAGAACAAGGGAGAAAAAGAATCTGCAGGAGATATACATGAGCAGCACATATTGAACCGTGAGTGCAAGGACACTCGTGAAATTGTGAATCTTAACAAGATCACCAAATGGATGCAGACAGCTCTATTGCCAATTTAATGTTATAGTCCCAATGCTGGCCAATTTAACTAAAATGGCAAAATCTTGAAAATGTCTTATCGCAGTTCTAGTCTTTGTGAAGATTCCCACAGATACTCACAGTCTAGGGATGATGTTTCCTGCATACTGAACAAGCTCATAGAGGTCTGCAACCTTGCGGCCTTTGGCAAACTCATCTGTCAAATAGACCTCCAGGTAATGCAGCTCATCTGAGATGGCCATGTCTACAACAAGAATATAGCATATCAAATAAAAGCTCTACAGATGACACGTATAGCAGCTGTTGAAAGAAAATGCCAGCACAGTACAATGATCTTCAACACTCAAAAAAAATTCAAAACAGAGAATTCACATACACAGTTCGTAGTAGCTCTTGGGGGAAAGCATAGAAGTCCTCAACTCCCCCAACATATTTGAGGCATGTTTCAGTGCATCCATCAACTTGTTCTTGTCCTGGATGAAGGACGTAAATGTTCATAAACAGAATAAGGGTGCAGCTTTTACACTGCAATGTAAACAAAATTCTGTTTTTTTAATAGTTAAAAGCAAAGTGCATGTACTGAACTCACCAGACAGCGTTTCATTTGAAATGACTGAACCTTGACTGCCTGCACAGCTTCATCCAAGAGCTTCTCCTGCTCATCCTGAGGCGACTGCTGTGTGGTAGGCTGCAATAAACATCAAACTAGAACTTTCATGTTTGTAAAAACTATATTTTGAGTACTTTCAACACCAATATTTGCATGTCTACCATTCCAAACCATATTTAAAAACAGTCAGTGATCAGGGCTGATTATTAATGAAAATGTTTCTTGTGTTGAATTTATGGCTGTCCAGGTTAAAGGAATAATAACACATTAACGCAGGTTCCATTTGACCCTAAGAAGCACCCATAGTTCATTCCAGGTCCAGAGTTTTGCCCTCACCAAACATTATTCGAAATGCACCTCCCATCCAATAATCACAAATGGCTTTCTGCCTGGTTACTTCTGAAAAGAAACAATGTCTCAGGCTCTCAGCTTTCAAAACCTATATATTTTTTCACAACAAAATTCATTTTGAATTCAGCTCCTAATATGATGCGACAACAGTGGATCAAAGAAGCGCCTTTACTGACGAGATGCGCATGACTATCGCATGCAATATATCATGCAGCTCTGCTCTGATGAACCAAATAGTTACTCCCTTTTTTTCCTTAAAAAAATCTGCTTATACCATTCAGAACCTGTACCAGCTGAGACATTACATTTTAGTGCATCTACATTTATAACAAATGTAATTCTTTTAAGCTTACTCATTTAAATCAATAGATATCTGAGATCATGAGAAACAAATTTAGTTGTGATATGTGGAGGGTACATGTAGGCTACACTACGCAAACATTTTAGGTTGCTAAAACTCTTTTAATGTTTAAGTGGAATAAGTCTCTCACTATCACCAAGGCTGTATGTATTTGATTAAATATACAATAAAAAAAAAAATCATAATTTGGGGAAATATTATAACAATTAAAAAATAACTTTCCTTTTTTAAATAGATTTTAAAATGTCATTAATCCCTGTGATTGGAAAATTTCAGCAATTTTAAGCAGCCATTTCTCCAGAAGCATTTGATATCAACTCAACCAGAGGTCCTCGGCTAAAATTTTGATGATCTTTTTCCCTCGTGAAAGAAATGCATTAATGAAAAAGAAAGAATAAAGGCAAAAAAAGAGGCAGAGTCATGCACTAGGTAGAAGGTGGTCAAAATGACAATATCCACTGAAATTTGGAGCTAATTTACAATAAAAAAAGGAAAGCAGCATCTTTATTCTCACACAAACTGTTATATACAAATATAAAACTATGTCAAAAATAAGGGATGAAAAAAACTAGGGCTGGGCGATATATATATCGAGCGATATATTCTGCGCATCTCATCAGTAAAGGCGCTAATCAAACCGGCTTTACTGATGAGATGCGCAGAATATATCACTCGATATATATCGTCCAGCCCTACCTGTAACTATTAAAATATACTTTTTCTCATTTGCTTTTTTAGACTTAATTTTTTTTTTTAAATGCATGCAAAGTTTGACCACTGTAAATATATACCCTCGTGAAGCCACATTATAAGGCCCATATCTCTGGAATTAAATCATATGGTGCCTTACACAAAGACTCAAAAGAACCATTTCAAACATCCAAACAAGAATAGCTAAAATCATCTAATTTTACAAACAGGCCTACATAAAAAATAACGATACTATCATCTTTTTAAACTCTTTTTCCACTCCTGTAACGTGTCTTACTTTGGGTTACTCAGTGGTATTTTTTATTTTGGCTTTCATCACCATTTGTGACGTTGGTCAATTTTTTGAAATAGAGATTCATACATCATATGAAAGCTGAATAAATAAGCCTTCTATTGATGCACATTTGTTAGTCTAGGATTACATTTGACTGAAATACAAGCATTTAAAAAATGAAATACTGAGAAAAATCACTGTTAAAATGATCCAAATGAAGTTCTTAGCAATGTATATTACTCATCAAAAGTTACGTTTTAATATATTTACAGTACACTTTACTTCATGTACAAATGTTTGGCCAAAAGGGAAAATGTCAGTCTTTAGTGTCACTGTCACATGATTCTTCAGAAATCCATAATGTCAAAAACGTTTATATTCTCTGCATAATAGAAAGTTCAAATGAGCAGCATTCATTTGAAATAGAAAATTTTAACATGATAAATGTATTTACTGTTATTTTTGATCAATTTAATGGATCCTTGCTGAAACATGAAAAACAAAACCGTATAAAATGTACAAGACCGCTAGGAAGTCATGTGACATTACCAGAGATTTATGCAATCGGTCCCTCTAAAATTATTACAGTCATAATAAACGATTCTGATGATGCGGCTGATAAATGCGTGTAGTCACGTGTTTATCAATGAAGTAATTGCTCAATTATTGAAGTGCAGGCCTGAGGGGGTGACAGACCTAATGTCAATCTGTAGTCACCCAAACACAAACGACCCCTCCTTACTGTCAGACAGCTGAAGAGCAATTTAAAAAGTGTTACAACAAGCGGTAAACATCCATTAAGGGCTGAATTAACCTGAATGAATGAACCCGTGACCAAGCACCGCTTATGTTCTGCATACTAAAAACACAGCCGTTAAGTTACTCAAACACACGTAACGCACATATCAACAAAGAGCTGCATTTAAACGTATCGTAGATGCATGATAACAATAAACAAATCTACCGACGTTAACACATGAAATAACACGGCTAACGCTAGCAGGCTTAGCAGCTCAATTAGCTCATTCTGCACAAAAGTCGTGGATTGTAATGACAGCAAATCATAATGGCCAAAAGTTTACTACACCTACAAGCCAGATGTTAAACAGCTCTTTGAATAAACCAAGACAGAAGAAATAAACGCGACTAATGAAGTGTACGTAGGCCTCTGCATCTCCAGCGCTAATGCTAACGGCTACCTTCACAAACGAAACGCAGCGCGTCGAGAGATCTCACACCATCACTGCTCTGATCAACTTAACGGCGCATATAAAGCATCCAGCACTCAGTCTGTGCACACGGCGACCGCTTATATATCTTACCATGATTGCTAGGTGTGTTGAAGAAGCACTGGCTGACCCCCTGTGAGAGTGTCGTGTCATGTGACTGCGCCGCGGCGGCTCCGCCTCATGACGAGCAGCACAACAAGCCCTGACAGCTCCGATAGTAACCTCGCTACAGAAACTACATTAACAATTGATTTACAATTAAAGAATGGGATGGCTTGTGTCATTATATCAGCCTATTTGTCAAACAATTCAATGTAAAAAAAAGTAACGAAGAAAAAAAAATTATCTAACCAACAATTTATGTTGTATACCTTCGCTTGGCCTATATAGTATCTTTTGAGGAATACGTCAGTAGTTAAGGTTTACCTGTATTTTACGCGAACGATATTGGCCACGCCCATCCCCTGATCCACCAATGGCAGGCCCGAACGTTTTTTGGGGGTGTGACACGTGCTCGTTTTCGCGCGAAATCTGCCTGTGTGTGCGCGCTAAATGTGCTCGGAGGATTTCATTGTGTCGGTGTTACAGAGGAGATCCGAGCAAGTTTAGAAATGGATAAAGATTTATTTCGGAAGCTCGCTTCGAAGATCGGGATAACGGCTGTTAAAGTGTTGAGGTATGTGCTACAGCGAGAGAGCAGACATGTCGGAATAACAGCACTACTAATTCTGCTCATTTGTTTTCAGTCAGGCAGAGGAATACATGCGATTGTCCCAAGTGAAATGTGTTGGACTGAGCTGTGTCACAGCCACCAGCAAAGCCATTATTTGTCTCGAGTTGGCAGCGATTTCAATGAAATTTCCTCTAGACAAGGCAAGCTCCAGCTTCCACACTGTTGTGATGTGTAGCTTATGTAGGCTATACATGCACAGACATGCACACATTTATGTATTTTGTAATGTCGTTGTAATATGATGGAAATATTAATATGTGCGGGTTTTCTGTAACTGTTAAGCCCAGTAAACGTTATTAGCTCTCTGACTAATGTGTTTGCCTATTGACTTTATCTCCTAACACTGTCCAGTGGTGGCTGAACGGTGTCATTTCCGTCTTATCTCAAATTCTGTATTGGATTAAAATATATTATTTTTATAAATTAAAGGTCTATTGCATTGCAGAGGCTAATTTTGTAGTGATGTATGTAAATATACACGCATAATAAAGAAATACTTTTTTTGCCATCAAATAAACAGAATTACAGCCTGGGGCCAGTTGTTTAAAAGGAATCTGAACGGATTTTAGCCATGGCATTGGACCTTGAATGTGGGGGAAAACTATTCTGAATCCAGTCTTGGTTTTGATGTGGATTAAATCCTTTGTTTGTGGCGTTTAAAGTGCTGTAGTCAGTTTGGGATGCTTTTGATCCCCATGAAAATATTATTTTGTATCAAGCGATGGGGTGGATTTCATTAACTAAATGTAAAAAAAATAAATTAATTAAAACTGGTCCAAAAAGTGCAACATTAAATGTAACCCCAAATCCTAAACGGCTGTCAACATTATATTTAATTTGAAGTGTGTGCTTGTTTTTAATCAAGTGTGTGTTTTTTTTTCAATCACTGATTTAAAAATGAGTACCTATTAGTAAATGCACTGCAAAGCTAGAATATATTAGTTTTTTTTTTTCTGCCCCTTCTCCATGACTATGTCCTGTAAAGCGCTAGTAATCCAAATTTGGAAATTTGATAAAAGTGTACATCTGGATCAGAGTGATCAAATCCAATTTTGCCTTAAAAAAACAGCACAAAGTAAGATGGCTACCTGATCCTGAAAACATGATATTTCCAAATCCGGATAATTCTGATGCAGACTAAACTTTTTGAACAACTGACCCTGGTTGATAGGAATATTCTCTCTTCCTCATATCACAAAATGTTTGGTGTGGTGGGAACTTGAGAATTTTCACACAATAACCTTTAAATGTTTTACACAATATTTTGTACACGTTAACCTCTATCGTAAACATGTATACACATTTTCTTGCAGTAATTATTCAAATAAATATTCTTAAATTTTTCTGCGACGTAGGAGTATGCCATCAAACTGTCTGGGCTGAGTCCAAAGGTCTACTCCAGTAATCTGAAGGCTATGGAGTGCATGCTGGGCCTGCAGTCAAACCTGGGTCTTCGAGATCTTGCAGTGCAGTATGGGTGTTTGGAAGCGGTTAAAGTGGCCTCTCAGATCCTTCATAGGTGAGTCTTCACGTTGCATCAGTGCAGCCGGTATTAATTGAATGACTTACAAGCATGTCTTTGTTCAAGGTATGAGACCAGTTTGCCTGCTGCTCAGCAACAAGACCTGGACCTGTCAAAGCCTCTCTTTACCACGGCAGCTCTATATGCAGCGTGCAAGTGAGTATTGCTGTAATGTCTCATTGAGTCAAATGAAGACTGGTTCAGAAATACTTGATGGTGGAGGATTTATCAAATAATAATTTTGGAGCTCAGTGGTCTCTTAATTCTCATTAAGCTCTTCACAGCGCAAAGTACTTTACTATGACGCTGTGAGAAGTGTATTGAGTGCCAAATATAATTTAAGATCTGAATTATTCTGTAATGTCAGGTCTTGGATTGGCTGTCACATAGTTAATCTGTTGTGCTTGCAAGAGAAATGTCTTTCGTAACGGTGGTAATGTTAGAAGACCACCCATATCTAAACATACTGAGCATGTGCTGGACTACTGTTATCCAACCAAACTGCTACAGTAATAATTCAAGCTTAAACATGGGTTAAGAGACTTCATGCATGTCAACAAGCCACAGAAATCTCAAAATCTAAACTGCACCTGGTTTCCGTTCAGTTAATGAAGATGGAAAAATAAATTGGTTTTGTCCTTCCTGTTTGAAGGTGCATGAAAATCAGAACTGACAGGAAATTAGCCTCTTCATCTGGAGCAAAGAAGGGCGTCTTTGACCGGCTGTGCGCACAGTTTCAGAAATTCGGTCAGGAGATCTGCAGTGAGTGTGACTCCTTCAAACAAAAGCTTTTTGAAAAACTACACATTGCCTAATTAAAGTGCATAAAGGCATTTTCGTTTGGAGATCTTGGTCTGACTTTCATGTTTTGCAAAGATGTTGTAATTGAAGGTTCCCATTAAAGAAATATTACTTCAAAGAGATCTCTCATGAAGAAACACATTTGACTGGTTACTATGGCTACAGACATATCACAATTAGACAATGTATATATATTTTTTGTGTAGTTCAACATCAAAGAGCAGCCGTGTTTCTTCTCAAGTAGTTATTGAAGTTGTGATACTGTATTAAGCAAACCGATCTCCCTGTACCCTCAGATGAGGCTTCATCTATAGAGAAACCAGGCAAAGCTGTTCAAAAGAGGCAGAAGACAATCACTGAAATGCTAGAAACCGAAGAGGATGGTAAGAAATTTGTTTGCTTACCACAGTAAATAGTACTCCCAAATCATTCTTTCCCATAAGTGACCCCAATGTTAGAGTGTATGAAGTCTTCTGTTCTTAAACATATTTTTATTCTTATTCTTTCAGTCAAAAGACTTTCTAAAGGTAATATTTAATAATAGAATATATGTTTGAAGATGAAAGTAATTGTCTTTTTGGCTTTTTCCAGATGAAAAGCTTTCAACGTCTCCTAAGCGAGAGAGGGTTGAGAAGACGGAGGAGGAAGAGAGTCAAAATTATGAAGAGTGGAAAAGAAAAATCCTTGAAAATGCATTAAAAGCAAAGGCAGTAGATTCTTGAACTCTGTACGATTTTATGTTTTAAATTTAATTATGGTTCTGCGTAATGACAACAGGACCTTACTTTGAGTTTTGAGGATTTAATGCTGTGTTACCAAGAGAAGTTGTCTGCCCCCTTCTGGTTTCTCGTGTAACCTGTTTCTTTCGCATATGGACATTTCCAAAGGGATTAAGGCACTTTTTTTTTCTTTTTTTTTTTTTAATTATCCTTTTGTTTCTTTTCCATTTCTTGGTGCAAAATTTTAGAGTTCCTTATTTAGCTCATGTGTTTTCAAAATGCATGTTTTTATCGTGTTTCTTTTATTTTGAAGTTTTAATTGTGGTGTTTAATCCATCATGATTTGTATGATTATATCTGGTAACAGCATGACTTCAGTGGTAAAACCATACAGGAGTATATTGCATTCAAGATTATCTGGATAGGTTTTATCCATTTGTTTCAGTAAGAAATGGCTTATCTGTTTCTTTAGTTTGATTTTTATTATGAATAAAATGTGTATTCTTGACAGTTTATTTTTGTTTCTCTTTTTTTTATGTCTTGATTAAACACCAATTCCCTACAGGCAATTTGTGACCATCTATTACCCTGAAAATTGATTTCTATAGCACATTATTGCCCGGTTTCTCAAACGGGGCTTAGCTTAAGCCAGGACTAGGCATTAGTTAAATTAATATATTTAAGCAACTTTTACAAAAATGCCTTATAAGAAAATATTACAGGTGTGCATCTTAACACAGAACAATGACACTGACATGTTTTAAGATATCTCAGAGCAAGATATTTTCATCTGAGACAGCTCAAACATGCAATTTAGTCTGGGACTAGTTTAAGCTTTGTCTATGAAACTGGGGGTAAATGAACTAAGATAGAAATGGAAAACAGGACTGCCATTAATAATTCTCTGCTAATTTCTGTGTACTCAAATGCCAGTTGCCATGCAAAGCACAGCACCACCTTTGTGCATTTATTTGTGGTTATGCTATTACCATATGAATGTGTGCAAACA
The DNA here is from genome assembly GCA_032359435.1 of Enteromius unitaeniatus. Classification (NCBI taxonomy): domain Eukaryota; kingdom Metazoa; phylum Chordata; class Actinopteri; order Cypriniformes; family Cyprinidae; genus Enteromius; species Enteromius unitaeniatus. The sequence continues at coordinate 15,604,190 of JAUMHI010000043.1, forward strand.
CAAATGCAATAAATTCTTAGAAAGCACAATATTAACATTCAAATATTCCAGAACAACCAGTGAAAGGTTTTAAATGCAAATTTTGTAAAACAAAAACATACCATGCCAGCTGAGTCTCTTATTTTGTTTCCAATTCTAATCAATAGGATAAAGAAAGATTAAAATACAGGATGAATACAGTGTTTCTATTATACATCACATCTTCATGCTATGTGTTTTTTTTTTTACTGAATACTGAACCATAAGAATGAAAACAATACTTAAATACTAATATAAGGCAGTAGTGCCCAAGAAAAATGCCTTCATAGAAGGGACAAAAGCTTTTTCATGTGGCTCAAAAGCACACCCTGCAATCCATGCCGTACACTCCTGGTGTGAAAGCATGATGAAGTGTAAATTAAATGCAATGGTGCTCCAAACAAAGTATATTAAGAAACTGTGAAGCGTTTTAACAAGTGGCTTTTACACTGACTATAAACAAAGCAAAGAACATATTAAACACTTTCTATAAAGCCCTTTCAAATCTTCAGACGAGTTAATTTTTTTCAGTGTGTGACATAATGTTGTGATGTTGCTGACATTCTCCTCCAGGTTAATTGCTAATTCGGAGTACTAACTGATCTGCTCTGCTGAAACCTCTTCAACCTGTTTGCTGCAGCAACCGCATAGAAATGTTTCTGTAAAAACAAAGTTATCAGAAGAACAGGATCATATGTTATGCTGGTAAATGTGGTACAATGGATTAATACCATATGTTCTAAATCCATGCAGAATCAAACACATTCACTGACTCATGATTCCGTACCTTCCACTGACGATGAGCTGTGAGGTAACGCTGAAGCCTCATCTGAGACTTTAGCCGAACTTTGTACATCTTGGCCTTGTCCTCCAGGTTATTTAGCCAGCTATGCTTCATGCACCCTGATGCGCTCATTCGGCTGCTACCATAGAGACCACACAGAAACACATATTAAGATCTCAAAAACATCCGGTGCTATAAACAGCTCGATAAAATACAGTTCAAACTTTTCTGTGTCACTTAATTACACATTAGTGCTGTCAATGGATTAATCATGATTAATCACATCAAAATAAAAGTTTTTCTTTATATAATATATTTGTATGTACTGTGTATATTTATTAAGTATATATAAATACAAACACATGCATGTATATATTAAATGAAAATATGTTATTTTTATATATTAAATATATTTAGATGTAATATCAAATATAAGCAAATAAATATATGTAAATATTTTCTAAATATATACTGCACGTGTGTGTTTTAATATAAACTTAATAAAAAAACAGCATAAACACATATATTATGTAAATAAAGACTTTTATTTTGGATGTGATTAATCAAGATTAATCATTTGACAGAATTAACATTTATATATGATATTATGTATATTTAGTGTTTTGATTAAAACGTCTTTTAACATGTTTGGCTGTCTCATGTCAATGGCTGCGCTCCGTGGAAGTGGTGTACATCATCATTTTAGAAACGTTATAGCCTAACAATAAAATGTACTATTCCTTGTGTGGTGTGAACATTGTCAATGCCGTATAAGGCTAACAAATGCCACAACATTCATGTAAGGGTTAGGTTTAGGGTAGGTGTAGATGCTAATAGAACAATTTAAGAGGTAAAAAAATGTATTTATTGTTGCTTTCTGGCTGTAGCTGTATCCCTTCTACCTGCGAATAACACATAATTACTGTTTTTGCATTACTGAAAGGGTAGGCTTAGGGTTGTGGTAGGTTTGGGTGTTAATGAATCATAATTTGACAGGTAGCATTTGCAGTTGTTGAATTGTACTACCTACTGTTTTAAAGGGAGGTAGCGAAATCTGACAGGGTAACACAAATTTGCCAGAACACCAACCTTTAAAATGAGACAGCTCTAACCTTCGGCTATCTATACCTGCTTCACACAGGCAGTCTTTGTACGTGACTAATTCTTAGTAGCATTTACAGTATGTGGCCCAAGCATTTGTTGACAGAAAAGTGGTTCTTCTAATAAAGTGATAACAAGCGGTTGCATTTTACAAACATACAAATAACTTACTAATCTCTGCACCAATAAAATGTGCAATACTTAATTTTTGAATAAGTTAAATCTGATGTATTAATCTTACGTATTTTCCTCGAAAGTCCCTTAATTTCGGAGCATGTTGGTTTCTAATCATGCTGAATAATGGGATACACTTTGCCTCAAATACCTCCCTAAAGCAGTTTTGGCAATGGCGCACTGAGCTTTGGCATTCTTCAGACCTGGGACAGTCTTGCACACATAATTTCTGACACGTCCGCTCGATCGAGTGGCTAGACTGCAAGTGTAGATAATGGGAAAGTCTCTAACCGAGCTAACAGAGGTTTTTATTTGAGCGAGAGGATTAGATTGTTTCCTGAAAGTGACTGAAAGATATGTCTACTCCTGAAATTTGTGCACTGCACGAGTGTATTTTAACTAGTAGGGAAGACGTAATGCAGTTGATTATACTGCATTGCCATCATGCCAATAATCCATTAGTATTCATTGGCTGAAAGCATGAATGTACATGGGTGATATGAATCACAGAGCTAGTGTGGGGGGCTGTGATGAGGTCATTAGACAACATTGTCACAGATAAAGAGAAGGGAGGAAGGCCAGGGTGGGTGTCATGCTGCGTCTAAATGCACCTTGTCAAAGCGCACTGGATCATTAACCATCACTTTTACTGCACAGGCCGTGGTAAGATAGTGGGCAAAAGACAATGTGCCCTCTCATGGCCACCTACTGTTCCAGCCTGTTATTATCTCATGCCAGCTGAGCAGTTTAGCCCTTGTGTGGGAGAGGTTACAAAGACACAAGGGTGAGCTCCAAACACTCTAAAACGCACCCGGGTGTTACGTCACCGGCCAATTACATATTATTTGTGCCATTTCTTGGTGTACAGCACTGCATTTTGAGAGGTTTCGGTTTTGATGTCAGGATGCATTAAGGGAACCTGAGCAGGTCAAAGTGGGGCAATGACTGAGAGATGGAAGAGAAAATTGACACTCTTAAAGCCATGAGACAGGTGGCCAAGAGGGAGGGAAAATAACAGAAGACAAGCTAATACTGAAGCATGTGTGACAAAAAGCATAACTTGTGGTATATTCTGTACTTCAGGTCTTGCATTAGTGGAATAATGATTTATGGATGAATACCATTTGGCGGAAACAAGAAGGCTGGAAATGAAGTCTTTGGCTTCTTCTGACACATTCTCAAATGCCTCAGCATCAAAGTCCCAGTTGGCGTGCAGAATGTTATTCATTGTTTCTGTGTCGTTGTCACCCATGAATGGAGAAAGGCCACTTAGACTGAAAAAAAAAAGAGAAATCATAAAGGGAGTGAATAACCCAGAAATCTATTCATCTTTAGTTTTAAACTTATCAAAGTATGACATGAAAAAGGTGCACTAATACCTCTGCTTTGTAACATTCTGATCTACTTATTTTATTATATTTTATATATTTTATTATGGACCCTTTTCACGTTTCTGGGTTTCTCTGCAGCGGAAGTCATCATAGTTGGGTAAACTTGAAGAACAGTGAATGGGAGAGAACCACAAATATATTTTTTGCATTCCCATTCGAATTATGTCAAATTGACCATCCCTCCCATAGACGCTGCATTAAAAACACCCTCGCATTAGCTTAAACTATTCTTTTGTAATTTGATGCAAAGGTAATATAATAAAAAGAATAGTGTAATAAATGTGCATACATAAAAAAAAAATACAAACAAGAAAAACGTTTAAGGATTTACTATGCTGATGACCATTAAGTGTGTCATCACAGTCTTGTGAAAAGGGTCTATTGAAGCAGTTTGACTTTTTATGATTAATTAATCATCTTTGTATGTTCCCCTATTTGCATGCTTGGTTAAAATGACCAGTTTAAAGGGTTAATTCACCCAAAAATTTAAATTTTTTCATGAATTACTCACCCTCATGTTGTACCAAACCCATAAGACCTTTGTTGATCTTCAGAACACAAATCAAGATATTTTTGATCATATCAGAGAGCCATCTGATCCTCCATAGACAGCAATATAACTGAAATGATGGTTGGGTTATATATACAGTGTTGTGCAAGTTACTTCCAAACTGTAATATATTATATATTACTTGTTACTGTTATTAAAAAGTAATGCCTTATATTACAATATTACTGATTCAAAATTGTAATGCGTTACATATTCCTGTATTACTTTTGAGTTACCAAAATAACTAGAGAGCGGTTGGTCAGCGCAACTGAAGAGTCCTGCATTCAAATACACGCAGTAGGCTAAAGCTTGTCACAGCAGCAGCAAAAGTAGACTAATTACCAGGAATATGTTCGAGGAAAATAGTAGGAAGATATTTAAATTATTTTAATTTTAATTATTTTAAATTTAAATTTTTAAGTTTTTTCTTTGTTTTGTTTTGTTAAATGGTCATTTAAAGGGTTTCGCTGAGTTTCAGTTAATTTTTGTGAAGCACTCCTGTTCAAGATATTGTCAGTGCACCCAAATAAATGTAGACCCTTTACTGTTCTGAATGATGTAATACTCTGAATAAAATGACAGCGTCAGCCATTTAGTTTCCACTGGAGGTGCTTTAACGTTTAAACATTGTTATATGCTTGTAATGTTTTTTATTGCAAGTTGTGATGATTTAAAAAGGTTTAAATTGATCAAATATAGTTTATGATCAGCACTGTCTGCCGCTGGCCACTTTGTCGTTACTTTAAAAAAACAAAAACTTATATTTAATGAACAAAAATGCTCCGAGCATTTTTCTAATTTAACTTAATAAAAAAAATAAATGAAATAGAATTATTTTGCCATTACACACAAAACTGAACTGTTTTATTAGATGAAACAGTATGAGCTGTTTTGGCGAGCCGGGCAGACCTGGAACACAGATCATGCCACTGTTTTTTCACTGTTGGGCCAGTAGCCACACAACACTCCTGTAAAACGTGCCCTAAATACGCCCTCACTTGACCACGTCACACATACAAGGTTACCCCAGTGAGAATGAGATGAATTAACACAGTCCCTTATATATAGGGTGTGGTTTGTCAAAAACGTAGAGGGGGGATCATTTTTTTTTATACTTTTTTTGATAAATCTTGATAAATGATCTCATGATAAATCCATCTTTTTAGGCAAGTAAGTGTTTAATACAATGGAAATTGTATCAACAGAGCTCTTCGAAACTCAGAGTCAGATAAAAAACCATTGCGTCACAAAATAACTTGAAGTGCTCCGACTGGATCACATATCGCAAATCCCTTGATTGACACATAAATTAAGCTCAAAATTTGTTAATGCGGGACAGTTGGCAACCCTACCCATGGCTAACACACCAATGGCTCTCTAATGTCATCAAATATATTTGTGTTCCGAAGATGAACGAAGGTCTATTGGTTTTGGTACAACAATTAATGACAGAATTTTCATTTTTGGGTGAACTAACTCTTTAATGAATAAATATTGATACTTAAGGTTAAATTAGTTAACAATTAGCAAGTAAATAATTTTAGAATTTGTAATGATTAACAATAATAACAATATGTATATGTACATATATTAACAATATGATGTAACAATTAGCAATATTTATAAATGAACATTAACCTAGATTACTAAATACTTAGCTATGCTGATACCAAATGCATTATGTATGCATCCAACAAACAATTATAGTGGTATGACTGACCGCTAACATGATTATGTGTTTGTGTCTACTTCAAATAAAAAGCTATAAATAAATGAATACACTGAACACTTAAGTCTCATTGCTTGTTCAGTTCTCTGAGAAGAAGTGTGAAGTAGGTGACACACATATTCTTTGGATGGGCAAGCCCTTCTAAATCTCCACAAACAGCTGTCAGGTAATTAGTATTAATTCAATCATTGAGGCTGGGCTGCTATTCTGTTGGCCAGAGAAGAGGGTCATTTATGGCCAGCACTGCTCACGGAGAGTAGAGTAATGGGGGCAGAGGACCCAAGATGGGATGTTATGTTTGCACGCTTGCTTGCTTGTGTGTACTGTTTTTTTCATAGCAGCAGGGTTGGTACAAGCTTTCTGAGCTGTATGAAACTGGTGCCCTTTTATCAGGGCTCTACTCAATGCTCTTAGATGAGCCCTCTAAAGCTTTCATGGGCGTCACATTTGCATTTGGCTTTTGATCTCACTGATATTTCACTCAGGAGTCTATGCCACTGTGCAATGCAGTGTAGAAAGAAAGGGTAACTTTTTCCCCCAATAATGCATACATCATTAATGCACATGTACATATTTTATGAATATCAATTCTGACTCTTTAATGACAATAATGACGATTCTGTTTAATGTTGAAAGTCAGCAAATGAATTTTGAAATAAGAAATGCTGCATTAATAGATCTGCTTTACTGCTTCTAGTTGTGTACTCACAGCATGTATGTGATGACGCCAACACTCCACATGTCTGTAGGAAATGACACAAAGTCATAGTTGACAACCTCTGGTGCCAGAAACTCTGGGGTTCCAAAGTTGACCTTCAGCTTCTCTCTGGGTCTATACCTGGGTGGGAGAGGAACACATTAGGCAGATTTGGTTTTGGACATCATATTATACCCATGAGGAAAAAAAATAACTGAACCAAACTCAAACAACAAACCTTATCAATAATAACACCAGGTTAGATAGGAACCAGGAAGTATTTTAAACATTACAAATTATGTACAATTTGTAAGTATAGTCAGCGGCCCTGTCCTCTCTACCTCCACTCACATCTGCAAATTAGTCTTTCTTTCAGAAATCCGAGGGGAGTTTGCGAGTGGAATCCCATGGCGACCCCACAAAAAGGATCAAAACCACTTTCCCCAAACCTTCACTTTTTCTGCACCTCAGAGGTAGAATGATCTTCCCTCTATACTTTCAGAAAACACACAACTCCCCTGTGAGAACTTGACTCACACTGTACTTACTTTATAAAAGCTTTACTTTTCTCTTTCTGTTGTTCCACAGAGTCTCACCTACCTCTGTACTTTTCTTTTGTACTTCTCTGAGCAATTCTGGCACTCCCTATTGTGCCATTTCTTCTGTTGCTATCTCTGTAGCATGCCTAGCTTTTGTTGTAGTGTTTCTCGATTCTAAGACATTTTGGATAAAAGTGTCTGCTAAATGAAAAAATGTAAATCACAGATCCCACGGCAGCGTCTTGCTCACACATGAAAATTCATAAGTTATGCAAAGTGAAAGGTTTTGCAAGTTACTGACAGTTAAACAATACATTTGAATGACATTGTAAGGACTTTGATTGGTATTCTGTTTTCGAACCTTAAAGCTTAAAGTAAACAAAGATGTCAAAAAAGAACCATCGTGGAGGAATGTGAGTGACTGTAGTCATGGTGACCATGTGCAGTGTGTCAGTACAGTGGTGTGAATCATCATCTGACTTGATGTCAGCTACAAACGCATCATTATAACATTTTAAGTGTGAAATTAGGGAAATAATTATCCAAAGCTGGGAAATATGCTTCATTTGTACACTTAAAAATATATTTAAAAAATCATGTTAGTATTTTTTTGTTTAATTTGGTCTGCTTACTTACTTTCGGGCGAGTCCAAAGTCAATGATCTTGATCTGATTCCCTGTGCTGTTCACACATAAGATATTTTCTGGCTATATTGCAGAAAAAAAAGAAAACTAATTATGAATACAAAAACAATAGCACTTTTCACAAAGCTGGGTAGATTTCTAACAAATCCATTACAGATGGTGAGAAGTCAGTAACATAATCTAGGTTGCTCATTGTTGGCAGTGCATTTAGACAACTTTTTAAATTACTTCTTCATCTTGTTTTTAAACTTACCATTAACATACCATATTGACATATTAAAAAAATCAAAAAGAAAGAAAAGATATGACATTTTTTATATTAACATCATAAAATGCATCAAACATTACATTAGATTCAGCTATTACTAAAGGTCACTGGATGTGATGAACACACAGTGGTGTTTAGTAACACTATTTAGTAATTGCATAATTATTTGGTCCACAAGTGGTCTAATTGCTTGAGAGGTGCTTTTTTATCCTGATTACATGTAATCAGTGACTGCACAGCTCTGCAAATTAAATCTAGAATACAAATGCATTGTCATTAAGGGGCAGTCACATCTGAGCATGACTTAAATATTGTTCACACAATGAATGATAACTAGTAACCAGTGTTGGGGAAAGTTACTTTTAAAAGTAATGCATTACAATATTGCATTACTCCCTAAAAAAACTAATTACGTTACTTTTTTATAGACGGTAATACATTACATTACTTTTGCGTTACTTTTTAAATATGGGCAGAGCTTGGGTGTTTGTTTTCAATATAAGATGTTCTATTTATAGCAAATGTAAAAGCACACCAAAAAGTGTCACGAATAAACCTCAGGCTGAAGAAATATTCACATCTGTAAAGTAGAATATAAAAGAAAGTTCAATACGCTTCAGCAAAAAACAACAACAACAATGAAGCACAGTCATTTTTGCTTGTAAGTATGGTTGAACTGGATCATCAAAGGTCAGCAGCAAAGACATTGGTTAATAAA
>JAUMHI010000043.1:15612902-15627282 GCA_032359435.1 Enteromius unitaeniatus
TTTTCCAGTTTAGACAGCTCTTAACATTTATTTTAATCTAGGACTAGTCTTAAACCCTGTTCAGGAAACTGCCCCATAAGGTTCAAGAATATATTCCAACATACTGTTAAGAAAAGCTGATAAAATAAAGTTTATTATTATTGTGGCTAATTAAATGTATGTTATTTGACATCACTATAAATGCTAATGAAAAAATAACAGCAATAAGTGTGTCTACATTTCTTAATGCTAATGTTTATAGCGACCATAAATCTATAATGATTACTGTTCCCCAGACACGTGGGAGCAGCACATTACCCTTTTCTTCCTCCTGCTTCTTCAGCCCAACAGTTTTCGGTCGGCCTCTTCCTCTGCGGATTGGATCTGACTGACTGTTGGAACGGGATCCCCTCCTATTTTCCATATCACTGGTAGATGTTAAGTTTATCTTCTCTTTCCTAATTCTTTCTGTTCGTCTTCTCTTTGGGTCCAATTTGTCTGAAACACAATCAAAAGGTTACAACATATAAATGGTGTTAATGCATATTCTAGACACACAAACTAGTCACACCATCTCATACACTGTTAACACAAACAGCAGCCCTCGTTTCCCTCACATGGTCTTTAAACCCATCCCCCAACCATTATTGACAGACTAAAAAGCCAAAAGAGGGTCTGTGAGTCCACATGCAAATCAGCAAATGTTGTAAAAGTAGAGCCATACCCAGAGCTACAATCAGAGAATTAAGAGCTCGTTACTAAAGGAAGTAGGCCTGTGTCTCTCTGAGGGAGTTTATTTATAGAACTCTTCAGGCTTCAAGTAAACGTCATTAGTAACAGACTCAAGCAACTCTGTGTTCACTGCGTGAAGGGAGCTCATATGAGTGACTACACCACAATAATAATAATAATAATAATAATAATATATTGAAAGCTTTTTAAAAAGAAATAGCCTACATACAGAATTTATTCAATTCTATACCCAATTTGTCAAGGACCTTAAAACGTAAAAAGAAATGGTGTTTAATAAAATATGTTGTATAAATTGTATGCGTGTATATATATATATATATATATATAAAATAATATGTAATATATATAAAATAATATGTAATATATATAAAATAATATGTAATATATATAAAATAATATGTAATATATATATATATATATATATATATATATATATATTACATGACTTTTTATGTTTATTACATTTTTATTATAAAACAGTTTATTATTATTATTTTTTTATTGTTCGCTCATTTATTCTCAAATATTTCTCTCTCAAATAAGTAGAAAATAATTTCTAGATTATCTGTAATTATAAATATAACTAGAAACATGCTGTTTAGAATATTTCTATATATGAAATACAGCATGTCAACTCTCCAGAAATAATTTATCACCTATCCAGTACTGGAATGATTGAGGATTTCATAATCTTGGTGTAACTCCTTGCAACCATCTTTCCTCAACAGATACTTTAAATATTTATATAATCAAGTATTTCCATGGCAGCCATTTGATTCTAAAAGCTATGATAAGATCACGTTCTGCTCGCTCCCTTTACAGGCCTGCTATACGACTGCACATCAACTCAGGAATCCAGGCCCTGTCAATAACCTGCACTAACAAGAAGAGCTCTGTTCTACAGCTAATTAACACTGCCTAACTTTTTCACAACTATGCCACAATCATGGAGATGGGGTTGTGTCATGTGTGAGTATTTTCATGATGTGATATATTCTTAGCACATTTGTCTTACATCATGTTGCAAAATTCATATTTTGAATTAATTTAATTGTTAAATTCCTATTTAAAATTCTCTTTCCAAGAAGCAAATAATACAAGGGCAGACAGGGCAATCTAAATAAAGTCTGTCCCATTTCAAACGGAGCACATTATTCTTAGCAGAGTGCAGGGTAAGCCCTGAATAAATACTTCTGCAAAAATGGAAATGTTTCAGAAGAAACTATGGCGACACCCTTCAAATAATACAAGTAGAATCTCACACCCTCCACATATTCACAAATTAATTCCTTATGTGACCTGCAGAAAGCTCAGGATTATTTGTAGAGGAAAATGTAAAAATGCAAAGAAGAAGGGGGCAAATCAACGTATACGTCACACCACGGTGAAACCTTTAAACAAAGAACATTTGTGCAGAGCATTCCAGTCATAACTTAATGTAACAATCACAGACTGATCCTGCGAAGCCAAAAAATGCAAAGCACACGCCAGCTGGGTTTTGAACAATTAAAATCATAAAACGTCAGCATGCTTGAGACTATTTGCTCTTTGATACGTACACAACGAGACATTGTTTTCTAGCGTATACTATAACACTCAGGCTAACCAAAACCAGACATTAGTGCTTAAATATGAATTCAAGGTTGCAGAAATTCTAATGAATTTTAAATCCAAAATGATTGTGAATAAACTGCACACTGAAATGAGCTCACACTGCAAGCCACAGTTTAACAAGATCATGACAACCCAAGCTGGCCTCTTATCACTTATATAACACACTTTAAACATTTCTACAGACGTCATTTTGTGAGATCACTTCCCAAAAATCTTTACAGCAAGCCTCCAGTTCAACTTTGAGAAACGCATTTAATATAATTTAATCTTTTTAAAAGATTCAATGCATCATAAAAATGAGTCAACTGAAATACTGTGACTAGTTTCTTGATAAGACAGTGGCGGGAGGGGGTGGTGAGAGAGAGAGAGAGAGAGAGAGAGAGACGAGGCAGGAACAAGCTTTTCAGACAGGAATTAGTTTGCCCTTCCCCCACATCTCTCTTAGCACTACTCACTCAAGCAAACAGCCATCACTGCACCACTCATTTCTGTATTCTCAACGCATCCTGCTGACTGGAAACTTGCCTGCTATTTATTTCCATTCACTAGCCCAAAGAATCCCACACATACCGATAGTATGTAAAAAAAAAAATTATTCAAATCAACATGACTCACGAGTCTGGCCTGAAGATACAGACTCATATGGGTAACGCTAGATATTAAAGCAATGAAATGAGCAAGTGTCATTTTTCAGGGGGACAGAGAAGTTAACTGATTAGTATCTGGAATTAACTTCCAATGCAAGAATTATAAACTGAAACAGATCAACAGTCACATAATATCCTATTAAAAGCCACTTGATATATAATATAACGGAACATAATTTAGCATAACGCACACAAATGATAAATACACATGGGGTTTTCTCAGATGCATAAAATACGTGATGCATGATTATTTACCCATTACTGGAGACCTCTCATTTAATTTGGCATTGAGGAGCTTTCGGCTTATGAAGATGTAGCCACAAGGACAGGATTTACAAGCCACGGGAATCTGAGAAAAACACAAAGAACTCAATGAACTTAGTTCACACTCAAAATTAGTGAAACAGCACTTATTTCACAACACTTGAGGAAGAGCACTTCAGTATTACACGTGTACAAAGGAGTAAATAAGTGTGGGGTGCTTTATTAAGACAGAAGCGATGTGTCCTTAGACTGGGGAAAAACTGACACTGACTCCACAGTAAACAGGAAACAATACCCTGAGAGTTTTCTGATACAGTGACACAAAACACAGCCTCATGAAATGCTCTGCAGCTCTGTTTGTTCAAGGGCAACGTAAACAAAACAAATGTCCACCCTTTACATGTCAAAATCAGCAGTAATATATAATTGTGTCATCGTTAGAAGTGGGTGAAGCCTTTAGATAACAGCATGCTCGTTTATAAGCAGGTTAATCGCAGGGATTATCTTTCTTCGTGATATTAAACGAGGCGAAAAGCGAGCGCGTGAAACCTGCGAAATGTAATTGTTTCAATGCATCAAGCTGGAGATCCGTAAAGAGTCTGGCACGTTTTCATCAACAAACTAAGATGGAAACCAAATTCAGCGGATTATTATATGATGCGACACATCATATCAGAAAAATAGCTTCCATACAATCGACAAAAAATGTGAAAACCATATTTCACGCAGCGACGCTGTTTGTAGCTCACACAGATCTAATAAATAACTTAACCTTAGTAAAGCACGCAGCACACTAAACATAACCCGGCGATTAAGAACTTAAGCAAAAACACAAAAATATCATTCATTGACAAACAACAGCTCACCTGTTGGTCACACTCCGGGCATGATTTGGTGGCCATTTTCACTTTCTTTACTTTGTTTGTAGACATACTGCTAACGACGAGCTTCACTGTTATGCCCTCCCTCGATACTGTAAAACTTCCAGCTGCACTGAGACACACAGAGAGCGCAGCTGATCAGGAGCTCAGACACACACAAGAGCCGATGGACCATCAATCGCTCGGCACTGACTGCGCATGCGCAGAGGCTGCCTCTGGCGCTGGCTGGCAGCTCACGTGACCCCCGGCGAGCGATGGAAAGATTAGCACCGTTTGTTTTGTTTTGTACACATTTTAAAGTTGGGCGATTTGCGCCACAACAGCAGCTTTAGAGGGTGGACGGCAATAATAAATATTCTGCTGTCCAGATATTTCCTTTATGCGTCCAGCGTTTAGGGAGCATGCGCACTACGGCACGATAGTCACATGGGTGAAGAACAATAAAGTGCTGATGTAGGTGAAATAGGCAGGCTGGTTGAGACACTGCCATGCAATTTTAATATTGTGGCTTGATGAAAACAATTGTTCGCTACGACGAAAACTGATCATATTGAAAAATCTGACTCATTATTTATAATATGCTCACATTAAATACTTCAATAAATGTGCACCATGTGATTAAGGTAGTTTTTCTTTTTGCATCTTGTGCGTAAGTATTAGTGCGTTAGATTATAATTGTAACGTGTATTACCTTTTCCTCTTCCAAAAGCACTATTACGAAAAACCTATTTATTTTCCTTGCATTGATTTGCAAGGAACCCCAACTTTAATGTACAGATGATTTTCTGTGGACTATTGGCTATAGTCAGTGTCTCTTTTCATAGGTTACCTGCTTGACATCTGAAAATATATAAGTATAATACACTTTTAGCTTATTGTAAAAGCTGTTCGACCGGTTGTGCAAGATGAGCGTGGAAAGATTACTCTTGAACAACAAACATTTCATTGAACAATATTTTCAACATCCTGGCAAATTCATCATAGCTATAACAATTCAATTATTTGTCAGTAGTATCTGGGCTTACAAAATGCATGCTACATATCACCTTTTCTTGATATAAGCACTCTTAAGCTATTTATTAATGGCATTATATAATTAGGCTGTGAAAAGATGTGCCATGTTTTATAATATATTTATGTTCCTTTTAGACAACATCTACAGCGTAGTTATTATAGGCCTATTAATGTTCTTAGCAGTTGTTTTCATAAAATCGGCTTACAATACAATCACATACATGTCTTCTGCTTTTTCTGCTCCGGAGTCTCCGGTTAACGTTTTTGTCTGTTAAGGACAAACCTCCTCATAACCCCACCCACACCTACTGCTTTTTTTAAATTGTTTTTTAAATATATGAAAACATTTGAAAGTGTGTACAGGAATATGTTGTCTTTGTAAAATGTAAGAGATAATGATAGGGCTGTTTTTATTTTAGAATATAACAACTTAACGACAAGCTTAAGCTAAATGAAAAAGACAAAAAACTATCCTCCCATTTTATGCAAATATGTTGGCCTAATTCTACCAGTCTGTCCTGTCTGCAGAAAGCATTTCCTTCATCATTATTTTAGTCTCTGTTAGTATTACACTGCATGGCATAGACTGCTTTAGTGTTTAAAGATCCGCTGCAGATAAGCAGCATTTTGTCCATATCACTTAAAATACTAGAGCCTTCTGTTAAGTGCCTATTGAAACAGAAAGGAAAAGCTTTAAAAAATGATGCGTGGCTCTGCAGACTTCATGGTTGTTGGTTGCACTGTGGGAATCTCATGTCCTCTTCATATGCTAAACAAGCCATTGTTCAGCTCAAGGCTGCTCTTTTAACCTCTCAAAAGATGATGTAGACTGCTGGTACATAGGATGTTAATGACGTTTTCTGAGAAAATCTGAATTTCGTTTGGACTGAAACAGAATCTTGTTTGGGAACAACTGGGACATCTTTGTTTTTGTTGTACTGAAACATTTTTACTTGCATGTCAGAAATCATAAGAGAACCACTCTTTACCTAAAATCTTATAAAAACGCTTATGGATAAAAAGAAAAAAGCAACATGACTAAGAGATAGCACCAGTGAGAGGTAGGCGTTCAAAATAATAATAATAATAATAATAATAATAATAATAAAAAATCGAGATACAGCTTTGTGTCCAGTAGATGGCAGCATGTCATGCAGATTACAGAAACAGTACTCCACTGTTTGAAACACATCTTGAGAGCTTTTCTAAAATGTTGTAATTCTATTTTTGCACTTATATGTATAGATAACTCTAAACCTTGATGTATGCAAATCCGGAAGATTCGTTTTGTATGCTTATTTTAGGAATCAGACTTTGTCTCATATCCCATTTTTTGCAAAACACACAAAAAACTTTGAAACACTTTTCACTACTCCAGCCATTGACTTGAATTTGTACTTTCCAAATTAATGCCACATTAATGTATGCATGAGACAATTTAACATAGCAGAATACTAACAAAAACATGTTTTATTAACTCTGAAACGTGTTTTATAATGATTTATATTTACAAACTGTTAAGATGTAACTTATTATGTAATATATCGTGATGGGTCTGGGGGTGTGAATTTGATTAATATGGGGGAAAAAATATATGTTTTTATTTATAAAAATGTAAGTTTTAAAGTGATACCTATATCTACCCGGATGTTTAAGAAATTCATTAAACATATATTAAAAAAAAACTGAAATACAATTTAAATGAACATACATGTAACATCTCATTTGCAAGGAGTTTAAACCCTTCTAATAAACGTTAGTTAGAGGCTTTTTTAGCACACTCCTGAGTGCTGATGAAATTTTTGCCGACTGTGACAACGGATAATGTATCCGCCCTTCACGCAACACACCCACAGGCTGCGGTAACTCCTGAAGCGCTGGGTATTGTAGTTTTATTCTAAGCGCGGTGAATTGCGAAGGCGCGTCGAGCAGCAGTAAGAGAACTACAACCCCCACTGCAGCCGAAACATGAGCGCGATGAATGAGAGCATAAAGATTGGCGGGTGGCTGACAGTATGCGATGGTGAGCGTGGTACAGATAAGCGTTTGAAAACGCGGATCTACCTCGTATAGAAGAAACGTTTTCTGAAGTAATTTCGCTTCTTTGACAGTCAATTTCATCCTTAGCTTTAACCGGCGGTTAGAAGGACGGTATTTTTACAATAGCGTCTCATCACGCGCATCCTTGTTACTTGTTCGCCAGACAAACTCGACTTCCTCAGAAATGTATCGCTTGCAGTCCCTGGCAGCTCGATCACTGCTCGCCGGAGCCCTCGATCAGTGTACCCCTTCAACACTGACATCTCTCACTGGGGTGCGACACAAATCTCAAGCTCCGTCCGTGGAGCAGCGCGGCCAGATGCGCTTCATCACCGCCGAGGCGAAAGTGTCCGCCGGGCGCCTCGACGGGAAGATGCGGGAGAAGAGCCTGACTATGGACACCCTGAACCCGCAGGTGAAGGCTGTGGAGTACGCCGTGAGAGGACCCATAGTCATCAAAGCTGGAGAGATTGAGAGGTACTTGGAGGAGGTGAGAAATATTGAAATGCAGCATCCCTGAGCTACATGTTTGTACATTTAAGTTTAATAGTTGTGTTTTTAAATTAGAGTTATAGGCTAAGTATGGGGATTTGGTCACACATCTGACTACTGACATGTTTCAATGCGTTCGTAATCAACCCTTTAAACATTATATTTATCAAATATGGTTGTTGAATTAATAGTTGTTGTTGTTTTTTTTTTAAACATGCTTACATTTTTGGAGTTTTGACACTTAACATAACTGTTCAAGGGATTAAGCAACCTCTGCTCATTTACACCAAAATATTGACATTTTATACATACAGGAAATACAGGAACACAAATGAGGAATTAGTGGAATTAAATACAATAAAGCATTTTTTGAATAAAAAAAAATTGTAGAATAAAAATTAATTTGAGAATAACAAAAATAGGATATACAGTAGTCGACATTCGAAGTGGATCAAAACATTTCATCAAAGTTGTCCTAAAACCAACACAAAACCTATTCTGAAGAACTTTTTATGATCCACTTCCAATGTTGATTAATATATACTTATCCATAGCTTTAATTCTTCAGTAGTTACTGAATAGATATGAGGACATCCCCATAACACATGTGATTGGTGGTTGAATATAATGTGTAAAACAATCCATGCTGCATGTTTTGTAGTGGCACGTCTTTATTATGTTTCTTTTCATTCTTGTTGTGTCCTTGAGGGTTGCTTTGAATAAAGCAGTGTTCAGTCCGCTCTCTGACCTACTTGCAGTGCCATTATCAAAGCAATGCAACAAAGATGCTTGAATCCTGTGATGCAGTAATGTTATCTAACTCTCTTTACTATGACGTGGAAGTATGCTTCAGCTTACAGGCTCAGCAATGACAGATGAGCACTTAGTAAGGGAGTTTCATTTATAGCCCCAGAACAGGTGCCTTCTAGACATCTGACAAGGGCATGATCCCCCAGACCCCGATGGTCATCTCATCTCATCTCATAACGTGACCTTGATTGACTGCCCAACTGTGTGTTGCCATGTCAGCATGTGATTAGATGGTACAGAGTGTTTGAGGACAACAGTGACGTACAAATTATGTTTTGCAGTCAAAGAAAGTGATAGGAAAGTTCATGAGCTGTATCCTGATTTAAAGAACAAAATGTTCTTCAACTTAATTTCACAACATTGGTTTTATACAAATGTAGAATTGCCTATAAACCTGGTTTAGGACACCAAACTAAATTTTGCATATCCAGACAAATGTCTGATTTCGCTGAACTACTGGTCGATGTAAAATTATCTAAAAAGATGTATTTGATATGTACTTTGCAACATGCATTCTGGGCAAGACTTGTGGCATTGTAAAGGTGTTGTTCACATAAGAAACCTCTCTCTTATAGGGTGGTACCAAACCCTTCTCAGAAGTCATCAAAGCTAACATCGGTGATGCACATGCCATGGGACAACAGCCAATCACCTTCCTCAGACAGGTACTAAAAATGCACAAAATCAGCTTAAAGATGAAACAACAGATGACTTCTCTTCTGAAGTATTCAGGACTGCAATCATTTAGTCCAGTTAAACCCTCCACCCTCAAGCTCACATGCATTCACCACCAATTTCTTTTTTTCCCAGTTTTTTGAACGTACAGAATCAAGAACTAACAACAAAGAAAAAATAAAACATAACAAACATATACATACATTGGTCACCAAATACATCACAGCATTCTTAGGTAATTAGGTTTTGATCAGATTCTGCCAAACACATTTATGTTAAGAGTCACATATCCAACACAATATATTGGAATGGAGTCAAACGGGAATCCAAAGTCTTTAAAATTAAAGAGGAATTAGCAGATTGTTGTCATCACCATTTTTTTTAATGTAATGAACACATCTCAAAATTCAATCAAAAGCAATTGCATCAAACCTCACCCCATATGTTTTATTTTCCAGTAACACATTTAACTTTGATGACCATAACACAAAAGAAAAGATCTGTTGTTACTTCAGTTTTATCTCAACTTTAAAACGTGCATATTGTTTCCTGTTTTTACAGCATGCATATTCGATTCCCCTGAACTGTATCACAACACTTTTGTTCTGACTTTTGACTTTTATTATTAATGACTTTTTACTAATGACTTTTATTATAGATGCAATGCTCCTGAAACTAAATAACAGATTTTTAAGCTCATTTAGATTGTAAAAACAGCACAGAACCTACAAACACAATCAGTGAGCTTTTTAGCTCAAACACTTTTATTGGGGTTAATGAGTCCAGTTTGTGCTGATTGTAGTATGGCTGGAGAGAAAAGTTTTGGAACACACTGCAAATTCCAGTGGAAGACTCTCTTAGTGGAAGTCTCTTATGATTGACCTAGTTTAATCGAAGTTGCTCCAGCCTTTCATTATAACTGAACAAAAGCTTTTGTAATGGCCTGAGACTCTGCAGCTTGTGAAATACTTTTTTTTTTTTTTTTTTTTGAGAGACCGCAGAACACCGCTTTGCATGATAGTCAGAGTGGTCATATGATTCATGTCATCATGAGCTCATGTCATCATTAAGGAAAAGAGAGTCAAAGGAAAGCTACCTTTTGACCTGTATGTGTTATTATGGCTTGGAAAGTTTGGGAGGGACTGGACTGGTTATATTTGGAAACAAAGAGCCAGCTCAAATTGCTGATACCCCCCTTCAGTGTCCAAAATGAATTGCATAATTACAACACTCTGCATATAGAAATATTCTCAGAATCTAAACGAATCAATTGCATTTCATTGTTTTGAGTAATTATATAATTGATATACATTTTAGTTGAAATGTAAAGGCAGTATGTGCGCATAAAGACCACTGGCCGGTATTTGCTCTCTGACTAAGGGAAAATAAAAATGTGTGTTCATTTGTGCAGGTGGTGGCTCTCTGCACATTCCCTGAGCTGATGGACAGCCCCAGTTTCCCAGAGGATGCGAAATGGAGAGCACGGCGTATCCTCCAGGGCTGCGGAGGAAACAGTCTCGGTGTGTGTATTTGTTCTTCTGAGTTAATAACACTGCGATTATGAAACAACATATAAAACTCAGTTTACACTGTAGCGATTGGAAAGCATCCATGATCCCCTGTTATTGCAGGTCCTGCAGTTCTCAGGAAGCTGGGAAACAATAGACCTGTATCGTAACACTCCGTTCCATTCAGTGTTTTGCTGCAGTAAGTGCTTTATGAGTGCT
Organism: Enteromius unitaeniatus; assembly: GCA_032359435.1. Lineage (NCBI taxonomy): Eukaryota > Metazoa > Chordata > Actinopteri > Cypriniformes > Cyprinidae > Enteromius > Enteromius unitaeniatus. Next base: position 15,623,799 of record JAUMHI010000043.1, read on the forward strand.
AACGCATTTGTTTCTGTCACAGGGTCATATAGTGCAAGCCAGGGCGTGGAGTGCATCCGCAAAGACATCGCTGCCTACATAGAGCAAAGAGACGAAGGAGTTCCTTCAGATTGGGAAAACATTTACCTCACCACTGGGGCTAGTGATGGCATTATGGTAAGTAATTGGATGTTCACAAATGAAAACGATTTAACGGGTTACTTGGCCTGCATTAACAACACAACCAAACTTTGTCTTTTATTTAAGACTATTCTGCGGCTACTGGTGTCTGGAAAAGATTCTTCTCGGACCGGTGTAATGATCCCCATCCCTCAATACCCGCTTTACTCCGCTGCAATCTCAGAGATGAATGCGGTACAGGTCAACTACTATTTGGATGAGGACAACTGCTGGGCCCTGGACATCAACGAGCTTCACAGAGCCTATCAGGCTGCCAAACTGCACTGTCAGCCGAGAGTCATTTGCATCATTAACCCTGGCAACCCTACTGGTAGGTATATTGTAAAGGTATTCTCTTGTGCTAGGTAACGTAACGCCCTCGTGTTTGTTTGGATCCAGTAGCAGGGTGCAGCTGGAAAGAAGAGCGTGTCCCTTTTAATACCGCATGTTCTTTTTCCAGTCATGATCCCTTGTGAGCAGCGACTGATGCTGATGTAACCTAAAATTACTTCCATATGATTTGTAGGCAATATTCCAAGTCTTCTGCAGCTGATATCTTTGTTTGACAAATTTGACTGAAAATTGTATGTGGAATATTACATATAATTTATCATATGAAATATTTTGTGTTTTGTGGTCTGTAAAAATGTCTTTGGAGTGATGTTGTGATGATAAATGTTTTGATCCGTATTTATTGAAGAGGGAGACTTGTAAATATGTGTTCATGCATCGGTTTGTGAATTACTGTTTTAAAATAAGGAATGCCAAGATATGGTTTTTTTTTTTTTTTCTCTCTCTCTTAAGTCACCCCTGTTTGCTCTTTACAGGTCAGGTCCAGAGTAAAAAATGCATTGAAGAAGTCTTGCACTTTGCATATGAAGAGAATCTATTTGTTATGTCAGATGAGGTAATGAAAATTTCTGTGTTTGATTTGCATTGACACTTTGGATAAGAAACTAGTTGAATCAGAAATGTTTTGTTTAGGGCCAGTATTTTTATTTTTAGCGGTGATAAATTAATGTTTTCTCTTGGCAAGTGACAGTAAATACATTTTGTGTTACAACAAGTTTCAATTTCAAATAAATGCTAAATTTAAACTTTTAAATGTAAACATTTCTTGCTGTTATTACTGTTGTTTAACATTTTTAAGCACCAAATCAGTGCATTCAATTTTTTTTGTATTTATTTGAGATTAACTTTTTGAAATCACACAGGAATAAATAACATTTTAGTTTTACGTTTTGGTTTCATCTGAAGTGATTTACATTGCCAGGGAATGCATGAACTACCTCCACGGTTAAACACATAACATTTGAGCTACAAAAATGGAAGATGTTATTTTTAAATTGCAATAACATATAAAAAAATTGACTAAATCATTCATTTCTTTTTTGATTAAATACATGAAGCCTTGATGAGCATAAGACTTCTTTCAAGAACAATGCTGTTTTCTAGTAACTTTTAAACCACAGTGTGAAACTGTTCATAAGTATGCGTGTCCTGTTGTAATTTAACACATTTGACGTTCACCTGACCATTATGCACTAAATTAGTTTGTACTGTTGCTGGCAGGTTTATCAGGACAATGTGTATGCTCCTGACTGCCAGTTCCACTCCTTCAAGAAGGTGCTATATGAGATGGGTCCCGAGTACTTCAACAGCGTGGAGCTCGTCTCCTTCCATTCCACCTCCAAGGGCTACACAGGAGAGTGAGTATCCCTGTTCAGAGGTCCGCATGTGACTTAACTTGAGATGGTGTCAAGATCAGCTTTCACTGACCCTTCACACACTTCCACATGACATAACCACAGTATCCTCAAACATATTTAGACATCGTCTGGCTTTGTAATTTGTGATTTAAATAGATGCGATGTAGAAATATCCACCACCTTCAATGTCAAGCTGGCATGTGCAAGGACAAATCTTTGAAGTGGTAAAGTTTTAATGAGCACTGTTGTGTTAATATCCGTGAAAAACGTATTCCTCTAACTGGTTTGGTTGTTTTAAAGTCCAAACATTCCTCTGATATTTTGTGGAATGTGGCCTGACTGGAATTGAGTGTTTCTTTGAAAAAAAAACTCAAATAAATATGTTTTGCCTTGTGAACATGGCAACCCTGTCTAACAACTCATGCGTTATGTCCATATCCTTCCACAGGTGTGGCTTCAGGGGTGGATATATGGAGGTGATCAACATGGATCCTGAGGTCAAGGCCCAGCTGGTCAAGCTTTTATCAGTTCGTCTGTGCCCCCCCCTGTCTGGCCAGGCTGCAATGGATGTGATTGTGAACCCTCCTCAACCACAAGAGCACACGTTCAAGCAGTTCCAACAGGTTAGTCGTTTCGTGTCTGGTGGAGCAAAGCTCGCTCTGTAGGGGCTTGTAGCATTTAAACCTCTAAATGTTACGCATCACTTACTTGTTATTACATCATCAGCCCTAAAGAGTTTTAATGTTGGGGTTTGACTAGGCGTGATTGTGTGTGTGTCTGATCTCTTTCAGGAGAAATCATCAGTGCTGGGTACTTTAGCAGAAAAAGCTAAACTAACTGAACAGATCCTGAGTGCAGTTCCAGGAATCAAGTGTAATCCTGTTCAGGGGGCCATGTACGCCTTCCCTCAAATCTTTATCCCTCCTAAGGCAGTGGAGGAAGCCAAGGCAAGTGCTCCTCCTTCAGCAACTTTCTGGTGGAGCTTTATTGATTTGATTTATTTTTATGTTTTTTGTATTGTGGGATTGTAGCTTCAGCTGTCCAGTAGTTTTCAGGCTGCTCGAGACTGTTGACAGTAAATTGTGTATACTTCCTTTCATCACCCCTGATGACCAGTGTTATCTGATTAGGAAGGGTGTAACCAGTAGTACTAGTTCAACAGTTTTTCCACTACTTTTGCGCTGTTTAAGAACTTACAGTGCCCTCCACTAATATTGACACTCTTGGTAAATCTGAGCAAAGATGGCCGTGAAAATAAATCTGCAGTTTATCCTTTTGATCTTTCATTTTAAAAACTTCACACAATTCTAACATTTTTATTGAAGTAAAACAATTGAAAATGGGGAGAAAAACACGTGAAGTAAATGTTTTTCTCCAATTCATGGTAGCCACAATTATTGGCACCCAATTATTGCTTTGTTCTTTTCCCAAGATAACAGCTCTGAGTTTTCTCCTGTAATGTCTGAAGATTTCTGAGAATTTCTTCATCCAGAATAACTCCAGACCCTTTAGATTACCAGCTCCATGTTGGTTCTCCTCTTAGTTCACCTCACTCAGGGTTCAGGTCAGAGGACTGGGACAGCCATGGCAAAAGCTTCATTTTGTGCTCAGTGACT
>JAUMHI010000043.1:15627382-15656490 GCA_032359435.1 Enteromius unitaeniatus
CCCAAAGGTTGTGGGTTCAAGTCCCAGGTCCGGCAGGGATTGTGGGTGGGGTTAGTGAATAACCAACGCTCTCTTCAACTTCAATACTGAGGTGCTCCCCGGATGGCTGCTCTCTCTCTGTGTGTGTGTGTGTGTGTGTAGCTGAGCAGAACGGGTTTGATGTGTAGTCTGCAGTCCACTGCAGTGCATCAGTGGCTGATGAGATGTCATGAACCGGAATCAGCACGGGATGGCAGCAAGTGACCGGAGCAGACAAACACGTCCACCTCAATAACAGCCGCTTCTAAAGTAGGTTTAACTGACCAGTGCTGGATGTTAATGACCCACAGGAGACAGCTAGTTGTCTGTAATCCTCGTGGAGATAATGCAAGACAAAAGCACCCACCCAGTTTTTTTATTTCTGATAACGGAGCCTTTAGAGCTGTTTTCTTCGGTGAAGTGGGGCACTAAAATTCACCGGGATATGTCTGACCACACCGGCTCACCCCCCGTTAAGATTGTAACAACTGACTGTTATTCGTTAAGATGTGGGCGAAAAGGAGCTGACATGTTCTATTAAACTTCTCACTACTCGCTTGGTGTTAGACTCACCACCCGCCTTTACTGAAGGTCTTCGCAAACAATCTTGCCCCTAACACCGCCAGACACTGACACATGATTTCTGCAGGCGTGCGGTCACACTAACCCAGCAGTAAACCGAACTATATTTGATCATGGATTATTTCTCACACGCATTGATGAAGCTTCGCCGATTAAGGCAATATCAACAAGTCCCTCTCCTAAATATCTCTCTCCATAACGGTAACAATTGCCCTTTTTTATAACAGGGCTGCAAACCAAACCCACCCAAACTAACTTGACCATAAACACACGTAACATCAACTGTCAACTGTCTTGCCTAAATGACACAAAAATAAGTAAACTCTAAAGAAATACCCATAATGCACCGAGCACTGACTGCAGGGGGAATTGGTTCATTGGATAAACGCATTCCTTATTCCCAAGACGCTTTGCTCTATTTTACATTAGATAAATAGAAGATATATAGATTATAGATACTATATTCCCAAGGGGATTTCAAGAACAAACAAACAAATCTAATTGATTTATGGTCACAATTTTTTTAAATTATTTGTGACCATGAATGTTTAGGGTGATAAACTGTGCCTACAGCTGAATCACGGATATGTTTGTGTGATTGCCTTTACTGATATTTATAGAAACATGTTCCTGTGGCCAAAAGTAACACTGACAAGGTCATGGGTTTGATTCCCGGAGAATCATGACCTGATAAAACATAAACACTGAATGCAGTGTAATGCTTTGGACTGAAGAGCCTGACTTGATTCGGTCTTTGATGGCAGTGTGTATATGTTTATGTATGTATGATCTCCTCAATGTTGTTTCAAACACAGATTAAAATGTTCATCGTGTGCTATATTCCAAGCCATATTATATCTTAGTGTGCAAAATTTCAACTTTGTGTTTTAACTGCTGTGAACTGAACATTACAAAGAAGGCCAAGACATTTTCTTTGGAAAAGCATGCTATGAATCATTCTCAATTGAACCAGAACCTTATATTAAGAATGGGGGCACCATTTTATTTTCGAAATTCAAAGTGACTTCAACCTCAGTGACAATCACCTAAGGTGGCTGGGCCTCGGGGTCTCATGTAGGCTGTGACCTGCACTGCGTCTGTCCTTTTCAAGACGTATGAGGCCTTGAGTGCTCCCACAGTCTAATTCAACATGACAGATCAGTGAGATGGACACTGCGAGAGGACTAAAGAAAAATAAGTGAACAGAAAATGAAATGACAGCGAAGATGAAAGCGAGGTGTGCAGTAATGACAATAATAAAAGATTATTACTGGTGAGCTTAGGCTGACTGAAGGAAAGTAATGTAGACTCTAACAGACATAAAAGGAAATATGCATGCTGGATGTTTTGTGGCTAACAAGTTGCACGTCATACATGGTTCATATGTACATCAGGTGGTGTAGTTTTATTAAAATGTAATTGGACATCTCTCACATCAACATCTTTACAATTATTCATGTTATGACTAAAATGGAAGCGCAATTATAATTTGATATACAACATATATTGGTTAGAAAATATATTCCTGCTTATTTTTACTTATTTAACAACAAAAAGAATAATTTCTATACAAAAGGTGTAAGCATCATTTACAATTTTCCACACTTTATCTGAAGCTTGTAATGGATTGATTGAACCTCCAAAACGGTATGTTTATAGGTTAAAGGACATATATGTGCTGTGGTCTTTAATGGCCACTGAGACACAATGGTAAGTGCACACAGGGAATTTGCTTAAAACAAAGCTAAAAAGCAACTCTTAAAAAAAACAATGGTAAAATATGTAAATCAGGTCTCTGCTTATGAACGCTGTGGTCATATTTGATCTAGTAGCCATTCTTGTTTTTCTGAACACCGTCTCCACAGCAAACACTAAATCCCCTGTCTTCATGTAAACTTGTTTTTTGCAGTGATGGCCACAGCTGCATACTAAATTTCGAATACGTCCTAATTAGCTGTTATTGTCACGTTACATGGCATTTTTGTTTTCAGCGGATGGAAACCTGTCTGATCATGTCTGCTTTGGGCACGGTGTAAAAGGCATGTTAACACCAAGTACGATAACTATAAAAATAACCATGTCCATAACATTCTGTATATTATGAGCACACATTGCAGATATGTCATCTGCCGCTTTAAAAGCACAAGCTCTTTAGCGTCTTGTAGATTCTGATTGGTTGTCAACGTTTTTCTTGTTGCGATTCCAATGATATCCCCCTCTGTATGTGTGTGTAAATAAAACAGACCTAAGTACACTCTTAAAAACAAAGGTTCTTTTTTGGCACCGATGGCTCTATGAAGAACCTTGAACATCCATGTATCCTTTCAAACGCAGGTTCTTTGTAGTCGAAAACGTTTCTTTAGATGTTCTTCAAACTGGTTCTTTTAGGAAAGTGTTGTCTGAAGGTTCTTTGGAGAATCAAAAAGGTTCTTCTATGGCATCACTGCAAAAAAAACCTTTTGGAACCTTTATTTTTAAGGGTGTATGTATTGAAATATGCTTTAAAAAATACTTTCAGTCTGTCCACTTTATAGTGAAATTTCACATTAAATGCAATGCGCTACTTGCCATTTTTAAATAAATATTAATAAAATGTACTTTCTACAAAATTTCTACAAAACTTTATGGTTATCATCCTTGGTGTAAGCAGCTTTTAAGGTTACAGCAGGGGATGGATTTGTCTTCAGTTCATAATAGTTCATCTTTATTTGAGTTATCCACAGAGTCAAATTATGCAAAATGTGAGTTAATGCCAAGCAACAACACAAAACCTACATACTGTTTATCTTTCATTTTAAATTTACATAGATTAAAATAGCCAGCCACGCATCATCTCCTCTGCCTGTCCGTGTACAGTCCGTTCACTCTGTGTGACACTGGAGCCCATGCATTAAAAACAGCAATGCATGACAAAGTCAGTTGTGGTCAGGGCTCTCGTTCTCCCTCGTCTTTCTTCGCCATCTCAGAAGTCCATGGATATGGACCGCTGTCCCGGGTCCACCACGGTGGTGTTGTTGCTACGAGCACCGCCATGGTTTCGGATGGTAATGCTCCCGCAGCCGCTTCCGATGCTGCCCGCAGCTCCTCCTACGCTCCCACCCCTCACGTAGATCTCACAGGGGATCTCCTCCATCACTCGGTCCTCGATCACCTGCTCGGTGCAGTCGTGAGTCTGTTTGTAGCCGTAGCAGCTTTTCTTGTAGGTGCCGGTGTTGCTGCTGTTAAAGGTCTTCATGGGCGGTGGCTTGGAGAAATCGTTGTGGTACGAGAGCTCCATTGAGCTGAGTGTGGTGCGGCTCTGCTTGGTGCTGCCGCTTGAGGGGGCCTGGGTACCACAGTGGTGCTCGTGGATGCATCGAGACATGGTGGAGGAGCGCCGCAGCTTATGGTAGCCGTCCAGATCTTCCGACAGCTCGGCCAGGTCTGACGACAGCTCCTTATCGCGGAGTGAAAACAGCTCATAGTTGGGGGGATCAAAGACCTCTTGGAAGCCGCCTTTGTTGAAGACGGCCGGACGACGGGCCACTACTTTCTTACGTGGTTGCTTCATTTGCACCAGGATGGAGATGATTAACAAAACCAGAACCACACCAGCAGAAATGCCAATTACTGTTCCGTGCGTTTTTGTGATTTGGTGAAACAGTCCCTTGGACTTTCTCTCTGAGGGGGGAGGTACAGACAATACATATAATATGTATTAATATTATAATATATTTAATATAGTTGCTCACAACATCAAAAACAGAGAGCAGTGAACAAAAGGTCTGGTATATAATTTATATTTATGCATTACGCAGATTATTTGATCCTAAGTAACTTAAATAGAGGAGCATGAACAATTCATCACAGAGCTAACAATACATGTCACATTTATTAGTAGGCTAGCTTTAAAAATGATAAAAGGATGCTGCTAATGGGGTGGTTTACAAATTTGGATTGTTTAATTGCTGGTAAAGAGGATGGTCTGAATAAAACATTTTAGTTTTACTTTTGTTTAAAAAAAATAACATATTCAAACAGCACAAATAGTGCAATGTAATGTCTTTCTAATGTCACAAAATGTATCTTTTTCAAATAAATTGCTTGTTTTCTTGTGTTACTAACTTTCTATTCATCACAGAATCCTGAAAACATGTTTCAGTTTCCACAAAAATATTAAGCAGTACTATGATTTTCAACACTAAGAAAAATAAAAATGTTTCTTGAGCACCAAATCAGCATATTAAAATGATTTCTGAAGGATCATCTGAAACTGAAGACTGGAGATGACTAGTAATGCCTTTTTCTTCATAGGATTAAATTACATTTTAAAAGATATTAAATATATATTTATAGAAAAAATGTGTTACAAAAACAGAATGGATTTATTCAGAGAAGCATAGCATTGGAACCACAAACAGAGGTTACGGTTTCGGGTGGTGAAACAGAAGCTGGTGTTTATGCAGTAACTCACCCTTGCAGTGGTTCTCATCCCAGGGGTAAACGCAGTTCTGAACGCCGTTGCACACCAATGAGTTGTTGATGCACATGTTGCTGTGACAGAAAAAGGTGCTGCTGGAGCATGGAGCTAAAACACAGAACAGATAGAGAAGATTAAATCTCTTAAAAACAAGGCCCCCCCCCCCCCATTCCTTTCTTCTCATAGCATGCCGTCTGCAGATACTTGTGCCTCATGCCTGTGCCACAGGCTGTGTAGCGGGTGTTGAGCACAACACTATAAATCAAATCTAACAGCCATCACAAAGCCCATCTGGCCAAGTTGCCATGAAGCTCTTGACTGAACGTACGCTTAGCATGCTAGTCAGAGCGGAGGGTAACGAAGAATGGAAAGCGAGGGAGAGGAAGAGATAAGCTTGTAATTGAAGGTGAGCGCTGATCTCTGGGGATGAATCCTTCAGGCTGCGTCTGTAAACCCTGACACTCATCTCCTCATCGCGTCTCCCTCTTTGAGCTGCACAGCCTCATCCCATCGGCCTCCATTTTATGCCAGAACACAAGCATCCTCCTTATATCTGCTGTGCTAGAGCTTGAGTGAGGAGGGGAAAATCTCATCCAGTTTATAACACTAAGTGCTTTTGACAGAGGGTTGAAGAGGTCGAAACTTTCATTTCCTGGCAACGGCTCCATGCTCCCACTATACTGCGCTCATTTCCAAAATTGTTAGACATTTCTTGCCTTCGAACAGTGGCCACTGATGACTGCCAAAGTCACACCATATCCCCTGATACATTATCGCTCATCAGAGGAATAGGGTGAGACGCCAAGAGTATTAGGTAGAAAAGAAACATTAAGGGTGATGATCCAGAGCAAGATGTACACCCGTCTGACAAGATGAGATGTGCTTTACCATTACCAAAGGGTTTGTGGTCAGTAAGATTCTTAACATTAGCTTTACCACTAAATTAATATGTTAATTCTGCAGTGATGCATTAAATGATAGTAAAATAGTCTTTTTTACAAATATGTTTCTTTCAATAGACCAAAGCATCCTAAAGCTAAACCATCCATCCATTCATTTTATATAGCACTCTTCTATGGTGTAATACAACACAGGTACAAATTCATTATACAATGATTAAAAAATTTTATTCCGTCATGAATTACTCACACTCATGTCGTTCCAAACAGTCCATGTGACACCAGTCTTAACCTCACTTTTGCAATGCTACGAGAATACTTTTTTTGCTCCAAGAAAACAAAAAACCTCCTTTACTCTTCTCCCGTGACTTACATCTTCCGTCACACCACATACACAAACTTTAATGTATTTGACGTAATCAGCCTCGTTTACATCCGGGGAGAAAGCATGTGGATGAACGGAATCTAATGAATATATGATGTTATTTTTGTTTTCTTTGTGCAAAAAAGAGCATCACAAAAGTGAAGTTGATCCACCGATGTCACATGGACTGTTTTACCGTTTTTTTTTTTTTATTCGTACTCGCTCCTCCTGAAACTAGCAACATTACTTATGGATCTGGGATCATTTCAGTTGTGTTGCTTACACAGAATTACATATGGAGGATCTTATGGCTCTCTGATATCATAAAAAATATCTTCATTTGTGTTCCGAAGATCAACGAAGGTCTTATGGGTTTGGAACAACATGAGGGTGAGTGATTAATGACAGAATTACATTTTTTTGGTGAACAAACCCGTTAACTATGGTTTATACATAATTTCCATGACAGAGTTCAAGATAAATCCTTTAATCAAATTACAGATGCTGCCTTCAAATGATTATGAAGTAGCAAGCAAACTATGCCATAGCGGCAGTCCTTCTGGTGCACTCATTGTCTGAAATGACTCACTGAATGAGAACTGGATGAGTGGACTAATGTAGGGAATAGGGAATGATAGGGGGAGATTTCGGATACAGCCCTCCTGTCAGCATTTAACAGGAGAAAAAAAAAAACGTATCGGTCGATGCCAATATTTAAAAACGGAATACCGCCATGGGTGATATATCGGTCAACCACTACATAAAATATGTTGTAATTAGGGCCGGGACTTTAACGTGTTAATTTAGATGAATTAATTACACAAAAATAACGCCTTAATTTTTTTTTAACGCATTTTAATAGCACTTATTTTTGCACCGCGGAACGTTTCTCACTGGATGAGTGAATGTAGGCTACTATATTTCTAAATATCCTATTGCTACACTTCTGTTGGACTTGGTTGAACAAATATAAACAATATTTTGTTGCTTATGTATTCAGTCATTATTCAATAGTATACTAAAAATCCATATGAAAAAACTTCTCACTGTTCTCAGGTCAAATATTAAAATGCGATTAATTTCGATTAATTAATTACAAAGCCTCTAATTAATTAGATTAATTTTTTTTTCGAGTCCCGGCCCTAGTTATAATACTTCATAATTCATGTGTTTGCTCAAATAAAGGCAGTCTTGGTGAGCATAAGAGACTCCTTTCAAAGATATTACACAAACTCAGTGACCTTAAACTTCTGAACGGCAGTGTATCTGTGTCACTGGATCAAAGAAAACTCAAATGTGAACATGTGTCTTAAACCAGCCCAATAACTGACCACATCATCTATGATTGTTAAACAAAAAAGCTCGTTATAGTGTGCATTTCTGATGGTAAAGGACAAATCCTCTTTAGTGTTCAGAGTGTATGTGATGTTTTGAAATACACTGGAAAAGAAAGTGAAATTGTTGCTCATTGCCAAGATGGTAGTCAAGGCATTAAATGAACCAACTAATCCAAACAAACTTGGCTGTGTCAATCTATTCCCAGCGCTGCAAGGCTTTCAGCAGTTCTACAAACACAGCGATGAAAATCATTTGCATTTGCCACTGCGTTTGCACTCTAAGCAAGATTAATATTCGAAAGGAGTTGACATTGAATGCTGCAATTAATTCCTCTGATTATTCTGGCATTTATTAAAAGTATTACAGACTAGAGCATAAATATCCATTTGCTCCATGGTAATTTTCTGCAATTTGCATACAACCTTTCAAAACCAACTCTCCTGAAAAGCAAAGCGGAAAGAAAATGTGATACATCATTCATACCAAAACATCTAACTCACCAAATAAAGCTTCATTTAGTGTTTTCTTTCTTTTCAGCAGGCGCAGATAACTTCCAAATTTCCATCAAGACTGACCCATTAGCATGAGAAATGTGCAACACTGCAGCCCTGTTATTTGATTTCCTATGCAAAGGTTGAGGGAGTAATTGGCTTTTTGATATCGCTGCTTTCTACAGAGATCACTTTAATTAACCTCACAGTGCTTAAATGGTCAATTTTTAAATGAATGCCGGCTTGTTCAAGTCAGCTCCCATGGATCATAGCATATTTCAGTCAATTATTAAACATCTTTTTTTCAGACATTTCAAGCAACGTTTGTGAGAGCTGATATCAATTATTGCATTATACATTTAAATGACAATATAGTGTAGCAGTTAAACAGAGATGTACAGCAGCATTCCTAGCATCATATTCAGTCGTTATGTTAATGGAATGGAATTTCAGTCAAAGTTAGCAAATTATAACCTAGGGATCTGTCCTGCTCGCTTTGTTTTTGTGCTGTTCTCATACTGCGGTTAGCAAGAACGCTTTCTAGCCTGGACAGGCAGACTCTGCCTAAAGCACATTACAAAATGAAATATAAATGATGTTTCTACCCAGCCTGCTGGCTCTAGCTCTTTTTTTTTGCTAGCTGACGTGGCACAGACTTCTCCAAAGGTCACATCCATCCATACTAACTTTTTTGTATCCCCATGAAAGCCACTGATTTGCCCATGAAATGCTTCCCACTGCAATAACACAAGCAGCTACTAATAGTCTTTACTGTGTGATTTAATGATCTGTATATTTGGCTCTACTTACTTTGTCTATGTCATTCTGTATTAGTTACCAGTATTGCACTTTTGAACGTTAAGAATTTCTATACTCACGATCTACAAATGAGGTGAAGAGCATGCGGAAGCGGCTGAGTCTGCTGCTCTCGTCGGCCCACATGCGCACAACGCCCATGCCAGTATCCAGCATCACGTCATTGGCCACCGTGCTACAGAACTTCGCTTTCAGGTTCTCAATGGCGCTGCTGCCATCATACACGGCCACAAAGTTCTTCTTGCACTCATTTGAGTGCTCCATCTGGTACTCCAGGAAGCGAAGGTATATCTGCAGGGATGAACAAATGCATCAGCTGGATTCAGCAAAATGCTGACTCGAACAGGAGAAGAAAGAATGCAGCAATTTGCAAAAAAGGAATTTCGAGCAGCACGGAAAACACTGCTGCAGTTTGGTCTGATACATACTGAACTGTCCTGATCTTTGGGGACTGCTTACTGAGAATAACAAAGAAAAAAAAAGCTCCTGGAAACGGTTTCTTTAAGACGCAGGCACAAAAGATCACAACAAAGTTGGCCCTCACAACTCTAATGACTTATCTTCATGCTTTGTAATCACTCACTCCTTTGCCAAGTTCTGTAGGGAGTCTTTTTAGCCTGCTAAGTGTTCCGGTCTGCTTAGTGCAGGTGAGTGTGTAATCCGTGGGCCATCTTAATGCCGTTTTCTTCCCTCAGTCTTATTCCTAGTACTTGCTGATTCGGCTCTATCTCCATTTCTGCATCATTGGCCTAATACTTGCTGCTGCTGCATTGCTAATTTGAGCTCTTGAAAAGTTTTCTCAGCAGAAAAAGGGTGATGGCCTCCTGTGGTCTCGTCAGGCCCTGGTTTTAGGTGCTCATATATCTGCTTGTGGCAGAAGAGCAGGGTCATCTCATTTGAACCGTGCAAGTTAAGGAGAATCGGAGAGGGTCACCTTGGACTGCGGAGGGGCACGGATGGTCCAGATGCAGTCCAACGCATCTCCATTTTTGATCTTATCCTCTTCTTCCACCTGACTGGAGTGGATGACTCCATCTGTACCACTTATCTCGAACTGGCAATCTGACGAAGAAAAAGGGTGGAAGAGTGAAATTAGGAAAAGCAAAAAACCTAAAGTGGCACTAGCTCAAAGAACGGAAGAGAAAGCAGTGACTGCAAATAGGAAGCAAATGGAGGGTTTTTGGAGAAAACAGAAATGGAAAACCCAACAAGCGACAGAGTCAGATAGGCAGCATAAGACCAGCAGAGAGAGGGAGGAGCGGAGGATGTCAGTGGCGGATAACCCACAGCCTGCCGCAGAGAATAGAAAGCACTTGAGATGGAATTGAAGTGGGGGGTGAAAATATTGAGGGGCTTACCTGGAATTGGATTTAGCAATCCACCGACGTGCAAATGAAAATCTGGGTCTGAAATGATAAGACAGATATCGCATTACCCAGATAGCAACACGCTGGAAATCCCATGCTCCAAACGTGCATTAAAATCCAGTTTAAGAGAGCCTCGGGTGCTGCGGAGCAAAGATCTGCCGTTTGATCTAATAAACAGTGTTAAGTGTTTGTCCTATTTTGACCTTAAGCACACAGAACATCTGAGCTGCTGCATATGAACAGGATTTGGTCCATATTTTTAATACCTAAAAATCAAATGAATCAAGCTGCAGTATTTGTATTCAAAGTGAAAGCAGAGCAAGGTATGCACGAATATTTCAGGATACACTGTAAACATGTTAACATAAAAAAATGTACTTCATGCGGTAATCTCTAAATAGATTTTACTTAAATAAAAATATTCTAATACAAATAACAATGTATCAAACCTTAAGTAAATTCAAAAGATTACATCAGGTGAAAATAGCTCCATAAGGCAAACACTACAGGTTTCCACTTTTTAAAGTGTATAATAGTGGCAATAAATAAAAGAAATTGCTGTGAGAAGTTGGCCACTGAGGATTTTTACAAAACTCTTGTGAAATCTCGTTTACATAAGGAAGGTGGTCGTGTTTATATGCAAATGTAATTAATTTTAACAAAATGGAATCAGATTACAAAACCATGAATACAAACTCCTGTGCATGCATTAAGTTAAGCATTGCTGCAATGTGAAACAGGCAAGCAAGAACTCTACAGCATCAAGGCCACTTCTTTAAATTCAGGACACATTTATGAAGCAAATACACCAAACTGCCTGCTTTCACTGTCAGAGTTACCTGCTATAAAAGTGTATTTGACGCGGAAACCTAAGCCTTCAAGCTCCTCGTCGCTGGTGAATTTAATCCACATGAAGCGGCCCGTGGAGGTGACCACGCCTGGACTCTTTGGCCCACAGAAGCGATCAATAAGAGGGGAAAAACCAAAGGGACCATCCCTTATCTCAATATGGTCGAAGCGGCACTCGAAGGAAGGCTCGATATAATATGTTTTGTCAAAGGCCAGCTGAATTCTCTGCCGAGGGAGAGCTGCAAAAGAGAGGGAATCAAGAATGAAAGAGCAAACAATATATTTAGTTTCGAACGGTACAGTATGTGACACTGTAACTTGTGCTGGAGGAAGCAATTGTCTATTATGCATTACACCTTGCAGAAACTGAGCTAACACAATATCCTACACTGTACAATTATAATATGCCAGTCAAACACAAACTCTCATCCAATTCAGTTTATGAATGATTACATTATATAACTTTTTTAATACTTTATCCTAAATTGTGGATAATTAAGCTATATACCATATGCATTTCTGGAGTGTTAAAGATTAAAAGAAAAAATAAGAATCGTACAGAACCAAAAACCGTGACCCTAAAACCGTGATACAAATGAACCGTGCCACCCCTACTGCACACACACACAAAAGGAAATTTATCAAAAAGAACAATACAGGTTTTACATCCATTACGTCCAGTGTCCACATTATCAAGAGACAGTGTACTGCAAATGAAGATGAATTTTCTTTCATAACCTTGTTGAAAGAACACGATAGGCCATTATACTGCAATGCACATCTCATTTGAATTCATTTTGATTTATTAGTATGAATAGAAGAATGTCCACAGTAATCTCCAATTTGTGTTGTACATAAATACACAAACATGTAGTACAATGAAGCAACCACTATCCACTAACTAAATTTTGAATTTAGGTCACCTGCTTGAGGCACAACAACCATAATCATATCAGTCCCTGAAACAAATAACCAATGTCACTGTTGATTTAGGTTTGTTCGTCTGTATTTGCTGCTGCTTGCATTAAAACCACAAACTCTGCATATTCTACAGTTATTTATCAAGAAAAAATAGCTTATTTTGGTTCTACATATAAAGGTATGCAAATAAATATGCATAGGATTGCTACTATCCATTCAGTTAAATAAGTTCCTACGGTAAATATAACATAATTTAGGTCATCGAGTAATGTTGAAACTCCATAACATGCAAGTATTTGTTAAAATGCTCATACTCCATCTACACAGTCATGAAACGACAATCATCTTAAAATGCATGTTGAAAGGAATGAAAGGGGAAATGCAACCTATTTTAGCCACGTTTATTTTTTCAACAAACATAAATAAAACCGAAATAAATGCTTATATAATTTCAAATGATGATACGAAAAATGATATATGCTTTTTCTTCCCCGTAAAAGACACGAATCTGTCACAACGTATTGAATGTATGTACATTTGTTTCGCCCACAGGGGGCGCTTTTGCACTGCTTCAAATACTGTTATGCAGTACAAAATTGTCATTTATACTTGTAAGATGCTCCAGAAGATATGATGCTGTTCAAAGAATATAATTAATGTTGTACATACCATAATAATAAAGAAAAGAGTTCCTTAGCACCTAGAGGCAAAATCTAACACTCCTTTATTAGTAAACATTGTTAACTTAAGGGCAGACATCAATCATGCTGTCATTAACAGTTACTGTCGGTTTGACATCTAACAGCTGAAGAATAGCCGGAGAGGCTGCCTTCAGTTGCTTTTAGGGAGGTTACCTTCTAGGATGTACACACACTCCTTGTTGGGCGGATAGGAGTTGGGATAGTTTGGAGATGTAAACAGGCCTCCATTGATATTTCGAGTCCACTGGCCGCATTGCTCAGCGTTAGACAGAGATTCACCCGCATTCTGCGTCTCTGTGAGAACGGAGAGATGAAGGGGGGATAGAGGAAATTTGTTTGGCATTTGGCATTTTGTTTGAACAAAATAAACGAAAGTGCATCTAAGATTATCAATCACTGAAGCAGACTGAAGAGACTTGAGTCAGTATTTTTGCAGATGGTCAACAGCTGACCATACCGATTTGACTCAGAATTTGTACATGTTTATTTTTAGCTTACAAAGAAATGCAACAACAAATATTTCAACCCTAGATCCACTTGTCTGATTGAAAGCAGCATTTCTTGCATTTTTAATGAGTTTTAAACTCTCCATTTACTGGCCATTTACCCACAAACTGTTCCGAAACTGAAAGCAAAAGGAGCTGCATGGAAACCCTCTGCAAGCGCCCGGTGGAAAAATGTGTACAGGACTGTCACAGTTGACAATTCGAATATGAGTGTGATAATGTGTGAGTCATACCTTTAATTCTCTGCGCCAGGGCAAATCCCTCTTCTATTACAACGAGGAGAACCCAGGCTGGAAACAAAAGAGAGCAAGAGCATGTCAAATGTTAGCAGACACAAATAGACATGTGACATCACATTCTAGCCACAGTCGTGTCCTTCATCTGACACAATGATCAGGACACCCACGGGAAATACTTAATCAGTATTGAAAAATGAGCATACTGGAAATGACTTGGATTTTTAAGTATTCAGATATTGGATATTGAACAGAATCCAGTCTCGTCTCTCTCTCTCTCTGTCTGAAAACAACTGTTCTAATGGCACTGATTCATTGTGCAGAGGCAAAGGCCATGGGCTTTGTGAGGCACACCGATCACACCAAACTCCTCTATTACTCTCCAAGCCCCGCATCTGGACAGGAATAAATCTGTCAGACTGATCAAACGTTCAAGATCCTTGTCGTGTCAAAACACGTCTTGCACTAGACACCCATCTGTGACACAAGGCCAAAGATTCCCTGCCTCGAAAATTTATAGTAAAACGACAAAGTATCACACGTAGCCACACTGTTGATTTAATTATGATGCAATATTAATGTCTTTCCTTCTGGTTTCATGAGAATTAATTATCTAGGCAGCAAAATAAAGCATAGAACAGTCTCGAGTGTGTTTATGGCGTTGGTCACTCAACTGGCAGTTAACTGATATTCGTTTTCAGGCTAATCAGTTTCCATTCATACAGTATTCCAGTATAGTATATAGTACAGCATGCCTCTGTTTTCATTCTAGTATACATATAAAGCCAACGTGGCTAATGAAATCAAAAAAGACCCAATTTCCAGGGTAGTTGTCAAAGATCGGTAAACTTCTATGAGTTAGTGGTGATGAGCAGAACAAAACAATCACGTGTTTCCGCTACTTCATAGACAAAGAGATTGATTATAGCATTTAGAAAGCAGATGTCAAATTTATCATCACTCCCACAGACAACTGATAATGTTAATTACAGTGGAAACACGTCCTCAAAGTCCACCCAGCTTTCTGTTTTCTGTTCAAGACCCTGATAGCACACATTCATCTAGGAGATGTCTATTTGATGTCTGCTTTTACATCTCCAAGACATATTATTTAGGTTGTTTGCTCATCTGCAACAAGTCTTTTGGACGTCTGCTTTTAGATGTCAAATAGACGTCTATCACATGTCACTAAGATGTTTATGATTTATAATGTACGGTAAACTGACATCTGATAGACGTCTGCCAGCAGATGCTTTCCAGATCAAGAGATCTTTAACAGACGTACGTGCGCTATCTTCAAGAAGAATCGTCGTTTGGCGACCCAGCATTGTTAGGAAACCATTCAGTACCTATTTTAAAGACATTTTAATCAAGATTCCATTACATATAAAATAGCTATTATATCTTGCTGATGACTACGTAAAATATATATATAAATATGTTTTCTATATATAAAAATATTCTATGTATAAATAATATCTAATATATTTAATATATATATAAAAAATACTGGAATTCGCGCAAGTGGCAATTTGTTGCTATGGTAACCAGAGACGGTATCACTTCAGAAAAGTAACCGTTGCATCGCAGGTTATGAAAAAAATACTGAAATTACTAGAGATAACAGTCATTTTTAATTATTATTATTATTATTATTATTTTATCTTAAATGTCATATCCTTACAAATTTAGGACAAAAAACGACCTCCTGAGGGCGCAGCTTTCTACATTTATTAGCGCACTCATACCACTTTTGTTTTAAAGATGAAACATCTGTATGAATATGAGGACAGGGGACAAGTGATGTGTTACATGTAGCGTATTTCATTTCAGATGGGTTTCAAACATTACCTTGACCCCAAAAGTAAAAGGCAAGTCACCTATTTTGACCTGACAAGGAAGTAACCATAGCAACAGCACTTTTAAGTAACGTTATTATCATCGGACGAAACACGGTAATTGTTTTTCATTTGATTATATCATTAAAAAGAAGAAGAAAGATTGAAATAGAAAAATATTAGGATTTGTAATGTTTGGCTAACTGAAAACAAGTCTATTACTGCTCGGGCTGGACCTCAACCGACTGTGTTTACCGTTACCTTGACCTGAAATAATCCCGCGCCGCCGCGCTGCTTCAGATTAAATGCGTGTTCGGTAAAGAACAGTCAAGTGATGAAACACCACTGAAGAGAGGAGGAGATGTCAGACAAACACACATGAAAGATGAACTCTCCGGGGATTCTTGATCTTGTGTGATATGAGATCAACACAAATATTTTAATAGCCCACAACTTGAAGGGAAAGGCAAATGGAAAAAGGCTTAAGTTAATTAAATCGATTTTTGTCCTTAAAATGAGGATGTAATAATGGCTCCAGATCACACATAGGATTTTCTGCATGAATTATCTTGGCTGCTGTCTGGTTTCAAATGAGCACACATCTGGGATAAGCCCCATGGGACAAAGCGTTAAAATGTTATGATGCGTTTGAGCAATGTGTCCATACAAAACCCAAACATATCTCTCTACTGAGGGGGGAAAACAACTTTATCCTCGCTTTTTCATGCGTTAATTGACGAGCTATTCCCCACCGAACTGTAGAGCTTAATGTCGTTTGGATTAAACGCGGTGCTTTACTATAAGGTTAATTAAAAACAGGTGGCGATTTACTCATAGTGCTGTTAAATACCTACCGTCTCCTTCTTTTCTTTACAAAAACGGATCTTTGTTTGTGATTCTGATGCCACTCTCGCATTCAGCCAAATAGACATAACAGACAGTTGCATTAATAGTCACAGAGGCGTTATAAGCAAAAGAGTACAATCTCAGAATCAGCAACGCTTTGGATGTAGTTCAAATGTGCAATAGAGCAGCTGATGGAAAAATCATTTAAGTTAGAGAGAAATTTCGCCAGCATACTCTTTCACGTTCATCCAAAACACAGAATTAGTGAGTTTGTGACTCATTTTAGAGCTTGATCTTCTTCATGGGCCTTAATTCATAAAGACATGTGGTCATATCTTACATGACAGTGCCCGCCTTGTGTTTGCACGAATAATGGTGAACAACATATACACATATTTTGGGAATACTCGCTACCACATCTTGCCTGGTTTGCATAATCTGAATTAATTTGCTATCAGGGAGTTGAAAACGAAAACCAAATACGGCTTTGTCCATGTGCATTCAGCGAAACCTCGATGCACACGGTTCATCAGTAGAGAGGGGGTCATGAGGGCTGGGGAGCAGCAGCTCGCGCTCCAGATGTGGCACGCGGGAGCTGTCACTTCAGCACTCGCGCGCTGCTTCTGCAAATGCCACGCGCTCACGCGGCGAAGTTGGAAGAGGCGCTGCAGAAACCCGACGCAACTCGCCTTTTGTTCGCGGCTACACACATTTTAACGTCCAAATGGCTGCTTTTGACGGCTAACAGTAGCACGGTATTTTCCCATCATACAAATGAGCAACGGATTCATGAAAGCGAAGTAAATAACGAACCGGAATTGATTAGCAAGAAGCGGCACATGCGAATACACAAAAGCACACCTGTAGGTGGCGACGCCACGGTTAGCGCTGGAAACTCTGAACTTGTTATTACGGCTGTGTGAATGTTGAGCTGTATTTATTTTGTTGCAGATACGTCCGTATAAAACCAACCCAGCGCTGTGTTTTCAGAAACGCAAAACACAAATGTTGGTTGAAACTCACCTCTGTGCATTTCCTCTCGTTGTGAATTACCGCTGCTTCCACCTTTAGTGAGCTTCGCAGACTAGCTTTATCTCTCCATTTGAACAGACCTACAAATCCCAACTTTTCTTCGACCTCATTAATTCCATTCCTCGAGCTGGAAAGAAACCACCGTATTCCTCTCAGAGAACACGCGCCTCAAGTCCGCCTGGCAGGTTGTAAAAGACTGAATTAATAATCCTGTTGAGAAATGTGCTTTGTAAATCCACATGCAGTGTGACACCATTGAAAATACGCGGAGCGTCCGGGGAGAGCCGCGCGTCTGCGGGAGTCTCGGGCTGAACTGAGGTGATCGCACTAAACGAGGCTCATTTGAGCTCCGGGCGCTGCTCGCTTGAATGAGCAGCTTGTGCGCATGCGCACTCCACTAGAATACGACGCGGTCAAGTTAAGGTGACGTGATTCGCCACGGCCTAGGCATCAAGTCTATCGATTTATTCTTTATTGAAGAGTTGGGTAATTTTAAGTTTGTTATTTTAAACTATAAATGTAGTCAATGTAGTCAAACAGCAGCCTCCGGTTATGAATGCATTTACATCATTAGGCGATTCTGTTTTTTGTCTGGACACTTCTCTCCATGAATGCACCTTGTGAATACAAATACGTTTTTTTCCCTTCTCAGAGTACAAGACGTGATGAAGTCATTGCCGATGACTAGTATCTTCTGACTCATCTGCTGTATCTTCTGGAGATGGAGATGTGAACTGTAAGTGAATTTCAAATCAACTTGACGCAAACGCAGAAGGTAACAAAGCATTGGTCATGTTTATTTTCAATACAACATTCCAAAAGACATCTACTGACAAACAGCATTTCAACGCAACCAAAAACGTTTTGAGAGCCATTAATTAATAATTAAAACAGAGCACAGATGCACAACCTGTTAGGACCAATATGCACCTGACCAGAAACAATTAGAGAAAACCATCTGCAATAATTGCAGGCCAGTTAACATGCAGGTCTAGTATGCAGCTGTATTATTGTGGCTTGTCAATTGATTTAGTCTTTGATAGTGAAATCACTTAATTAATGTGCATATGGTGCACCGTAACAGCACCATTTTTAAAGGTAAAAGACATTAGCATATAAATCAATGCATGGATCAAAGCACCTGTCAGATATATACAGCTAAGAATTAAACCCTTCACACTGAATATTCCTCAGCAGCACGTTAATCATTTCCAGTGTTTTAAAAACAAGAAATAAATAATACCACTTAGAAATCAAGGAAAAGTAGGCATACATGACAATGGAAAAACAACCCAGAGTTTAAGGATCGATAACAGTGCCTTGCAATCGAAAAGAAGACGGACACAAAGGGAATTACTAGAGTGCTAACAGAAGAGAGTGCAGAAACAGCAACCTGCTTTATGTTGACTGTGGGCAATTAAGATTGGGGACTTGACTTTCTTTATGATGTTGATATCTAGTGTCAAATTAATGAATCGAAACATTGAACTCTGGAGAATCGTTTGAATGTGTTTGGCACAGAGTGTTGAGATTTTAATGCAATACTTTATTGGGAAACACTGACTCCATACAGCTAAATGCCTATTAAAATCAGTTTGCAGAGGACACCTTTGTTAAAAGGGGGCTCAGAGAGAGCTTACATTCAAAGGGTTTATTTAGTAAAGAGGTTCAGTGAATTGAAAGAACTATCACACAGTCATATTCATAGACACAGAGGCTGAAAATTAATTAAGTCCTTCAAAACACGAAACAGAAAACTTGAAACAAAACCAAAAGAGAAAATGACCGGTTCTGTTTCTGCCTACTTGACATTTACCATTCACTTTAACTACACAGACAAAGAAAGAGCTTTAAAATAACATGTTTATCTCACACCAAATTACAAAAATGGCACAAAATACTTTACTCTCTTCTCAGTGTGCAAACATCATTATGTGTTTAGGATCATGTAAACAAACATGACAGAAACATACCTCTTCTCTTCAGAAGTCAACAGATCCACAGAGACACAGCACTGTTCAAAATAGTCATATTTAGATGGATTCCTCTGCTTTCAGACATTACTAAATGCATAAAAATGCTCCAGTGTGGAAAATAAATAAACCATTGAAAAGAAAGACCCGATCTTCACAGCGTTTACCCACAACGCTCTCAGGTTTCTTACATGGCATCAAAATGGAAGCGATGGGCCTCCTGTCTCTTCTCCCGGTCATCTGCTTTCTGTAACACAAAAACAGCCAAAGTTTGCTTTCTGCTGTAACTTCACGGTCCTGAAAAGCAAAAGCTGCGTCTCACACCTTAACTGTGCCAGTGAGCCGAATGCAAACACGATACAATGGTGTTCGATACATCAGGAGAGGAAAAGGACAGACACAAAGAGAGAGAGAGAGAGAGAGAGAGAGAACTCATTACACACACAATGGCACACTTTACCACGGCGAAATACCTCTGTGTGCGATCACAGATAGAGCCAACACCAGACACTTGCTGTCCGAGACTGATAATAACACACACTGCCAAGCCTGGAAAGTGAGCATGTGTGTGTGTGTGTGTGTGTGTGTGCTCAGTGATTATCCTGTCTCGGCGATGGCAAAAACGATGTCTATTCTCAGCTAGTATAAGTGACTCACACATCGGGTCCCTCTGTGAAACACTTGTGAATTGGCTCTCCTGTTCTACGAGGGTCATTTATAAGAATGTCTTTTTAGCTTTAGGTTTGTCGTTTCCCACATAGTAACGGTGAAAAGCACGTCGGTCATAAGCAAAATGGCAAATCAGTTAAGAAGGAAAAAAAGCAATGTGCCAGACAGACATAAGAAGGGATTATTTTCCTTTTCAAAAGGACTTTATATCTCACAGACCATGCAAAAAGAGCCTGAGGCTTTGACTGAGCGCTGTAGAGCCCTACACTATCTGCTCAGGAGCATCCCGATGATATCTATTCACGAGATATACTGCCATACGTTGGATTTTTCCACATGATACGGTGCCGAGTCACATCAACATCAGTATCCGTCGACTTTCATTGCCATAATTGAGGGTTGTAGTGCAAATACATACCTACGGTTCATCCCCATTTCAGGTCCATTTAAGTGTGTTCAGTGAGTCACAGGGCAGTCACAGACTCATTGATTACTCTGTCATGAGTGCTCGCCTTAATTACATAGTCAGTGATAAAAATAGGCCGTGTGCTCATTCAAGCTCAGGATTACTAAATAGCAATACTTGCAGTAGTAGCATGTCTGGCCGCTTTAGTTCTTCCAACAGCAGCCTGTAAGTAATAGTACTGTAATAGTCTCCTTCAGATAAGCTTCCAGCTATTTAATGATGCAAATTCACATGATATCTAACACTGGCACAGTACCAAGGGAAAGTTCAGATTCTAAATTTTTTGCTGTTTTTGTTGCAGAAATGCATCTTGGATTCCTTCACCACACGCTGGGTTTGACGTGCGCTCTCCAACAACAACACCTCAAGGCGCTGACGTGCTTGAACATACATATGAACACAAAACCAGGTACTGATGGAGCCGTAGGCAACATATAGTACAGCATCTATATACTGACAGGCTGACATTCACATGACCCACACACATCCGCAGTCTCCTGCATGGAGGAGGATTAGATGCAGTCGTGTTGCCTCAGAGGCAATTTTATAAAGACCTTTCCATGTCAATATCCTGTTCTCCTATTATAATTTAATAAACAGATCAATATTACAATATTACATGACTTAATCAAATAAATTCCAGTGCATGTTTTGCTGTACACTCGTCACATACTTGTAATATGGGTTTGTTTTGAATAGCAGGTTTAAAGTTGGAATGGACTCCATTATTTTTTAGAAATGCATCTAATTGTGAACAATTCATCTTTGCTTGTTTCATCCAAAATAAATAAATAAATAACTGGCCCTCGAATGTTGATTCATAACAGGATCTTTGAGTTAAACAATAGACGCTAAAACATTTCATTTACATAAACCTCTCTCTTCTTACAACTGATTGCAAGCTCACATTCAGATGTGCCTACATCCAACAAAATTGGTTTCAAAATATATATATGAAAAAACACCGAAAAAATAAGACTTCTCGCTGCTACTTTTTTTGGGTTGCCACCTTAAAATTCTGGGCAATACCAAAAAGTCAATGCTTATTTAATTGGAATTTGCAGATAAACTAAATTGATGATTTTTGCTCTAAAAAACCCTAAATAACCGATTTCTAAAGGAAACGCATGGTGCAACTGTTTCTCGTTCTTTTTGAGTAACTGAGATGGTGTAGCTCCTATTGCCATTATAATTCAAAAATTAAATGAAAACATTTTTTTGTTGTCATCACGTCTTAACACATCTCTTCAGGCATTTCTTTAAGTGAGGATGTCTGCACGCAGGAAGACAAAGTGTGTTTCTGCCCCATGCAGACATGCAAATGATACAGAACACCTCGGTACCTCATCTATTTGTGTCTTTCCAGTGACATTGAGCAGGATGAAGAGAGGAGCCGGAGGCAAAAAGGAAATACTGCATCTTATCTTGCTCTAATATTGTGCCCCTCCCACAGGGATGCAAATGGAATGGTCTGCAGAAAGGGAGCGATCTGCTGAGTCCTCTCCAAATGCTATTTTCACAGGCACTACAGGTTGCCCTCTCTTATCTACTAAAGCCACTTCAATTACAAGCTGTCATGGTGCGCAATGAAGATGGAGGGCAGAGACAAAAAGAGAGAGAGAAAAAGCTTTGTATATCTGATATTTTAAGCCATGTCCGAAGAGAACATGCATTTTCATGAGGGGTCACATGCAAATTTGCACAAAAGGACACAATAACGCTCATCCTTGTCCTGAAATTCCATGCAAAAACATTTAAACAAATGCAGCTCCCTGACTAGAAGCAGGGCATGTTTGGGGAGCTGTGCTATATTTGGATCACGAGAAGCTGCAATAAATGGAGAGAGTCGCAGAAAAAGCGAGCGATAATGTGTTACAGTCTGGTAATGTAGCAACATTCAATAATAGACCACCTGCAGCCTACACAGCTCACAGCGTTGGTTTGTGCAGAGAAAAACCAGGCTGTGGAGCTTCTTTCAGACAGACGGAGGAAAACGGCCCGCTTCCTGACCTTTTAATAGCTGAATAAGTGAGCAATGCTAATCGGCACCTGAACATGTGCATCAGGAAAGCCCATGCTCCATCAAGCAGTCATCAAGACAAGACAAAGAGCCAAAATACTCCCTCTCCAGGCCTTTCTTCAGCCTCTCTCTTCCCTTTTGTCAAATATAAAATTGCATGGCTGAGGAAGAGAGATATGGAGCCAGCATGTTATTTTAATGCAGTGTCAACTCCAATGAAGGTCGTGTAGTGGGAAGCGCTTCCCTGAGCAGAGAGCAATTATGGTTTTCAGCGCGCATAATCAGGCACCCACAGCAGATGGCTTTGAGAGGACGCCAACACCAGAACAGCTCTTCACTCCTCACACACATGCGCACTCACTCAGAGAACCGCCAGGACCGGCATAACGCCTTTGAATACATGAACACAAACAGCCGCTCTTAAAAGGACACAAAGGCTAAAAAGGTGTCCCAATAAACACCCTGCACACAACTGGGTGGTAGAGTGGGGAAAATAATGAAAAAATATTGCTTTGTCTAACCAATGTTTGCAGACCTTGACAGTAGGGCTGCACGATACATCGTTTCAGCATCGTCATCGCAATGTACGCAAGCGCGGTAGTCACATCACGGCAGTCACGATGCAGGGCAAAATTAAAAAAAAACATTATGTGTCTGATTTAAAATGTACTATTTCTAAACTTTCAATACACAGATCTATATTTGTCTAATATAAAGTTATTAACGCGGGATGGGAGAAAAGCGCTGACATGGAAGATTTGGTTGCAAAAAGGATGATGCTGACCTAACACATGGCTTTGTCGAAAGTGCCTGGCATCTGTTGCCACAACTTGCGGAAACACTACGTACAAAGTACTTTATGATGAATGCAAAGCCAGATCAGATTACAGTCCAAAGCAAAAAACTATTTCGGATGGGTTTGCCAGTGGGAAGCCTTACGAGAAGGGCTCTAAGCAACATAAAAATGTCACTGATGCTATTACGTTTCACCTTGCGAAAGGCATGGTAACAATAAACACGGTCACCCAGCAGGGTTTTACAAACATGATCCACTCGCTTGACAAACGTTATGCTATGCCGTCACACACTTATTTCATTTCAGGGTTTTGATCATACTTTTACATATTTTATTCTTTGAAAATGCTTACCCCAATTATTCTTTAATTATTATTTCATTTTTAAGCAGTTCAAAACACCTGATGGACATAAATAAATGTATATAATCGCATGAAAAAAAATATTGCAATGTAATTTTTTCCCAATATTGCACAGACCTACTTGACAGTATGCCATTACTTTAAATTTACTTCTGTGTTTTCAAACACGCATCCTGTGATATACATTTGTAGATCTACAGGACCCTCCAAAAGTTTGGAAACTCCCTAGGCAAGGGTTTTGAGCAATATTAACATAAATCCTTAACAAGACAAAACAAGCTTTTACTCTACATCTTAAACCTACCCATACCACCAAACCTGCTCCTAACTTCACCCGTATCCCACTTCAATAGCAGCAGAAGTGTTTACAATACAATATCAACACAATATGTACACTGTATTATTTTTAGGCCACCTAATATAAAGTGGGACCAGAAATCCCAACTGAACAGCAGCTTGGCGAGGCTGATCTTATACCAGCTAAGCATGCTTTTTTCAATAGGGAATTTCTAGAGCTATATATATATATATACACACACACACACACACACACACACCAACTGTAAACTGAAAGACTAGTTCTTCAGGAAAGACGGTTTAAAGTTGTGTTGCACAGAATGTTACACATGTTCCTGCACTCAAAAACACTTAAAAACAAATTAGAACAGAATGCAGTGGTCTTTAAAAACTTTAAAAAGTTGGACTATTTTAAACTTGAAATGTAGTCTTAAAACAGCATGGGATGTGACGCAACCGTCAAAAATATCTGTCTGAATGTGTATAGCTGTAACTTTTCTGAAAGAGTTGCACCATGCAAACTGTAACAGTTAAAAGCCCAGTGCGGCACGCTAATTAAATTTTAGATCAACTCATCAACCTCACAAATCAGTCGTGGGACAACTAGCTGATTAGCCGACGGTTCTGACCCATTCTGAGTGTTTAAAGGAAACAAATTCACACATTCAGAGAGACAGACAGCGCACAAGAAAACAAACAATCACCTTCCCACACACAAAGACAAAAACTCCAGCGTTCACGTGCACAAACTCACACACAACACCCTGGAGGACATGTTGTGTGGGATAATGAGGAACAGATTTGATATGCTGAAAGGACAGAACAAAGCAATTAGCGGCATAGCAGTGTGTGTGGAGCACCCTCAGAGAGCGCCAGAGGGCAGGGCCACACACAGACACACCCATCTGCTCAGATCTTCACACACATGTGCAGAACAAAGGCTAAGGGATGAGTCTGTGAGGCCGCAATCCTTCACTGCTGAAGAAAACGCAGATGCATCCACAGTATGAGCAAGTGATGCACAATCGGCCTCAGATAAGAGGACCGAGAGAGGCTGGAAATAAAAGAACGAGATGTTTGTTCTCACCTTCTCCTGCCAGTGCAGTATCCCGATGATGACGAGAATAAAGACGCAGACGCCAATCAGTGCTATCGCTGTCAATAAGACTATATTACTGGGGGTTAGGTAGAGCTTTGCACTCCAGCTAGAAAAACACAGACAGAAAGACAAAAGAAAACTTTTCAGAGCACCGTCTTTAAAACTTTAAACATCATTCAAAACTCTGAGAGAGCACATGAAGACATTACACCGAGCGAAACCTGTGTAGATCATCAAAACGGTGACATGTGGAGTTTACAGCACTGAAGAAAACTCTTATTAGCTCTGTGTACCTTCATGCGCGAGCTTTAATGCGATGATTCAAAGAACCCGAGAAAGCTAAATATAATCAGTCCTGACGCATTCTCTGGCAAGCTGTAACATCAGGACATCAAGATGAGCCGCTTTAAATAACAGACGGAGAGCGCGTGAGGTGGAATTCTCTCCCTTTACTGGAGACAATGGTACGAGAGATGCTCTGTTTATCATTGCGAATTGTTTGAAAGCAAAACGGCAGCTGAAGAAGCCCGGGTCTGTGGGGAATTACAGGGAAATCAAGTGATCTGTTCAAATATTTATGATAGAGATTGGTGGACAGCTTCATTAAGATACATTTTGGCTGTGCTGGTAAACATATTAATGCACGGTCTTGATTAAGGCTGGTGACAGATGCAGTGACAGTGAAACTGCTTTTAATTACTTGAACAAGTTTATTATGCTTTTAAGTTTATTCTCTCGAATTGGCTGCGAATTTGCATCTCTACTGGATATTAGTGAATGCAGGAACTATTTGTAATAAAATTGTATAAAATAATAGTAATTAGTCTATGGACGACAATATAATTATGTATTTTATTTATTTATTAATCAATGAGAAAATAAATGTACAACAAATAATTAATTAATGAATAATTGATAGTTACTTTTAACAGTATTGCATGTATAATTGGCTAGTACTCTTTTCCATAAATACAAGTTCATTTCAGACTTTGTACATAGATTATGTTTGTGTGTGTGTACCTGTGAGGGTCTTTCTGTGGGAATGGTATAACGATGAGCTGGGAGTTAGGAATGATAGCGGTCCATTCATGTTTCCTCACGTCCTGCAGGAGAAAGAATATTAGTACCATTGCCGTTACGGAAATTACAGCACATTCAATTTCTGCAGCTGTGCTTTGGCAAACATGAGCTAGAGCTGATGTGCCTCTGTGGAGGATGGGGGGGATTTGCAGGAGATTGTATTATTGTATAATTGGACGTTATTGAAGTGAGGGGTCTTAACGGAGAATGTTTAACACATGTCTATCTTTAGTTATCATTAAATACATATTGGCTGATACAATGTTTCAACTTCCCTTGTCACCCAATTTAGCCCACATTTAGAGTGTTTAACTAAACTTTCACAAGCTAGATGGAGAGCTGCACTTCAGGTGCAGATATTCTCAGCGTGAAGTGAAGCTTCGGTGCTATTACTGAAGCGAGCGAGAGAGATGAGTCCAATCAGAGGATTCAGCATCACTTTAAAGTGCAGATGAGTAGGTGGGAAGCCATTTGCAGGCAGGTGATCAAAGCTACACAAAACAAGTTTTAAAAATATCTGTGAAGTTCAACTATGTTACCACAAACTGGCTACAGCCCAATCAAATCCTTCAGCCGCTAACCGTGTGTATGTTGTTCACTTCAAATACTCTACGCAGGCCAGCCCAATTGCTATTATGTACTCTTCTCTACGAGCAATACTAATAACAATTAAGCACTGAAAGAACTAACACATTAGAGCAGATGAAAACAGCCTCTTCTGTCCGTGTTGAAATCATAAGTCTTTCAGTAGGAGAAACCGGCATAATTTTCAGTGCGTCATGCAGTTAATAAGCCTCCAAACATGAAGCAGCATCAACAGTCATCTATTCCCCCAGCTATTTGCAAAAAAGTTCATTAGAGGATGGGAAATCTCTGGAAGCTTTAATGTATTAGGAAGACAGTACCTCGATCAATTACAAAGGTAATTTTCCCTCTTCAACTTGTTTCTCGACAGCAATTAGTAGCAAAAGCTAAATCCGTCTTATTAAGGGAATCCTCCAGGGGTACAGATTTTAATTTCCGACAACACATTTATCATAACTCAACGTTACGGTATTAGCATGAACACGCACGGTTGAGGAAGAGTGTGGGGTCTAAACTAGTTATTTAGCGAGTAAGGATGAGGCTTGCAAATGGAAGGGAAGGGGTGGTATTCAGTCTCCCTGTGGGGTGTCGAGGCTCTGCTTACTGTGGAGGTCAACCGTGGGCACTGACTGAAAGACAAAGATTTGTTACAGTCAAAGAGCCTCTACTGCTGCTCTGAGCATTAAAGAGGGAGGGCAGCTCAAGCCCACACATTTAAGAGTTACAGTAACCGACAGGCCCTGGCCGTACGATTATGCAACACAGAACGCAAAAAAAAAAAAAAAAACACCCTGGAGGATATTGCAAATTTAAAGATATAAGATGATATAATGTAATTTAAGAGTGCAAAACAAACATTTAACTGTTTGTGCTGATTGTTCAATGCAAGATTTTTGTTTTCCTTTAATTTACGGTTTCCTTATTACATTGTAATTACACAATTAATACTACTCAGTGCTTATTTAACAACAAGTACTTACTCTAGGGTTAGGATTAGGGTTTGGTTTAGGGTTAGTTATGCATAATTTACTGTTATTAACGTGCAACTAAGATACTGTTACCCAAGTGTCACACATTCACCCAAGTTTAACATGATAAAAACGAAACCCATGTGTTATGTGTTTTTCTACAATGTTCTTCTTGCATGGTAACTTATGTTGTTGAGAGATTAGAGATATGAAAACGATTGGCTGAGCTGCTTTCTCTGCTTCACACGAGCTCTGAGAGTTCAGAGCTCAGACTGGAGCTGTCAGCAGGAACTGTAGGTATGCTGTACAGAAACATTCATCTGTGTCAGAAAAACCACCACATACGCAGAGGCTTTGTGAGGAAATTCTCTGGAAAAGTCTTTCATTTACTCCAGTTTTCATAGGATACAAAAAAACTACTTTAAGTTCATTAAAAACTGTAATGAATATGCAATTAATCACATATATCAATATTTGCTTAGAAAAGCCCTTAAATCAAGATAGCACCTTTAGAAATCAATATCTCATAAATTTCTAAATACTAGACGAACATTTTCAGCCGTTGTGTTGTGTCTTGTTTTTCCAGCATCTTGCATCATAAGGGCTCGATTTTAAAGACACCTAGTCAGGTTAGGAACAGTTAAATTTTTAAAAAGCGTGCCTCAAAACTCCGGTGTTCCATTTCATTCTGTTCTGTGCTTCATGCAGCTGTTCGTGGATGTAAACTGTGTGAAGAGTTCTCAGTAAATGTGGTTTGGTGAGGAGTTTTGGCTGTAGTAGCATATGGGTCAGACTGTGTAATTAAACATACCATTTTTACATTTTGTCATTTTTACAATTAATTAATCTTACTAAATGAATGTGTTAAATAGCCAGCCCTATTAATAACACAAAAAGGCAAATTGCTGTACGCGAGGCTCGCTCATGCGCAAGTTTTGTTATTGTGAAAGTGCATGCATGTGCATGTATTCATGTGTAAGTGTATGTTGGTAAATCAAATCTGCAATTCTAATCAGTGTTTGATAAAGACCTCTGTTTAGCTCACTGACAGCAGAGGAAGCTGACGTCTTAAATTTAAATGAGCAGCGCTGGGGGAATTCTAGAAGAAGTGGAAGGAGGGAGAGATTTCAAATCGCACTTCTTCAGCTAAAACCAGACATTGACCATGGAAAAAAAAAAAACACCACGATAGTTTGAAAACCTGCAAATGATAGAGAGATGTAAGCACCGTTTTGCTACGTATCTCTATAATCGTCTATAAACAATTAATATATATACACAATGTAGGATATATATATTAGTCACACTTTATATTAAGGTCCATTTCTCGCTATCATCATTCCTATTAATAGTAAGATAGATGTTAAGTTAGGTATTTGGTTGGATTAAGAATCATGTAGAATACGTGCTTTATAAATATGTTCAACATGTTCATAACAAGCACCTAGTTAAAAGTGAGAACTGGTTTCTATACTAAATTGTTACCTATATATATATATATATATATATATTTCTATATAGGAAACATTAG
>JAUMHI010000043.1:15656590-15671475 GCA_032359435.1 Enteromius unitaeniatus
TTTATATACTAAATTGTTACCTATATATATATATATATATATATATTTCTTTATAGGAAACATTAGGTCTGACATACTATATATATAGTATGTCAGACACAATGTTTCCATTTTCAGACACAGAAAAAGAGCAGGTAGAAGTAAACCAGGCCATCTGCATGCTCTTCCTCTCCCGGGGCCTTTCTACCCATGATTCCTCCCTCCTCCCTCCATATGGCAAGCGTCTGTGAGCATGTGTGAGTAGGTATGTCTGTACCTTCTCTCCAGGGGGCCGGGGGATGCCCACAAACAGGTGATCCAGGAAGTTGGCGCTGCGCCCCAGACCGAGCACAGTGTAGGGCAGCTGGAGCGCTAGATGAGCCGACTGGCTGAGCTGCCCCGCTGCACAGAGTACAGAGAGAGAGAGAGAGAGAGAGAGAGAGAGAGAGAGGGGGAGGATGTGTGAGGTGAAAGAGTAGGAGGGAGATAGTGGGATTGGGAGGTGGAGGAGAGAGAGGTGACAGAGAGAACAGCCAAGTGTGAGGGGGAGGGAAGCGTAAGGTATGAAACAGGACATGAACAAGTGAGGGAGGAGGAGGAGAAGATGAAAGAGAAAAAAACAGAAGAAATAGCTACCATTAGTGTTATTCATAAATACGGCTTGTTATAATAAGACATCTCCGCATATGAAGGGCTCTTGCTCAGATCCTGATGAGCTTTAAATCAACCTCAACAAACTACTGCAGAAACCTGCAGGCTAACATCTTTTACAGGCTATGATTGCTTTAAAGGGGTAGGTAACCAAAAAATGAAATTCTGTCATTGTTTACTCATTAAAGGCAATTCAAAATGGCATAACCTTCTTTATTATATGGAGGGAGTATATATATATTATACATACACAGTACAGGCCAAAAGTTTGTACACACCTTCTCATTCAATGTTTTCTTTATTTTCATGACCATTTACATTGGTAGATTCTCACTGAAGGCATCAAAACTATAAATGAACACATGTGGAATTATGTACTTAACAAAAAAAAAGCAAAATAACTGAAAACATCTTTTATATTCTAGTTTCTTCAAAATAGCCACATTTGCTCTGATTACTGCTTTGCACACTTTTGGCATTCTCTCAATGAGCTTGTGTGCTCGAAACGTCACATACACTATGTGAAAGTTGTTTTAATAAATAAATATTTTTTATATTTTTGGAGCTTAGGTGTTGCTGGTTTTAACCCTATATTTTTTTGTATTTGTCACTTATGAAACAATTATTCTTTATTTTGAAAGGATAGACAGGAATACATTATATATTAAACACATTCATAGATAGATAATAAACACTTACTTTCAATTAGAACAATATTTCACAATATTACTGCATTTACTGTCACTTCTGAATAGTAGTGTATTAGAATGTCCAAGTCATTTTTCACCAGTAAGTGAACTAAATAATAAGTGAATCATTTAAGTTGACCATTACAGTGACCCTGGTTTTTCTCCGAAGGGAGAACTTTCACAAAGCAAGAACTGTGAAAGCATTAAGCAATCTGTTACACAATAATATGAGTCCAGACCTTAACATAGACATGAACAAAACCAAATCTTTCTTCACACGCCTCCCCTTCACTGTGCTATCTAGATTTTTAGTAGCCCAAACTGTGAAAAGCACACAAATACAGTATGATGAGCAAATTGGTTTCTAAAATCAAATTTGTTATAATTTTGGTAAAAGGACACTTGAAGTAAATCTGAACTAACTGATGGAGCACTTTATACACGTCCAGCTGAAGCAAGTACACACAGTCCCCAACCAGGGAAAGGTCAGTCCATTGCTCATGTGTCATGTTTCTGACTTAATGATGCCATTAAAGAGAAGAACAATTAGATGTGTATAAGCTGATTTCCCATTATGCATCAGAGAGAAGAGAGACAGAGACAGAGAACAAGGGTCTCTTAATAACTTCCCTTTGGCACATAATAGCAGTACTGGAATTCTGGACGCAATCTGAGGATTAATTAGACGGACTGATGGAAAATGTAGAGCGAGTCTCACTGACCAGGAACAAACCCTTAGCTGATACAACACAAAACAAGAATGATCTTTTGTCCTCTTGCGCTAATAGTGAAGTATACAATGTTGGTATTTTGATCTTTCATCATTTACAGTACAGAACATATTTGTGTATTGCATTCAGTCAAATTTTTAAGCCCATAATGAGATGACCTTTAGTGGTTTTCTTTAATGAAGGACATTTCTTAATGAATGAAAAAGTAGATGCCTTAAGTTTTAATGTTGTAAGACCCATTTATACTGTGTAGATATATACAGCACTGTGCAAGTGTCTTACGCCACTAATATTTTCACCAAGAAATGATTTCAAGTCGGTTATTTCTATCTTTTGTGGCAGTCGTGGCCTAATGGATAGGGAGTTGGACTTGTAACCCGAAGATTGTGGGTTCGAATCCCAGGTCCGGCAGGGATTGTAGGTGGTTGGAGTGAATAACCAGCGCTCTCTCCACCTTCAATACCACGCCGCATGGGTTACCATACCTGGCCCCAAGTCACTTTTGCGGTAATAATTTCAGTTGGAAATATCAGTTTACATTTTCAAACATGACATTAACCAACTTAAAATCATTTTTTGTTGGTGAAAATACTAGTGGCCTAAGACTTTTGCACAGTACTGTATATATTTAAATATATACATATATAATCTTTCGGGAACACTTTACAATAATGTGTCATTTCCTCATTGTCATTTGTCATACTTCACAATGTTAACAAGAACAGCTATTGCTATGCTGTAGAAGTATTTGTAGTGTTACCAATTTGTTGGGGAAAAAAACAAATAATGTCTATCCATTAATTTCTCTACCCACTATTAGCTATGCCCATCATCTCTGCAATTATTTGACAAAATAATTTATTTCCCATTTTAAATTCATTTGATAGCAAAACTGATTTTTCAGTCTTCAGCTCCTCATGATCCTTCACAAATTATTAATATTTGATTTGGTGCTCAATTTCATCTTCTTATCGTCAATGTTGAAAACAGTTGTGCCGTTTAATATCTTTGTGGAAACAAATGTTTATGAGGATTCTTTGATGAATAGAATTTGATCAAAAGAACAGCATTATTTGAAACATAAATTGTACAAATTATAATTAACAATTAATTTGATTCATTCTTGGCACAGAACCTTTCACAATCAATATGATTTTAAAACGGTGTGTTAAATTATTGTGTTAAATATGTTTAAAGAAAGATTAACAAAATACATTAAGTGCATTTTGAAAAAGCCCTCTCCAGTTTTCTCAAACCTTTCACGGACCCCTTAGAATCTTTATGGCCCTCTAAGAGTCCCTAAACCCCAGTGTGAAACCCCCGCTGTATAATGAGTAGTAGGGAAATGTGCATGCACACACATCTATAGCCCTCATATGAGCGACAGCATCCACAAAACAAAAAGAGGACAGAGATTCAGCTACAGCACAAGCTGAGGTGCAAGACAAGCTAAAAGAGATGTAGCTTTCCTCCTACACACACACACCTACTCACACACTCACTCAACCACAAGGGCAAGGGCACATGTTCTCTCTAACTACTACTGTAGGACTATTTCGGCAGAGGATGTACTCTAATGCATGCTAGCCAAAAAGAAAAAGAGAAAATAGCTTCAATCTGACAAACAACGGGCAGGTGGAAAGCACTCTGGAGAGCGAGTGGGAAAAACAGTTTACAAGTGTATCTGTCTCTAACATGAAAAAATTGACCTGCTAGCCGTAATACATACTTCATAAGCAGATTGAAAAAACACAACACTTTATATTAGAAGCAAACATAGACTTGTGTCCACACAAACACTCTCCCAGCCTAAACCCAAGAGTCAAAATCCTCTCCCCAAGCAAACCTGTTTGTTAAAATGATCTTTGGTCTAGCGTCGCTATAGAAACCATTCTTTGCCCTGTCGATTGGAAGCTTGCGGAGCGATAAAAGGAACAAATGGTGGCGATGCTGCCTGGGCCTGAGGGATTAGAGAGGTTAGAGAGGGGCACCCGCTCGCCGAGCCGCAGAGCCAAAATGGCGGCTTGATCCAGACACTGATTTGTGTGTAGCGACACGTGTCTGCTCTGAGGGAGATAAGTGGAGTCTTCCAGAGGCCCCCAGCAGCATTTCCCATCTTATCACGCTACCGTCGCAGAAAACAGCCGAGGCGAAATATGGCCACTCAAAGCCAGAATGACATCAAGTGCAGAGAGACCAGAAGAGACCGGACCTGGAACGACTGAATGACTCAAAAAGATGAAATGTTCAGAAACTGCTTTTTTTTTTTTTTTGTAACCAGATCTCACAGAGAGCCCAATGTCAAATTGTAGTCAATCTTGCCACAAGTATGAATACATGAATGCTTTTTTTGAAAAGAATGAACAGATCGATATTTTAGCACAAGCACAGGACAATATTTTTGACTTGCCAGGCAGGAATTCAAAAAGATGTAAAAAGAGAGTTGTTAAGCAGCTTGCATGAAAGGACAAACTGATTTGGTTTGAGTAGGCCTTACTGCATTTTGAGGTCAAATGTATTCTGTGTTCACATTATATGTAAATATTGTTCCTCAGCAATGAGCCTATAACTTTCAAAAGCTTATAAATATACAATATGTGACCCTGGACAACAAAACCAGTCTTAAGTCTCTGGGGTATGTTTGTAGCAATAACCAAAAATACATTGTTGGGTCAAAATGATTGATTTTTCTTTTTTGCCAAAATTCCTTAGAATAGTAAGTAAAGATCATGTTTTATGAAGGTATTTCGTCAATTTTTTTACCGAAAATATATTAAAACTTAAAAGATCTTCATTTGGACAACTTTAAAGCTGATTTTCTCAGCATTTATATTTTTCTGTACCCTCAGATTCTAGATTTTCATATAGTTGTATCTCGGTCAAATATTGCCCTATCCTAACAAACCATACATACATGGGAGGTTTATTTATTCAGCTTTTAGATCATGTATAAATCTTAATTTCAGAAAATGAACACTTGGTTTTGTTGTCCAGGGTCACATACAGTATATATACAGTTCTGTGTAAAAGTCTTAGGCCACTAGTATTTTCAGCAACAAAAAACGGTTTTAAGTTGGTTATTTCTCTTTTGCGGTCGCCTGTCAGCTGGAAATATCAGTTTACATTTCCAAACATTATCTTTGTTATTAATTGTAATAATGCAGCAAGATTATTGTCAGCACAACAGATGCAACAGATATTAAATCTATTTATGGCATTATTTTTGAAAGCATCTTCATTTTTGCACAAGTGTCTAAAACTTTGAACAGTACTGTAGCTTTGCAGGTAGGTTTTTTTTCTTCATCTTGGAGACGTTGTCACAGTTCTTCTGGATTGAGTCTGTCTCAGTTTGTTCTGTTTCTTCATGTCATTCCAGACAGACTGGATGATGATCAGATCAGATCTCTGTGTGGAGCACTGGCTGTTGTCAGACAATAATCTCACGGCATTATTACACTTAATGACAAAAATAATGTTTGGAAATGTAAACTGATATTTCCAGCTGACACGCTACTGCAAAAGATAGAAATAACTGACTTAAAACAGTTTTTTGTTGGTTAAATACTAGTGGCCTAAGACTTTTGCACAGTACTGTATATATATATATATATATATATATATATATATATAATAAATAAATTAATATCATTGTGTCTAAAAAATGAAGAAGCTGGCTTTACGCAATACATTTCTTGGTTCAATTCTTGGTAAATTATGTTTAATTATGAAATGTTATGAAAAACAAAATTATTATAATTATTATTTTGAACACTAATTAAAATATTGGTGTTTTTTACTTGTTTAACACTAATCGATTTATTGTAACACTTAAATTTAAGCATTTAAATTTGGTCATAATTATTTACAACAAGATATAATGTATTTTATCTTATTACATGTTTTAAATCCCAAACCCCTAGAGATGATACCTCAAATATATTAAAAACACATTATATGTAACTAGTATAAATGGAACAGGTAGAAAATGGGAAAACAAAACAAATAATCTCAGGTCCAAATAAATCTCATTTACATTGAGAAACCGCAGAAAGTGGAAGGTGTTTAACATCCTGCCATTAGAAAAATGGCAACTGCTGAAACCAGATACTATAAGTTATTTTAACATGAAACATTAATTTTATGTTAAATGTTATGTTGTAATTTCTTTCTCTACTCTGTGTGTGCATTTCAACTATTTTACGAATGGCCAACATATAGTTGTGTTTATCACACCAATAGAGCGGCTTTGAATCTTCAATCTTGTAAGAGCAAGACAGAAAGAGAGCCAGGAAGAGTGGTAATTATAGAAGAAAGAACTGCATTAGGTCAGATGTCTCTCTCTCTATATATGTGCACTGAACATAATGAAAGGACTTCAAGCTGTCCTAGCGGAAAAAAGAAGGCGTTCAGATCAATTACTGAGAAAAGAGGCTCCAACAAAGGTCATTATCACAGTCATTCTCTCTATCGCTCTTCATGGGGAGGTAGCAGATGATACAGTATATGTGATGAGTGTGAATCTTCGTGATTTTGATGGATAGGACTGATAACCAGGGACAGAGAGGCGCTAACACCAGCAGAGATCCTTTCTTTTGCTCCATCACCACGATGTTCCAGATCACGCTCATAGAGATACACATACTTGTTGTTGGAATGAGCGTGCCTACTTATATTTTGAGGCTGCTTGATTTAAAATGGAGTGTTTCTGATCACAGAAAACACTGGAATAAGACAGCAGGAAAGGGGATAATCTTGTTGGCTTGTGAATGGGTGGGGGTCTGTATTTGCTCTGGAGATTCAGAAAGGGACAAAAGCTGTGATCAATAGTAATCGTACCTCTTACTCCAGCTGCAGGCTAAACTACACTTCACGAGGAAGAAGAGAGAGAGGAAGATGGTGAATAGACTCAAGAGACATTAGACTTTTGATTTCACCTAAATGTGTGAGAGACAGAGATGATAAGGTTTTTGTCCTATTTTGGGAATAAACAAGTCCAGTCTGAATCTGTACCTGCAGAATAATTCAATGGAACTGTGAAATTCATTCACCAAATTCTGGAATTCTTCTCTTAATAAATTAAGTCTTAGACAAAACTGTTCATATTTCACTTTTTTCTTTTCTTTTATTTCTTTCCTTTTTTGCTTTTCTCATTTTTGTTTAATATAAGATTTAATTAAGAGAATTAGGTGAATAATTTGACAAAAAAAAAGTTTAAATGGAAAATCATTATTGACGTGTCCTTTAATAATTCCTTAATTAAAAATATAAATCATAGTCATTATATTATTTCTTCAGCATGCAAACAAATTAGTAAATAAAAGTTATTTCACACTAAATAAAGGCACAGCTAAATGCGTCATTCATTATAGAGTGTTTGTGAGGCAACTGTTATTTAAATTTCAATTAAAAGCTGCTATAAAACATTTATTTTGATTAAAAACAAGCAATTCAAGTTTTAATGGGAACATTTTAGATTAGGGAGCACATATTTACTATAAACTAAGCGTCTTCCTCAATTAACTCCTAATTTGCTGATAACTGATCAAAGTAAGGTATTAGCTGTAGTAGTCATGTTTAAAGAATAAGGCATTACTATTCCTCCCCGAAAGAGAATGCTAAAAAGTGAGCAGATTCCATCTGTGCCTGAATATGAGTGTGCAGGACATGTGTGTCTGTGTGTGTCCCTCGCTGTGATGATTCAGAGGGGCTGTTCATTATACAGCACATTCATTTGGCTAATTAATGAGAACAGTCTCAAGCTCCATATTGATCTGCATCTTCCTCTCCTCGTTCTGTGTCAGCCTCCCCTCTCCCTCCTCTTGTGTCTGCCTCCATACTTCACCTTTCTCTGCTCACATTCTCTCTGTTTACTTACAACTCTCATTCATTAGCTTACCACTGCGAGGGTCAGTCCAATTATACAGGCATGAAAACAAAACCCTCTGAAGTACCTTATCATTCCTGATATGATTTGAGAGGATGCCCCTCAACCCACCCTCTACAAACGCAGATTTACCTACAGGCTATACAAATATTCCTATATAAATTCACACTCACACATTACAAAATGATACAAATGCACTTGATGCTAAATCTGAATGCACATTATATGTTTTTGTATTAAAATATTTAATTTTTGATGGAACACAACACATTTTTAACTGGTAGACTAATGATTTTTTTTAATTACAGTTTTTTTGAGGCCCAGTCCTAATTAACTTGTAATTGGTCTGAAGAATATTTCTTGCTGGAAGAGATGTTAGCTTAGAAACTGTAGGTTGCTCCTCAATTAAGCCAACTGAGAAAACGCAGTGTAATTTGTTTGGTTTAGTTGACTCGGTTCAGTTTAGATAATTTATTAGAAAGATAATGTATTTGTGGGAAGTTATTTTCAATGATCCAGTTAATGCAACTATTTTTCTAGTTATTTTAAACTGCTATCAGGACAGCACATGAACAACGCTGCCTTCATGGAAACTGAGGTTGGTTACTTTGTCCTCAGTTACTTTGTCCTCAAATAGAAAGAGGGAGAGAGCGAGTGCAGACAGCAGCAGAAATACCGCCGTCCCCATGTCCTGAGCTCGAGTCTAAATGTGCAATAAGTCTTGCTGTGCTGTGTTTCATTACTGGCCAATGAGAGCCTGAGGGAATAAGGGCCCTAATACAACCTGGCCTGTTCTCCACTCGGCGTTCAACATACACCCCATTACTGTCC
The DNA here is from genome assembly GCA_032359435.1 of Enteromius unitaeniatus. Lineage (NCBI taxonomy): Eukaryota > Metazoa > Chordata > Actinopteri > Cypriniformes > Cyprinidae > Enteromius > Enteromius unitaeniatus. The sequence goes on from JAUMHI010000043.1 coordinate 15,665,356, forward strand.
TTCAGCTGACCCCAGAAACCCTGCCACAATCTCTCCAATTACAGTAGGACATTGATCACAGAACTGTAGTTAGAAGTTCAGCATCAGAGCACCGAGGGACGATGGGCCACAGTGTCACTAAGCTCTACTTACACTTTCTGTGCTGAAATGGTGATTGCTTTTATTTATCTATTCCTCTGTGTTTTCTGTGGGAGTGCCATCAACTCCGTCACTCCTCAACTCACATGGTAAACTGTGCGTGAGGGACAGAGATAGAATCATAAAGAGGTAGAACCACACATGTATAGAATGATAGAATAACAGACAGAAAGATAATGATAGAACAATAGATACATGGAACAAAAGATACACAGAATAATGAATACAATGACAGACTGAACGATAGATAGAATCACAGACAAAACAGAATGAAGAAGGACATATAACAACAGACGTGCATAAAAAGATACATGGACATAAAGCAACACAGACATAAAACAATAGATAGACATAAACTGATAAAATAAAATGAGTGTAGCCAGGGGCAACTGCAGGATTTCTTCCGAGGGTATGCACTTAACAGACTTTTTTTATTTGGCCAGTGGCAGTAAGTTGATCATGACTAATGATTGAATAACTTAGCCTTCTCAAATCATCATGACTTAAAATCCATAGATCTATAACAGTTCACGTTGTTGGTTATTTCATTCCAACTCATTCTGAGTTTTACTGTTTTTGAATCAATTCAACCGATCTCTGGGTCTGGCAATAGCACTTTTAGTTTAGCATAGATTGTTGAATCTGAATAGACCAGAAAAAGAGTTTCAATATTTTTTTGATATTTTATATGTTTCAATATTACAGTAGTTACATTGTGTGCTAAGCCCGACGGAAAATGAAAAGTCGGAATGGGAGTATAGTTCCTAGTCATAGCAGTCTAGAAAATCGCAACTTTTTTTGTTTGTCTTAGTATGCGATGTAACGTGCAAAAGACTTCTAAATGCATAAATAATAATGACATGGCTGGTTTAGTAGACAGAAATACGAGACACACAGGCCTATAATTTACTGCTGAAAGGCTTGCAGGGGAACTCTCAGGTCAGACTGAGCGCTCGTGGTACGCACAGTGTGTATAGACGTACACCTGCAGGTGGCAGACAGATGGACGGACTAGCAGATAGACGGATAGATAGAAAGATAGAAAGACAGACAGATGGACAGATAGATAGATAGATAGATAGATAGATAGATAGACAGATAGACAGATAGACAGACAAAAAGGCAGATAGATGGACGGACGGACGGACACATAGATAGATAGATAGATAGAAAGACAGACAGATGGACTGATAGATAGACCTATAGATAGAAAGATAGACAGACGGACGGACGGAGAGACAGAGAGACAGACAGAGAGACAGACAGACAGACAGACAGACAGATAGATAGAAAGACGGACAGACGGACGGATAGACAGAGAGACAGACAGACAGACAGACAGATAGATAGATAGATGGACAGATAGAAAGACAGATCAAAAGACAGACAGACAGACAAACGGACTAACAGATTAATGGATAGATAGATAGAAAGATCGAAAGAAAGACAGACATACAGATGGACAGACTGATAGATAGACGGATAGATAGACAGACAGGCAGACGAACAGATAGATGGAGGAACAGATAGATGGATAGATAGAAAGACAGACAGAAAGACAGACAGGCATAAATTGAACAGAACGACAGACTGAACAATAGACAGAATGATCAGAAGATAGACAGACAGATAGACATATAGGATGAAATTACAGAGTGAAAGACAGATAGATAAACAGACAGATGAGTGACAGAGAACAAATTCCTAACAGACATATAAACAGCTCTATGAAACACATTAATCTCTGACCTGAACAACAAAACAATCCTGACACAGAGCAGGTGAGACTCATACTCAACTTAGAAGCAAACACAGCCTAACACTTCTGCTCATTTGTATTCTGCTTCAGCAGGTGTACAAGACCACAAATCAAGAACATTATTACTGTGACATTTCATTATAGAGCACTATGTCCGCATATACCATTTAACTCTGAGATCATTTAACTTTTCTTTTTTATGTTTTTAAATGCGCAACAATGACAATAAACATTTATAAATGCTCTGTTTGTGTACAGAGGTGTCTTTTATCACTTATGAATCTCTCCTCGCATAAGAGTGGAAAGAAGTGGACAATGAGAGAATAGAGATTTTTAAGATGACAAAATTCCTGTGGTTTCCTGGCTAGTGAAAGATTGCTCAATAAAAGAGGAAGAGCTATAATTTCATTGGACAGAACTCAGAGGCAAGTTCAGAAACTCTGGTCCAGCTTTTAAAAGCAAGACATAATTCCGTTTTTTAAAAGAAGATATCAGTTTTTTTCTACAAGCATGGAGCACACAAGTTTCCTAAAATCCATTACTTCCAGTTATCTGAGGATAATTTTTGTCCTTTTAGCCATTTAGTCATTTATCTTTGAAATGGCTCTGTCACATTCAGCTCTTTGTTCTACTGAGGATCTTTAGCACAGTCCCCCACAGAACAGAACTGCACAGAAGATGCAGAAATGCACGTGGCCTGGTGGAGACGTGCACACACACACACACACACACACACACACACAGTACCGCAACAGAAGAAAAACATTCATTCTGTTTATGTAATGCTTCCACTGGAAGTTCAAGGTCAGTGATGTATTTCAAAAGAGACTTCAGGAAAACATTTACTCCAAAGAGATGGAGTTCTGTCAATGCCGTGAGGAATTTAATCTTATCTACTCTTAGAAAGGTGGAACGGGGTCATTCGTCGCTGCATCTCTGATCTTGAACTTGGTCAATCAGATATCCTTGAGGGCCAAACAACAAGCAATACACTTGAATATAAAACACTAAGCAATTTAGAAATAAGACACTCATAACTGAGGTGTGCCTAGTTTCAAATACTCTAGTTTGTGCTAGACAGTCTAGTGTATTTTGAAATTGGTTTGACTTTTTGACTACTACAATAGGGAAAAAAATAATATTTTAGGCAAGTCAACTATGGAAAATTTAACGTGTGATGAGACAATGGACAAAAATGAACACGGCATGCTATATATGATAATTCTCATTATTGGCTGCATTCACAGTTTTCACTGGAATCCAGTGTCACAATGTAGCTCTCAGCCAAGAAACACATTTATACAATTCTTTATTTTCAAATATTTTTTTCCTTAAATATACAAACAATATTACTAAAAAGTTGGGACACTATGCAAATTGTGAATAAAAACTGAATGCAATGATGTGGAGGTGCCAACTTCTAATATTTTATTCAGAATAGAACATAAATCACGGAACAAAAGTTTAAAATGAGTTTGAGTTTTAAAATTAAGGGAAAATATGTTGATTCAAAATTTCATGGTGTCAACAAATCCCCCCAAAAATTTGTTGACACCGTGAAATTTTGAATCAACATATTTTTCCTTTAAAATGATACATTTTCTCGGATTAAACTTTTGATCTGTCATCTACGTTCTATTACAAATAAAATATTGACATTTGCCATCTCCACATCATTGCATTCAGTTTTTACTCACAATTTTTTTAGTGTCCCAACTTTTTTGGAATCTGGTTTGTAATTTCACTAACAAATGCAATCAACCTTAACATTTTCTGAGCGATAAAAGAGCAGTTCACTAGATTTTAAAATTAACACCAGAGTAAAGTTTGGCCAAGAAAATGCTTTTTATTGATTCATTAAAAATTCCCCTAATCTACTTAGGTCTGATACTTAAAAAACAGTTAACTAGTCAAGTCAGATGACTGCGGAGTGTTGAGGTTGAACTACCTCACTGAGAAAGGATATGGGGGACAAAGAGATATATGTGATGCCTTTCCCATCTAGTGGTAATCTTTTCTGAGCCATGTACTCACCAGACGCATTCTTCAGATAACCATTGGAGTCCACTGATGTGTACATGACATAAGGGCCAGGCTGGTTCACACCAAAGGGCTGTAGGATAGATAGAAGTGATTAATAATGAATACAACACACATACAAAAAAATCAATTTGACAAATGACATTAAAATCATAAAACAACTATCAAATTAGAAAAAGAAAAAACTCAGCTTAAACCAGCTGTGAAATCTGGAGAAATCCTTCACCCACATATAAAATTCCCAAACATGTCAATAAAATGACTGCAAATGGGCTGGGAAAATTCACAGAGCCCTAAAATTAAGCAATTCAACGACATATCTGATCATATCAATAAAATCATCCTTGGAAAGGCTTATCTTAGAAGCCTAGGAAATTGCAAATTTGACTTTTTTTCTTGGCAGACTGCTCCAATCTAGTAACATCGGAGCTCCTCTGACCTCTAATATTGGCCTTATGGTGATTATGTTAACCCTGACTGATGTATGCAAGTGTGTGTGTGCGTGTGTTTTCAGTCTTGAGTCCAAACAGATCATCAAAGGTTACACAGGGCCAGCTCTAGCCTCCTGCAAACACCGAGGCACACGAGAGATGTCTATCAGCATTCTGGAGTAAATTGGGGCCAACACTCAGCACCAGGGAGATGGGGCAGACCTGATACATGCCAGCTTCTCAATTATGGATACTTTTTTCTGTGCAGACAATAACCCAGGGAACTGCAAATGAACAGCATGCCAGGAACAAGTGGGCATAAATTTTTAAACAGATGTATTTGTGGGGCATGATTATGAGTGGGAGGGGTGAAATGATTCCCTAGTTGTAAATTATGTTCCACCGTTGCTGATGAATCCAGCCAATTGACAATGCTAACAGGAAGTGAGACAATCCTGGAGCTGAAGCTCTCAGTCATCCAGTGCCAGCCTGACATAAATGAGGGAGAGGATGACCTGGCAGAGTCAGATACAGATGAAAAATGTTCAGACAAACACAACAATGAGGGCAAACTCCATGGCCAGAGAATGTGACGTCAGTGAGACCTGAAGCATTTATTAGAATTAATAGATAAACATCTTTACTGTAAGGTTATAATTTAATGCAACCTTCAAAAATGCTTTACTTAAAAACATATTGATCCAAACATATTGAAATGGTAGTGTGATCTTGCAACCGCAATTTTGGTTTCTCAAAATTCTGAAATTTAAACCAAAAAAATTTCAGCTCACCTAAAGCAATGCAGGTTAACTGTGGCAGAGCACTTATAAAAACCTGGAGAACTGAAAAAGCTAAGCTTAAATTGCACATAAAGACAAAATCTGCCCCAGACATGATTGCCAAACATAACGTCTGCGACTTCAGAAGCCAGTTACAAAGCAAAAAATAACCTCTATTAAACTCTGCAGATTGGATGAGGCATAATAAACAGCTGGAGGGCCTTGGGCTATATCAACCATACAGGGACAGGTGGATAACTCATGATCTCCCTGATGAAAAGACCAGACAGCAAGAGACAAAAATTGAGACTGCACAAACCAGAGAACACAGAGAAACAATGTAAACGTGGGAAGATCGAGCATCAGAGGAAACAAAGTGATGCCTTAGACAGCAGAGAGAGGTGAGAAGCAGCTAAAAGGAGATAAATTGATACGTCATAAGGACTGGATTGGGAATAACAAACACCTCCGTGAGTGACTGCAACAGTGGGGCAAATATTTGAACAAAGAACCTCTAAGGAACTAACTAAGACTTTCTCTAAACTAAAACAAAAATGCTCCAAGAGTGGATCATTTCTGCAAAAAACATGGAACAGGCATCATATTTTTTCATGAATCACAGGCTCCAAATGAACTAGGCACGAACACAAACACAAACCTTTGTTTCAAGCAACTAGTTAATTGTAACCTGACTTCAAATCGCATATTCCCCACTACTCCCACAGAAATAGAAACAGATTGTTTCTTCCATATTGTGACATAATGTAATGGATTGTCGAAAAGAAACAATGTAGACTTCAATTAATTGTTCATTGGATTTTGGAATGTTGGTGGTTTATTTAAAAGTGGAGGCAAATGAACGTGAGCTCACAGGGGCCGGGCTAAAGTGAACTATATGTAACGTCTGTTTAAAATCACGGATGGTCAGTTTGGATTTAGGTCTTAAGAGACCCTTTTAACCTTTGACATTTGC
>JAUMHI010000043.1:15671575-15693500 GCA_032359435.1 Enteromius unitaeniatus
ATCTAAATATTGGTAATTAATTATAACCAGTTATAATTAATTATAAATATTCCCCTATTGAGCAAAGTTGTTACATATATGACTGGAGATTTCTTTGTAATCACCAAAAAGAAGGTCCAGTTATGGCATTTCCAGAAAACATCACAGGGCCACATTTTAAAAAACCAGACAGATAGAGATAGAAAAATATGCACGCTTGAAATATATAACATGCATTTAAATAAGGTGAATTTTAATTTGGTGTCAACTTCAAGGAACCCACCGTATGTGATCTACTCCGGTTGTGATCAGGCAGGACGTGTGACGGTGTTTATCATGCAACATTGGAAAAACAGGACAGATGCAAATGGCTGTGATCTAGAACACATGAATTCATTTGAATTGCATGCTTCGACAACCAACATCACCGTTTCCGCATCGAAATAATTAATTCAGCATGGGACTGTGCAACATGTATGTCAGAGGTCCATTTGGAGTGCAGACCATCTTAAAGAGCTCTTATTTAATCATAAAGCCCTCAGGGTAAACTGTCTGTACTCGGCACATCACTAAGTTAAAGAACACATACGACGTGATCTGTGTGCCTGTGTGTGTGTGTGTTTGTGCGTGTCTAAAGTAGAGAAAGAGGTTGACAGTTAATGTACAGAGGTATCTGAGTGTGTGTGTCGCTCATGTATTTACAGGGTAATGAAATGCTCTGGGACCCTGCAGAGGGCACGGTGATGCTTTAAAACACACACACCGTTCTGTTACAGCTTTGTTGCTGTGCCTGAAATACATTTTATAAATATATAGGCTGTTAGTTATTGAGTTCACTATTTGCATTATCTACAGTATGTGGCATTTGCTGTATGTTGGGAACAGTGAACTAGTATGCGATTTTAGAAATCTCTAGCATAAAATAATGGAGAAAAGCCAAAGAGAAAAACAATAAATGGAAGGAGAGGGGGAATGATGGACTGACAAAAGAAAAGAAAGAAGAATATGGGAATATGAAAAGGAAACACGGTACAGAAGAGTGCAGAATAGAGAGAGAAAAAACAAGAGTAAGAACATAAAAGCTTGTCTTCACAGGACAGCTTTGTGACACACTTGTCCCCGACCTCAACAGCTAGTCAATAACGTCAGAGGAGCGAACATAACAAGACAGAACTCAGACAACCAAAATCAGGTTTCATTGTTTATAAGAGATACTTGTAGTGGTTGACTGCTACAAACATTTTTAACTAACATCATTGGCAGAGGTTTTCCTGTTTGGCCAATTGAGAATGTTTTTTTTTTAATTTCTTTAGATTTCTCAAGATTAGTAACATTACTTTTCTTTAAACAAAATACTAGTAATATTATATTATTGATTAACTGATTTGATAGAGAGAAAAATAGAGCAATATTCTGAAATCTTATTACAATTTAATATAGCAGGCAAGTTTGCATTAAAAAGTCATTTATTCCTGTGATTGCAAAGTTGGATTTTCAGCAGTCATTGCTCTAGCCTTCAGTGCCAAATGATGATTTGGAGAAACTTACTGCTGAAATTCAGCAAATGCATAAAGTTCATTAACAAAAAATGAACTAAAACTTGCTTAAGCTAAAATAATCAACAAACATGCAATGGACACGGAGTGTGTAGAACACTGTGAATGACGGGTTTTTCAATTCTTCTGCTGATGCCAAACACATGCCATTCCACTCCACTTGAGTGACTTGCATGATAGAGAGAAAGAGAGAAAAGACCAGAACTCACCTTGACATTTTCTGGACAGTCATTGAAGCACAGGCCACTGAGCACTACAGAGAGAAAGAGATAAAAAGAGAGGAAAGACAATCATAACTTTGTCCCACACATCTGCTCTTTAGATAAGACACATTGATTGCAGTGTCCGTATCAAATCCACTTCACAACACTCTGCTAAACACGAGCAGCAGTACATTCACCTCCTCTAATATCACACAATTTAACAGAAACTCCCGCACATATCTTCAGCCAGGAATTATGCCTAGAGAAAATGAATCGGGCAAAATGTGCACTAATTTCCCACTAATGGTGTGAAATGGGAGCCAGACTCTCAGCTTCTCTTGAGGCCAAAATTGACTGTGCGTTAGAGAACAGCGCATATGAAAGGGAAAGTAAAAAATCATTAATTGCTCATTAGTGGCACACAAAGAACCATCTGTGTACTTGTGCATCTGTCTTTATCTAAACGCAGCATTAGATTATTAAACTGGCAGTGACAGGCAGCACTATTTACAGATACGGCGAATTAGAAGGTTCAGGGTGGAAGAACACCAGCATAATTTATATGAGGGAAAAGGGTTTCAATCATTTCTCATCCTTTGAAACTTTATAGATTTCCTTATTTGGTCTGACAGAAACATATTCTGCATGAGTTATTAGGATTGTGAAATCAAATGTGTGACTTTGCTTTCAAAGCAAATGTACTGAGGGGTGAAAGAGAGGTGTGACATGAAGTCTGAAATCATTTTTCTTTCATGCCTGGTCTAAAAGTTTGTTTTCTTTTGTTTTTATTTTTTTGTGCTTCAAAAGACCAGAACAGAGAGATAAAGTGCATTTTCCCATAGTCCTCCACGAATGACTGAACTTGCTAAAGGACAATACAGTATGACTGACTGTTTGAAGGATAACATTTTGGCACAGCATAGCATTCTAGTAAGGCTAAAAGGAAATGCAGGAATTTGGGCAACAGAACATAGAAATAAAAAAAAAAAAGAACAAATTCAGTTTCATAAGAAACAATTATTAAAACTCAAAATAATGTTATTTACTAGTTACAGGATTTCCCCCTCATTGTCAAATACATATTTATGTATTTATTTTCTTTCTTGTAATATGTTATATTGAAAAAAAAACAAAGTTTGAAATGGACTTTATGTACATGCCATAGCTCTTTTGAGCAAAACATATGGATTTCAAATTATATACACTACCATTCAAACAGTCTGGGGTGAAAGAACTCTCTTATGCTCACCAAGACTGCATTTGTTTGATGAAAAATACAGTAAAAGCAGTAAAACTGTAATATATATATATAAATATTAAATATATATGATATTAAATATTGAAATATTATATATATATAAAGGCATTTGATAAAGGCATTTTTGATGAATAGAAAATTCAACAGAACAGTATTTATTTGAATAGATTTTTCTTTTTTTGTAACAAAGCAAATGTCTTTTTTCAGTCACTTTTGATCAATTTATGCATGCGTCCTGAATAAAAGCAATAATTTCTTAAAAAAACAAAAAACCTACTGACCACAAAATACGGTACAAACAATTCTGTCATCTAGACGAAGAGGAATGCTAACAGATAACCTTCTCCAGGTATTACAGACCTCATTGTGGCAGACATCCTGGTGGCCTGAAGCTGTCAGATACATTTTAAATCTCTCAAGCTAGTGTTTGTAAATACATGACTAATATTGAACACCAGTTTGAACATACGAACTGACATGCCTGCACATGCCCACTAAAAGATAACGAAACATGCACACATAGTGGAAATGTCTCTATCAATGACAAGCTACCAGCAGGGCTTGTGCACTGAGCTGAGGCATGATATGCACAGTCATGACACTCTCCCACTGTGTCTGTGTGTTTGTGTGTGTGCATGTACCGCTGTGCAGTGCCCACCTAAGAGTACAGCATAAAACCATTTAAAGACCGAAGGTTTAGCACTGAATACATCTAAACGTGCTTAATCCCAATGAAATGCCATTTTGTGAACTCGCTGCATGAATAATGCCCTTGTTTACTGTCAGAGCTTAGTGTGAGCCTTCATATAAAGATAAGACTCAACATTTGTCTCCATTCCTCCGTTTGGAGATCCTGAAAACCTCTCTAATACAAAGAAATTAAAATAATCACACAAAGACAGGCCTGTCATCAGACATCTATGATAAACTGAGGGGAAATACAGAGTGGACAACTGAAAAACAATTCAAATAAAGCCATATGATGGTTCATTCATCATGATGGCATCTTGATAACTTTATAAGGTTACATGAACAATTGCCTCGACTGAACGCCTCATCCCAGAACGTCTGACATGATTGCGTTTGAGTAACATCAAGAGTTTTTTCCCCTTCTTGTTGTGACAAAAGCAACAGATCCAAATTGTGTTGCAGTTTGCTGTTCCCTGGACATTGTGAGTTTCCACCGAGTGAATCTGCCGGGAGTTCGTGGCAACAATGGAATAGCTGTGAAGTGATGGCTGTGAAATTGGACATGAGGCCTGCTGTTCTGTTCCGCACTGGTAAACCAGATGCCACCGACGCTCTAAGTGACTGTGTCTCATGTCATTCATAGCAGTTGCCCCACACAAACGCTCACACATCATTACACCATCAGAGGTGGTGGTGGTGCACTACTTCATAAAGCTGGAATAATACCTGTCACTCTTAATCTAGTCTATGAAACTGGTGACCAGGTGCTTTCAAAGTTGTGAGATCACTGCCTGGAGCCTGGAGATTATATCCATTACCTTACTCTAACCCAGCAGCAACACGGACGGCTTTGATTGGCTCTCAGTCTCGGTTGAGGTCAGGCTGTGATTATAGTAACAAGCAGCACTCTCAGTCCCTCATCACCTAATCATTCTGCCTCAATAATAATAATAAAAAAAAAAAAATCTCTCCACAAACTTAAAGCTGCAGCGTCTATGCTAAAATACTACTTATCCAGCTTCACAGGCAGAGAGGAGCAAGTAAACTATCACTTTGTAGATGTAGCTATGTTTGTATGAGAAACACTGACAACTGGCATGAATTTGGGGCACGGCTATCTGTTTGACCAAACAATGGAAGACAGGTGGAGGATTTAAAGTGCCCCTGTTATGCCACTTTCAGTGCCTTTCACACAGTTAGCTGTATGTGAATGTAAACGATCTGCAAAGTTGTACATCTGAAAGTGCACAATAAATAAAGTTACTGTCTCCCAAAATAAAGACTCTATACAGCGTAAACAAGTCTTCACTTCCATGATGGCTATGCGTCATGGGGTAATGCATTTGCATAATTCCTGCCTATGTTCTACGTTGGCCAGCGGCAAATAACATGTCATTTTACTGCTGACTGCTTCTCTATTCTTGAGATTCACAGAACTCTTGATCTTAAAAGATGGTTCAGTAGCCAGTTTATTTGGACCAGTGGCTCCCCTGAATCACAACCTGTAAGAAAGATAAATAATGCATGCTTAGATTTCCATCTAACATTCAAAATACAGTACTAAGTCAATAAGCCTATCATTTCTGAATTGCTGTACACAGTAGACCAATCACAACTGACCATCTGACCAATGAGAATGGGGTGATATTGAACACATATTTTGTAAAAACATTGCATTTAAATCCTTGTATGCATGGAAACCTATTGTAAGAGATTGAACTGAAAAAAAAAAAGAAAACCTTTTTCCAGACAGACATATAGACACGGATGAATTAAAGAAAAGAATTAAAGAGTGACACAATAGATAGAATGATAGACAGAGCGATAGACAGAATGACAGTGTCATGGGAATTTAAAATAACTCAAACAAACTCAATCAAATGTATTTAAATATTTAACTGGAGGCCTCTAAATCTAAACTAGCTGTACTTTTCCACAAAAGGACAGTAACTTAAAAACATTTCACTATATAATTTCTACTGAACCATAGTCTCCTATTTTTAAGGCACAGATGACCCTATAGGTCACGGGCAGTTCTTTTTATGTTTCCCAGTTGTTTTTCTTTAAGCTGAGCCTTCACTGCCTCCTGTTTCCATACATCTACTTCCAGGCCCCTCAACTCATACATTATTCTGACTACTAAGCAATTCCAAGAAAATCAGTACAATGAAAAATAATGCAAAATTAGTTTTTCTTCCAGAACAACTGATAGAATGACAGAACTACAGAACTATAGATAGATACTGTAGATATAGAACAACAGATAAAGTAGATAGATAGCTAATAGATGGACAGAAGCACACTGCACATTGGTCCCGGAAAACTGCCGAAAAATTGCTAGAGTGCCTTCTGTGTGATTGCAAACACATCCACGGATTTATTCCGGGATCGATTCGGGGTTGGGGACCTAGTAACATTGCCAGGTTCAGTCCCGGAACAAGCTCTTTGTGAACAAAAGCCAGAATGCCGTAAAGCGTACGTTGTAGTGATGACATACGTAATCGCGCAATTCTTTTACCTGGTGTTTTGAAAAAAGATCAATGTTCAAGATTAATAATCATATGCAAACTGTAATTAAGCAGAGATCAGGGAGCTCCTCACCAGCCACGCTGAAGCTGAGATCATTCGCCAAATTTGTGAAACGCAACGTGACCCATTACACGTCACATGGGGATCTTTATTGTGTGGGAACACACAAACACATTCTGGAAAATCACTGGCAGTTTGAATGAACCACATCAATGGTTGGTTGGTTTCTAGAGTGACAGACATCAGATTCATGGAAGGAGCTTGCTCTGGACCGAACAAAGCGCGCAGATGTTCCTCATTGCGGCTCATCTGCATTCTAATAAATGAACAGAAATGCAATCAGCTTCCATAGTTCTCCCTCTCTGCCTATAGCCAACACACACTTACTCATCCACACACACCACAAACACATACTCCAACAGCCGTCTGTGTGTGTCTAGAGCACGCAATCACAGGAAATTACAGCACCTGGCCTCTTCCCTCCTCTGATACTCTCCTGCTACCCGCTGACTGCTCACTCGGACTTCTTTTTATATCCATCGAGTTGTAGCTCAGAGGGGAGGTATAAATATGTGAGTTTGAGCATTTATGACACTGAGGAAAAAAGGGGCAAGTGGGTGTTTTAAACATGGCAAAAGATAAAAGGGTTGGAGAAACAGGGATGTAAATCCAGAGCAAAACTAAGACTTCAACATATTACACATCTGCGCAAAGGCTCAAATTCTTTTCATGTTCGGCTTCAGATTTATGTCAAAAACACGTGGCCTTGAGGACTTGGCAGCATCGAACAGAACTAAATTGTTTATTTATTCCTGTGAGGATGGAATAACTGTGGGCTTCCCCGGCAATATGTAAACCACTGGGTACTGAGCAAGCAAAAGGTAATTGCATTAGGACATGGCTTTCATACCCACAATTCCTCTAGAGGACAGTAAGACTGGAGGCAGGCTGGAGGAGGGTGTGGTGGATGTTAAAAGAATTACTAGACATCAAAAAACTGTCCCCATATGATGATACCAATTTTTGACACTATTATGGGTATGAACCTTAAGTGTAATATAAAGTTGTTCACACACACAACAAATAACAGATTTCCTACAATATTCTGTATTGGTTTAGGTAAATATTCACCTCCACCAGTGCTCTTTTTACTTTTCTGTCTTATAAAGTATGCAGTTTGTGCTGTGGGAAAGTGTTCACTGTCCAAATGAACTGAGAACAAGTTAGAACTTTTTGCAGACCGATTTGATTGGTTACATCAATGAGGATTCATTTATTAATCTGTTCACTGCAATCGCTAGTTTTGATTCTATAAGGCTGATAAAAACACACATGACATGAATGCAGAAATATTATCAGGGATATTAGGGCTTAACACACTTGAAATAGTTAACCCTGGGTCATTTTAAACAGAATCATGCAATATCTTGATTTACATTTACCACTTTCGATAATTCAGTTAATTATTCATAAGCTGATGTTTCACACTGTACATAGCTTAACTTCTGTGCGAATGTTTATATTTGCAGTGTCAGTGCCATTGAATGGGTGAATGCAGCAAGCTTTTACATGGTGGTTCCAGCAGTGGCGTGGGCAGAATATGATTGGACAAAAGTGAGCGGTCACTAACGGGCGGAGTCCAGTGTCGCACAAATCCCATAAGTCATTGATGGTGAGGGGTTATATTTGCATTAAACCAGGAAGACGAGCCAATGGATATGACACATTCAACGTGCAAACTTTGTGCAAGAGTAACTCCTAATTTCGGTAGATTCACTAGAAAGTGAAAGTAAAACCCGATGGAGCTTTTGAGATCTGATTCTGCATTAACACCATAGCAATATAGTTCTTGTGGCCCAAACATAACCTAATGAAACAAGAGCGGAAAAACGAGGCTCTCTCTGTCTCTTTTGTTTTTCATTTCATTTATGACTAGTGTTAATTTTGTATTTGTGTTTGCATTTTTTTTTTCCGATATTTAGATTAATACGCATACACGTGAGGAAACAGGTGCAGTTAGTTGCCAGCGTCAGTCTTTGTGTGGACGACTGGCAACAGCTGGTCTTAAATTCTTTAGACTTCGCACACTAAACAACTCTGAACATTCAAAGCCTGCACTTGGAACAGAAAAGTCTTACTGTTACTTGTGGGCTGATGGATGATTTCTCTCCCATGTCAGTGTGAATTATTAAAAGTCAATTTCACAGAATTATGCATTGCTGCTGTTTTTCTAACACGCATCTGCAAATTGCAGTCTAACCAAATGGGTGAACACACACAAATTCACAGGCACAACATGTCCAAAACAGCATCCTAAACATCTAACATGGCTGTCAAGTAAACTCATCCTGTATAGTTTAGTTATTTCAGTTAGTTATTTATACTATTCAAAACTAATAAAAATATGCGAGTAAAAGTGCCTGTCAAGTTTTTTCCTGAACGGATTTTATGTAGACTATTAAGCTTAAAATTTAATGGTCTTCACTTAAATTAATTTGTATTAAATTCAAAAGCATTTGATATTTTCTACCTTCAAACTCTGAAAAGAATGCATAGTCTTTCTGTGCCTGTCAAAACTACTTGAATACGCAGCACGCAACTGTTACAAAGGATTTGTTGCAACCTCAGGTAAAAAGCGGTGCTTCTAATTTACAAGTGTAAAATGTATCTTTATCAGAAATTAAAAGTGGGGTTTAGAACAATGATAACCCAGGGTTGAACAGTGTGAAAAGCCCTAATAATTCTCAGGTTAGCATACACCATCAGCCAAAGATTTGTCAGTGGTACTTTATATTATTGGCTCATGCCCAGTAAAGAGGATTTTGCGATGCCTCTGGTGGGTCTGCTTTTTGGTTCTTCATTAATTCAGAGAAGAACTTCTATTTTTTTTTTCTGATGGGTCATTTGCAGCCAACTCTTCTCAGAGCGGTGCAGCACATATGAACAATTACGCTTTTGGTTTTGATTCATGTGAAATTCAAACTGCAACTTATTGATTTTTAATACAGCACCATTTCTTTGCTTGAACATGGTTGCTTAACACATTTAAGCATCTGTGGCCTGTCTTAAAAACGCCAAAATATACAGAGCTAATTTATTTAGCAGGGATGGGAAAGTCTCAATTTACAGTTGTGTCTAAATCAGACGGCAAATTACCTCCCAAATTGCCATTTTAACCCTTCTTTAACTACAGATTGTGCTTATTTTCCTGCCACTGCCAGTATTTTATTTACACCGCTGGTTAAAATTTTGGAAGCAAATTAAGTCATTATAGTATATAAATGTGACCCAAAGTGACATAAATCTTTTATAAATCTAAATTTACTTTTTTTAAAAAAAAGGTAGAACAACTGTTTAACACATTATTAAACATTTTTACTGCATTTTTGATCAATCAAATGCAGCTTTGAGCATTTAAGTGTCTTCTTTCAAAAACATATCAAAAAAATCTTCACAACCCCATACTTTTGAACGTGTAGTGTCTCTGCCTAAAAGACAAAGATAAACCAAATCTAGTGTACACAAACAGACTATACAGGAGTGCAGGAGCAGGAAGTCATGAGTCTGCCATTCACAGAGAAACGGCATAAACTACAGACTCATAAAAGCAGCTTTATTACGGAGGAGAGTCTATTTGTATAAAACATAACATTTATATTATATATAAACATCAATTCCACCTCTCACCCACGCACACAAGTGGCTATTTGATTTGAAAGGGGCACAAGCATCTTGGGAGCACTTTGTCAATGCAGTAAACTGCCCAGAGTGCCTCTCCCTCCTCAAAGCCAGACGTGCTGGCTTACAGCAGTCTCATTAAACACCACATCTACAGGAAAGAGAGAAAGAGAGCGCGCTAATAAGTGCGAGGAGGGAGATTTAGAGACTCTAGGTCAGTCTCATCCCGGTTTTAATCTGACACTGATAGAATGATCCTCACATGCTGTTACACTGAGGAAGCTAATCTGTGCGCTAGAGCTAGAGGAGATTTCTCCTTCTCTTTTAATTAAAACACAGCAGGCAGGATTAAATGGCATCACGGCTGCTTTCTAGTGGATGCATTTGGCCATGGAAATGTCAGCACCCGGAAGCTCTACCACCACTACGGTGGCCAAACCAAACAAACTTCATACTCACCGATCACTTTTACGAAATACGCGTCGGCCTCAAAGTTGTTCTTCAAAGCATGGATGACAAGCTCGTCCTCTCCTTCCACCTTGCTGAGCACGATCATATCTAATATACCCTGCAAATGAGAAATCAGAAACAATGTATCAAGCCCATTGAATCTCTCCCGTCTGATGAGCACTCATATCCTTAATGGACTCCAGCAAGCTATTACGCTTCTTATCAGCCCCTCTCTGCGGTCTATCGGTCTCGCTCTTAAGAACACGGTAACGCGGGGGCTCCTGTACAGATAGCATCCTAATACTGTGCTAATGATGACTAGCTGGAATGCTAACGGAATGAGACATGCGCGTGCTGTTGGTTTAATGAGCCTTTAGCTCCATTAGTTATGTAAGCATGAGGGAATTCGAGGTAATTGGCAATATTGTGATTACGGTGGGGAGAAGGTTGCGATACGGATGGAGAGAAGGGTCGAGGGAGGGAAAGAGGGAATCATAGAGGGAAAGGAATGGAGAGATGATGGCGAAATATGGCGTGTGCACATAGATGCTCGAGGGCTGTCTGCAGAGGTGAGATGTTTGAATTCCTTAGGTGAACGCTAAGAAGCCAATGGAGACCTTCAAACATGGAAACGTGTGACTCATGTAAGCTTTCTACAGCAGACAAGTGAGAGATGAGAGTATAACAATAAATAAGTAATAGAATCAGTAATCACAATGCACTGTCTGTAAAGGTGTAATCTTTCAGCAAAACCAGCTTCAACGCTGTCATCAGTCTTGACACTGAATCAGTCTGGAGGAATCTCACAAAATCTCAAACAAATCACCAAAACGCACTATTTTTCCAAACAAATGCCTGTGAATTCTTAAAAAAATATAATAAATGATCAAATTACTACTGCAATAAAATAAAAGATATAAAAGGTTTGGGGTCAGAAATTATATATTTTATTCCGTAAGGATGCATTAAATTAATCAATAACATTTATATAATTGATTAGAAAAAGACATTTGTAATTTCACAAAAGTTTTTTTTTGTGTTTTCTATTGAACAAAAATGTATCCAAAAATGTGTTTTTAACATTTCTTTTGCGAACCAAATCAGCATATTAAAATGATTCCTGAGGGACTGAAATTATGACTGCTGAAAATTTTGCTTGACCAAAGAAAAATATTACATTTTGCAATATATTAAAAAATAAAACTAATGATAATAAATAGTAAAAACTAATAGTCGTTTTCAAAAACTAATAATATTTCAAATTATTACTGGTTTTACTGTATTTGTTCAAAAAAACAACATTGGTAAGCATAACTTCAACCAATAGCATAAATCTTATCCACTCCAAACTTTTGAATGATAGCGTATCTACCCTTTTGAAATAAGCCTATGGGTGAGGCTTTCAGTTCATTAGCCGCTATATGTAAATAATGAGAAGAAATGTGCAGGAAATGGTAAAACTGTTTACATTAAAAAAACAGTGTTCATAATTAAGATACTAAATTAAGACAAACTAACACACACCAATTTTCTATATCAAGCAGACAAATTAACTGTTTTGTACAGCTAAAAATAGCTGGATGCAGATGAGACCAAAATCTATACCCATGGAATTTACAAATGACTGTGGCCGTGTTTCCGTCAAGAAAAGATGTATATTTAAATGAAGGATTTGTGCATTGTAAAATATTTTAATACAATTAATAATTGAAAAACCTGGTTTCATTGTATTACAATATTTTAATTCTTTACAGTTTATAGAATGTGTGTGAAAAATGTCATGAATACAATGCCTGCAAGGCAAAAATAATAAATCTTAATGGTCCAATTTTAATGGTAAAGTAAATGCATTTTATAAATGGATTTTTTACTTTTTTGTGAGATTAACCCATACTGCATACAGATACTAGGCATTAGAAAAGAGCCAGACGCATTCATGTGTGTGCCTTGTGTAGAAAGAAAAGTCCAAATCAATACGTCTGATCAAAGGACACTTAAAAATCAATAATCCATAACAAACCTGGAGCCCAAGTGAGATACACGCAGCTCAAGGGGGAAGAGACAGAACTGCCCCCAAGGAAGCTCCACTTAAAATACTAAAAATACTATATACATATTTTAGCTACACAAACATTTATTCACATCAGATTGGTTCAAACAGGTCTTAAGACAACAGAGACTGCTATATTATAGTATGGAAGGGTGTTAGACATCAGAGACTGGGGGTTTTGTATAGTTTTATACTCTCAATGTCACACCACAGGGACAACATTACAGTCAAAGTAAATCAGATAACGAATAAAGCTTGGCATAATGCAGGTCACCGAGACATCAACGAGATGAAGAAAGAGTGATCGGGGACACAGAAAGAGAGGGAGATCGAAGCAAAGGCAGCGCTTTAATTAAAGCGCCAAAAGCAAGGGGAAAAGGCCAACACTTACGTCCTCATAGATGTCAAAAAAAGTGGCCACAACAGCCTTGGGGATGGCACTGAGGTCTGACTGTTCCCAGTGCACACGAAACATGCGGCCCGCCTGCCGACAGCTCGCGTTATTACACGCCACATTCTCCAACAGGAACGCCTGCTGCTGCGTGCTGCTGAGACAGAAAGAGAAAAAACACACATTAATGTAAGTAGAGCTGAGAAA
The DNA here is from genome assembly GCA_032359435.1 of Enteromius unitaeniatus. Taxonomy (NCBI): domain Eukaryota; kingdom Metazoa; phylum Chordata; class Actinopteri; order Cypriniformes; family Cyprinidae; genus Enteromius; species Enteromius unitaeniatus. The sequence continues at coordinate 15,684,567 of JAUMHI010000043.1, forward strand.
CACAATGCAAAAAAACCTGCGCAAAGACACCATGTCATGTTGAATTTAACCCTTGCTAATTGGATTTGCAAGCATATAGTGGAACCACTGAACTTTGACCAATTAAAGAGCATGTCTGAGCCTGAACACTTCTTCAATGACAATTTTACATGCATACATGCACACTGCAGAGTACAGTAGAGGAGCTTGATGAATCAGTGAGACTGGAAAAGAGGTTGAAACTCGTTCACTGAACTTTTGATCCCTAAATAAAAAAGGCAATTAAGCAGAACCTATTCCTCCCCATAATTCAGTGCTGAGTGTGGGGGAGGTGGATCTGGGAGGTAGCAGTGAATTATGAAAGGAGACGCTTTTCTGCATTGCTCAACATCCCATCTGCCAGCCCCCTGCTTTATTCAGAACCCTTTTTTCATACCTTTACTTCGCTGTAGTCCGATATTTACCATGTGACACTTCTCAGAATTACACCAATTTCAACCTGGGCATGTGAGAAGATAAAAATAGAAACTGCATGAAGGTTTCTCTTCTCTGTCTCCTTCTGTTGTTTCTCCTTGGTTTCAGAAAAAGGAAATGCAGGAAGGACATGTGCAAAACATACATTTAAAGCTGTATAACTGCACTCAAATTACTACAAAACACACACACTCCAGTTAAGCTACATCAAGAGTGAGTTACACAAACAATCCAGCTCAAGCTTCAAAAGAAGTAGAGCTATACCAACTGTGCATGCTCCAGATTAGCGAGGACAATTATTGACTTGTTTCTCAGTCTATAAAACAAAAATTGTGTTTACAGCAAAATCTATATCAGTCTGCTACCATTCAAAGGTTTGGGGTTTGTAAGATGTTTTTATTTGAATGTTTTTCAAAGAACTCTCTCAGGCTCACCAAGGCAGCATTTAACTGATTTTGTGATTTTTTTTATTTATGTTTTACAAATATTTCAGCTATTTCTGAATTTTCAACAGCCATTACTCCTGTGTCTTGTCATAAGTCATGACATCTCATTTTAGTGAGATTTGATGGAGTTTGGATATATTTATTCAAAGGAGGAATATCTGTGTTTCTTTACAGAAGCAGCACAAAGTGATATTTCAAAAACGTGCATAGCATGGCTGGAATAAACACAAGAATCGGCTAGAGTGACCGTAATCAGCTTCAGTGGCTGTATCAGAGCCGGACTGCTCTCAGACGTTTGCAGTGTAAACTGTCTAAGCATTAATGGCAGGAAAAAGCCCCTTATATTTGAGAGCGACCAAGTATCAAGTGTTTCCTGGAGGTTATAGTACATTGAAGAACGAACATGATCCATGTGACCTGTAAATGCGAAAAAAAAAATCATTTCTATTTTAGTTTAGCAAAATATTCCTTTTTTTAATTACCTGAAAAACCACCTCATGTAAGCATGAAAATAAATTGGAGTTTTAGCTAAATTGATGCATTTACATTACATATATTTTCAATCCGCAATTTGAAGGATAACGGAATAGTCTTGAAAATTGTTGTACTGTTTAAAAATTTTTTGTGGAAAGTGTGAAGCTATTTTTTTTCAGGGTACTGTGATAAAATAGTAATCTCATAACATTAGAAATGCTGTTAGTGTTGCTTTCGATCAATGAATGCAGGCCAAACAAACACATTGCTTTTATAAGAAAAAGAAAGACAAAAGTAATGAGCACAAACTTTCAAATAGTAGCGTATCTCTTTCTCCCTCTCTACACTGTACATATGGCTGCGGTGTTGGTGGTATTTGTGTATGTTTGCAGCACAAAAAATAATGGCAAACAAACATAAACAAAATGGCACAGGTGTGGAATACGTTGAACGCACTTTACTTCTATCCCTCACAGCCTCATTCACTCCCTTAAAAAATTCAATCTAGCACTACCCTGACTAAGGTCTGTGCAGTGATTTTAACCATCTCAACCCAAACGATTGACAGGTCATGCTCAGGTGATCTAATGGAGCCCACTACACTCGCTCAATACACTCTCTCTCTCACACACACAGAACGCAAATAATATGAAACCCAAATTCAACTAAGACCATGAAACTGAATATGCCAGTTTAGTTCTCTGGGATGGTCTGGCAGGCGATGAGACTTCCTGTGCGGATTGTGTTGGTCAGTCTGGAGCTTGGTCCACTAATCTGAGCATTTCACAGCCAAAGCCTCTGTGCACCTTTGCTGGCCGCCCGTCAGCGCAGGCTGATTTGGGGGGGGGGCTTTGCCAAAGTCATCCAGCCAAGCGAGCAGACTTTGTCCCCTCACAGGATTAACTGACACCACACTTACTGCAGCGCCAAGAACCACTGCTTTACCGGAGCCTTCACAGGTTTAACCGGCTGCCGCGCACAGAAGGAAAGTTTTTGTCCTTGTATTTGGCTGTGAAACTGTCATGACTGCCAATTTAAAGACTAGTAGCTGAAACACATCGGTGCGTTTGGACAGAAACTGTACTCAAAGCACACAGACAGTTGCGTGTGGTAGGTGTGTGTGAGTCGATTCGTTTTTAAGAGTGTTTCTGCATCTGGTTACTGGGCATGCAGGCCCTACTTCCTGTCCTCTCGCTCTCTCACTGGAGCACGGTCATGACCAGTGGCTCGCTGTGCCGACTGCACACCCATGAGCACACACACACGCGCTCCTTGCTTAATTGGGAGCTTTGGACCCAACACCACGGCAAACCCAGCAGGGAAGAACAGGCCAGAGGCAAGCCCACGGGCTGACCTCTCCCTCCAACTCTGTCAACCTCCCTCTATTTTTCTCTCTTTCTACAGCAATAGAGAGATTTGACCGTGTCGTTTCCGGGCCGCTGTACAGGATCGGCATCAAAACCTGAATTTTTGAGGATGTCAGTTATCCAGAGCACAAACAGGGAAAGAGAAAGTGAAAGACAAGCGTGTTGAGAGGGACGGCAGGTGGCAGGTCTGGAGATTCTCTGAGGGGTAAGATGACAGAAGCAGAGAGATCTCGTCCCCCCAGGCATCTCTTCAATACCGGCCCACCCACTCTTCCTGAGGCTTCTTTCTCTCTCTCTGTTGCCATATGTGTTGGGCTACATCTTTTTTCAATTTGCTCTCAAGGGCAAAAACAAAGCATTCTGAAGGGTGGATGGTATTTCGATCATTCGCTACCTCTGCTCTCTCACTGAAAATAGTATGCTTGTGAATAAAAAGGAAGAAAGAGGTGACAGACATGCAGAAAATACTGTACATAGGACGTGATAGATAAAATGATAGATAGGTAGATTGAATAATAGACGGACAGACAAAGTAAATTCCTCTGGCTATCTTTCCAAATTCAGGTGGTTTGACTCAATGAGATTCACATGTGAACCAGCTCTCTCAATCTATACAGTCATGCGACTGAACAAAGCTTCAGTTTTTAAAATAACAAGGAAAAAGAGTAAACGCCACTCAGCAGTTTGAGTGAGAGATCCAGAAACAAACTAAACAACAGTAGAACTGACATGCTAATACTTCAGAGCCTAGCTGGCCTAATCATCTATGACAACAACCATGCTTACTACAAGCTCTCCATGGACTCCAAGCACTGCGTGTAGACTACATGAGCGAATGAAGACATCATTACCAGAGAATTGAAATTGGATCAGCTTAGATAAGAGTGTGCTTTAATGCAGAAAGCTACATAACCGGAAATAATTTTACGGAGCGCGTCTTTTCCAATCGGTTGATGTAGATTTTTAGAGACCTTTCAAATTAATCCTCCTATCTGAAGTGAAGGAAATAAATCTTTGCTTAAACGTTTGACAGGCCTTTAAATTTTAATCGCCTGCTACATTTTCAGATGCCATTTTATCTTGAAAGTAAATGGGAATACAGTCCAGCACGATGGATCTGATGCTCTGTCAGGAGTGTGAAATATTGACACGTATTGACATTTATCTTCCATCTTCATGAAATGAAGACGTCTTTCTACTCTTGGTGGAACTGCAACTAATCCTGACTGACAACGAGAAAAGTATTTCAAAAAACATGCTCATGAGATGGACGGCCATTGCCTAGCAACAGAGTGCTGTGTTACTGCAGCAGCTATAGATTTGAGCTCGAGCCCTAGCTCAGCCAGGCCAAATAATTCAATGTACGAATAATTCAGCACTGAGGTATATGGTAAATAAAGAGGCTGCTGCCGATGCGAGTAAAAATAAATAAATAAATAAATAAATTCAGGTCTCATGCACTGCAGGTGTGAGATGCACTCGGTATAAACAATGAGACGTCTTTCTGCAGTAAAAACACACACCCATTTACCTCAAACTGCTAAGCATAATAGCAAATGCAATCATGTCCCAATGCGTGTGCATCCAGTTCTTTTCCTCACAGGAGTCTTCTGTCTCGTCCCTCATAAAACTCAAGCACTTCTATTAAGAGGTAATCCTGACATCATAAAGAAGTGTGCAATTGATGGCATTCAATTAAACATGCATTAGCTCAGCTTAATGGATCTCTCTGATTTTGCTCCTCTCGTCTCAAACAGTTTTCAATGCTCCTGGAGACCCTTGGTTGGTCATTCCATCCTTTTCTTCTTCTCTGGCCCCCTCTGAGCATTATAAAGGACTGCTTTTCCCCAGCAGGTGTTTTTGAAAAGTAATACTGCTCGTTGAGCTGTGCAGGAGTTTCCTGTGGCTAAAGACATGTGTTTTTCTGGGACTAATGGCTGGTGGTTTACACTCTTCTTCTGTTCATTTCTCACTTTACATTGGTGGGTTGCACTTTGTTGGCCTGTTCATATACTGTAGGGGGGGCAGTCAGCACATTGTTTGGGCTGCCTCTTTATTTCTTTTTCCAAATATAAAAGTAATAGTCTGAATTGTTCGGTTTATAATGCGTAGCGAACCGAAAGCCTCGTGCTGGACAGTTCAATACGAATATGCGTATTGTTGCACCCCTAGCTTTGAGAGAACATCTTTCATACTTTTTTGCACCTTGACAGTTGTAATTGTTTGGCAGTCAATGGAACAGTCTCAAGCCACCCAGTTTTCATCTAAAATATCTTAAATTGTGTTCTGAAGACGAACTAAGCTTTTACAGGTTTGGAATGATTAAAAACAAAATGTAAATATTGGAGTGGAGTAACCATCCTGTAAGTTTCAAAAAGCAAAAATGTCTTATTAGTTTAAAAACATCTTATAATGAAGCCACTTGCCAAAATTCCAGTTGTGGAATATGCCATAATAGGTAAAAGACAAGAAAAATGCAGGTCTATGCAGAAACCAACTGAGACAAACACAACAAAATGCTGTGCCAAGTGCTTATTGCCAAGTTGAGGAAAAACAGTGTTTGTGTAGTTTGTGTAGATCCCAGAAGCAGGAAAAAGTGAATTAAATTTATTTTTAATTAACTTTCAGACCGTGTCAGTAAGAACTTGGAGCTTTGTTCACTTTACCTCGAACTCCTTTACAAACAAGACCCTGGATTTTCAGAAACACTGAAACTAAAAGACGATGCTGTATCGATCCGACAGTAGCATCACAACAAACAAGTGTGAGTACGTGTTTTTACTATGTGGTAACTATTGATTTGTCTGTTATTACAGTTGGTTTGATTTGTAATTAATATGGACTGAGTTTTTAACCTAAAAAACAACAGCGTTCATCTATGAACATCTAAGTTGTTCTTTCATGACTAGAAGATGGCTGCCAGATGAACTAACTTCCCCTGAAAGGGCTGTGACCATGACTCCAACATGAAAAGTGATTGACGAGGACGTGGATACTCCAAACATGGCAACACATGCATGGGTAGTGGAACTCAGCTCAGAAACTGCCCACTTAAAGAAGCGAAACGTACACTTCTGCTTCTGTGTAAGTTGAACGGTGCTTTGCAGTGCAGGTCAGAAGAGACACAGAGGTGAGGAATAGGAGAGAGGCTCACCGAAGCAGAGAGGTGATTAGAGCAGTTCAGAAACACAGAGAGAGAAACAGAGCGAGAGAAAGCATGATAGTCTCTCAGGAGGCTCTGCAAAACCAGAACACACCTGCTGGCCCACAAGATGGCCATCCACCTGCTGCCTGACTACAGATCAGCCCACACCTCTACACTCCACCTGTGTGCACCAACACACATTTCATTACAGAGCTCCTCTGCATCTGAACCGCCATGAAAAGATCCTTGATAGAGATGTCAGAAAGACGTCGGAAAAAAATGTGATCCAGCACTTCATAATTGTAACATCTGGATCAAGTCCACTCTAATCACCAGATAAGTGTTCTTGGCAGCTCCGGTGGTGGGTAGGGAAGAGCGACGAAAGGTGGAGAGAGATAGACGAGCAAAGGCCTGGCTACTGTCTCGTCAGCAGCCTCACGTACATGACAAATGGATTTTCAGTGCGGCCCTTCGGCTGTTTAGCTGTGCTTTCCTCTGCTGATTCTATTTGAATTGACAAATGAAAATAAATTTGATTTTCAACGGTGTCCTTTACATTTAAATTCATTAGGTCTTAACGGGAGCGGAGACAATGTCTAGTCTCATTGGTGGGACACAGCCAATTACCATTTAAAAAACAAATCTATAAAATAAAACCAAACGGAGTCAGATTTACGTACTTCGAAATGAGCGTGCAACCCCTTACGCCCATCCATATATCTGTGCTGTAGATCAACGCATCATTCCTCTTCTCTGACAAGCTCTGGTGGGCTTCCCGAGGCTGCTGATGCAGAACCTTAATTAATTTTCAGCCTAAATGGGCAGGAACGGGGAGGGGGTGGGACCATTAGCCCACGGCATAGTGGCGGTCCTATCGAGTGGGTCATTTGCATGGCGGGGGAAAGACTTTGATGTACAAAGCACAGTGACAGGAGAGAAAGAGAAAGTTAGTAATAGATCGAGAGAAAGGAGGAGTGTGAAGGAACTGGGAAACACCCCGATAATGGCCCTCTTGTGTGTGAAGGAGGGGCTGCTGGCAGGCGGTGGAGGAGTTTGGCGTATCTGACGGGATGAGGTAAGGAACAGGACTAGCCTTAAGCAAACTCAATCACACATGGCTGAAGCTAGAGACCCGGCATGCAGCATTTTTTTCTTTCATGTCAACAACAGACCAACACATGGACATGTATAGAGACACACTACGTTAACATACTTGTCTCATGTACATTTCCAAATTAGTTTTTGATTTAGAGCACAAACAAACTCCTTTTCTCTGCCCTTATCTTTGCACCATAATCATTCTTTATTCTCATGAGTTGTTGTCTAATGTGTGCCTCTCTTTTCCTCTCAGACACAGAAGAAAGTTGATTTAATTACAGCTAGCAGCCACTTCATTTCCGGAGGATGGTTAACTGCGTGCCAGGAGGGGAGTGGAATGCAATGTTGCGATCTGTACTGCTTAAAAAGACTGACTGAGAGAGACTAACAAACATGAATGCAACGAATAAATAATACATGAATTTAATGAACAAAATCCAAACATTTTCATCATCTGATACACATTTACTTGAATACATTTTTATAAATTATATATTGTACAGTCAACAAAAAAGCAATGTATTTAACATATAGTTATGAATCTAATTTGTTACATTTCATATTGTTACATTAAAAGGTTAGTTTACCCAAAAATTTCAATTCTGTCATTAATTACTCACCATCATTTTGTTTCAAGCCTGTAAGGCACAGAACACAATTTTAGATATTAAAATGAAAAAAGTTTGACCTTCCATAGACAGCAACAGAATTTCCAAATTAAAGGCCCAGAAAGGTAGTAAAGACATTGTTAAAATAGTCCATGTTACGTCTGAGGTTTAACCCCTGTCATGAACGTATGTTGAAGATTGACAGTGAAGAGAATTGAAGAATTTTTTTAATAAAGTTTCTCAAAGCTTCTTAAAATCTAAAAATTAAAGTTGAACCACTGATACTGTATCACATGTACTATTTTACCTATGTTCTTAATTGAACATGATAGATACCTTGCTGCCTATAGATTGTCAGAAAGTTCTTAGATTTCATCAAAATATCTTAATTTGTGTTTTGAAGATAGACAAAGATCTCACAGGTTTGGAACAACAATTTTTTGGGTGAACTATCCCTTTAAGTGCTTCTTAATGGAATAGTTCAAAATGAAAATTCTGTAATCATTTATTTACCCTCAAGTGCTCTACTTCCAAATCTGTATGAAAATTCTTTTTTCTTCTGAACACAAATTTAGATATTTTAAAGAAAGTTTGACTTCCATAGTATTTGTTTCCTATTATAGAAGTCAATGGTGACCCAAAAACAGACTTTCTTCACATCTTCCTTTGTGTTCAACAGAACAGTGTTCATTTGGAACTACTTGAGGGTGAGTAAATGATGACAGAATTTAAATTTTTGGGTGAAATATACCTTTAAAGCTAAGATGGAGTGTAGTTTTGTCCTGCAAGCATGGCCAAAAATGTTTCAGATGAAAATAACTAATTGGAGAACAACTAACTGAATTCAAATTTTGGAATTATGTTATATAAAGTTTGTATATACCATTGTACAAAAGTCTTTACTGCTACTTAATTTCCTGACAATTTATTTATAACTGAATGAATCCTTGCTAAAATAGTTTGAAAGAGATTCTACTGAAAGTGCTTTATTTAATGCGTAAACAACAACTAAGAGCAAAAACTGTTGTATGTATTAAGAAGCAAACCATACATAAATGGACTATTTACACATCACTTGAGATGAACCTGAATGTTTCCATTCGGAAGTTCCTGACATGCTGGAAGCGTTCCAAAGAACAACACTGTGTCCGGATGTTTTATCAGGCTAAACAACTGTAGGGCCCAACGAGACCATAACCAGCCCTCCTGGCCCGGCGCCAAGATGTCTGGGCTCGGACCTCCGTTTTGGGTAGAAGGAGATCTCCGCGATAAGCTTTATTGCCCCAGGAGGCCTGGACGTTGTCAAAGTCACCACTGACCACGCTCTGAACCGCGAATCTAAC
>JAUMHI010000043.1:15694442-15711789 GCA_032359435.1 Enteromius unitaeniatus
ACAACGTCCTCGTCCGACACATGAAAATGAGGGGCGATGGAGCAGTCTCACTGCTGTCTACATAATCTCACCCTCAGCTCTGAGGTCAGAGGTCACTCTCTCGCTTTTGAAGAAACGGTTAATCTCTGCATCAGTGCAAAAAGCTTGAGTCGAAGATGATTACACAACTTCTTAACAAATCTGTATCAGAGGCACAAGATCACACTGCCGCTAACGATGAGAGCTGAAGCTTTGCATTCATGGAAAAGCTAACGGATTCTGATCAATGTGTTCGTATTGCCGAATGCGTTGTCAAATGAGGTTGAGATGCTGTGATTGTGTATTATTTACACGGCCATAAGTGAACAAAAAAATCAATGCGAGCAGAGCCGTGTGAAGAAGAACAAAGCGAGTCCTCCTCTTAGCCCTCTTAAAGCGGTTTTATTGGTGAGTCAGAGGGCTGATGACCAAGCTCTTCTGCCGCTCTTCATTTCATCTGAAGCCAAACAAGCACCTGGGCAAGACACCAGAGTGGAGGAGAGCCGAATAGGAAAGGAGGGGAGTGTGTAGGAGATGGGCCAGGTATTTGACATGTAATCTGCTGATAAGTAGAAGATTGAAAAGTGTGCTTGCTTAGCTGTTCTCTCTCTCTCTCTCTCTCTCTTTCTATCTATCTGAATCCGACCAAGGGCAAATTCAACAGGCAAATAGCAGTGAGGGAAAACAAAGCTGGAGAAGGACACAGAAGCAGCAGAGTAGGTGGAAGAAAATGACAGGAAAGAGAATGTACACTTTGTTCTCTTGAGACGGCTGTCTCAACATCCATGGCAAATGTGCGCAAATTGTGTGAAAGCGTGCCGCAGAATTAGTGCTGTTTGTGTAGCGATGTTGCTTCAAGTCCATTCAAATCGCAGATATGCCCTCAGGCAGCAATTTTCAGTGTAGCCGATATATACAGTACACATACAGCTTACTCGAATGGGCAAAGACTGACATCTTTAACACTCTTAGTCAAGATTATGCGTAAATAATGTTCCAAAGCAGCAATTTGTGATTTAAAGTACTGGTACTCTCACACTCAATTCAGGACACAAAACTGACAGGCAGCTTCTTTCTGTCTTCACTTGACGTTAAATGCATTTTGCGGTATAAATGGTTGCTTTGCTAAGAAATTAATGTAAATAGTTTTGTCAGTAAGACAGGCAGACAAAAAATAAAATGTCAAAAAGCATGTACTATAGATATGCTAACGTTATCTATGGATAACTTTAGCAGCTTCAACAAGCTGCAACAGTTAGATACTGAAAAACTTCAAAGCACTCTTTGTTCTATGGCTTTTCATTTTTTTGTTCTTTATTTTTTCTACTCTTCGCACTCCTATTCAACTTTTCAATAAATAATTCTCAAATACAAATAAAACTCTAATCATACTCAAAATCTATTTTCCTTAGGTTGATCCAGTTAATGCACACAGGTGCTTGAAGGAAATCAAATTATATCAAGCTCCACTCTAACAGCTGCCATGTTGAGCAGCATTATTTCTCCCATCATTATTCTGCGAGTGGTCCGTCTCCCTCTTACACCGTCTCTTGTGTATATCTACGTTCAAAGTGGAGAAAGAGACAGATCAGTGAAGTATAAAGCTACAAAGCAATTTCTAAATCGCTCAAAATGTTGACGTTGCTTCAGCTGAAAAAGACACTGTACTTTGTTTTTCCTTGCCCACAGTCATTTCCCCAGAAAGTGACACACAAAGTGACTTACACTAACACAAAATGATATGTATATATAAACAGTGAAGGATAAAATGTACATTTCTCTCACTGACGATCATCTGTACCTCCAACACACACGATTTCTCTCACTGACGATCATCTGTACCTCCAACACACGTGTGTGTTGGAGGTACAGATGATCGTCAGTGAGAGAAATGTACAGTGACTCCTCCAGAGCACCTCCATGTCAGAGTCAGCATGTGGTCAGTGATGGACCGAGCCCCGACTTCCCTTAGAATTCCACCACTTCAGCAGTAAGTCAGTTGTAGGTTTACACAGAACCATGTGCATGACAGATGACATCTAACAGTCTAAATAATGCTCTCTGCTTCAAGAAGTGGAAGCAGAGGCGAATGATGAGATATGACGTCAGCGCAAAGAACCATTTTGTGTGTGTGCGTGCGATTTGATGTTGACTTTAAATCCAAATTGACCCTATTTACTTTTTCAGTACAGGATTATTCTTCTAATGTGGATGATTCATCAGTTCTGCTGATGTCAACCAAGTCTGATGTTCGCAATGAAGTCAATTCCTGATGAACAAAATTACAAAAAAGTACCGTTTTATACCCAGCTTCACACAGGAAAACTTTAACCAAAATGAGAATTCATCATAATTTACTCACCCTCCTGTCATTCTAAATCGCTATGATGTACTTTCCTGTTTTTTTTTGTTTTTTTTTTTTAAATATCTACCTTTTTGATTCCCTAAAAGAGAAAGGTTTGGAACGTTGGGAACGTTAATCTATATACTCGCCAAATCTGCTGAAGTCCATGTACTGTATGTCTCATTTAAAATAAGTGCGAAGCTCTCATTTCAATTTTAAATGGTTTTGACTAAGAAAATGTCTCTGGCTGGTTGGGTAAACTCTCTCACCCACACACTCGCTCAAAAAAAAATAACACTCACCAACTCCAACACACTCCATCACCTCAGAAACCATGACAACCTTCGCTAACAAAATGGGCTGGAGGCTGTTTGAAAGCATTTGGGGAAGAAAAAAAAAAATCAAGAAAGAAACTGGCACAACATTACTCACATCTCCATCCATCACTCATTTCTAAACTGCAAAATGACCATGTGTTTGATGGATATTGGCATGCTTGTTCTGACCCCATGAACATATGAATATAGCCCACCAAGCCATCCTCTAAACTCCTAATTTCAACAGTCACAAAATATCCAAAACCCTGTATTTCTTTACTCAATTTTTCAATATAAAAAAAAAAAAAAAAGAAATAGGAAATATGTGTTATTTATTGGAATAGCAAAAATCTAAAGCTGATTCCACCAAGAGATCATAGAAAGATTCTGTGGTCTTTAACGAGAAGGTTCATGGGAGTGTTTAGAGTGATCCAAGCACAGATTGGTGTGAGATAAGAAAGTGGCCATCTGTGAGGAAAGGGGGTTTTAACATCCAGCTCCTTGCTGATGAGAATCAAATCACTCTCCTTGGCATCTTAGTCATTAGAGGCGACGATAATGACAATAGGCCGATTTGAAAATGCTCTGGTGTATCTCTGAGGTCTCTGGATGCATGTTGCTTGATTACTGTGGAAGTGCTGATGATGAGATTGGCTGTGGGGTGATTAGAAGAGACTATAGCAGCACTAAAGCCTTAGGACACAAGGGGAAGGTTAAGCCTTTACTGACTTAAAGATTAGGTCAACCTAATGTATTAAGCATGAAGAACATAGACTAGAGACCACAATGAAGCAGATCATAAAAAAAGCGTTTTTCTAGGATTCTGAGTGTTTGTGTGTAGGGCTAAAGTGACTCTCTGTGCGATTCTCTGAGTCCGGGCACAAATCCTCTATCCTTCAGGACGATGTGAAGTTGTCTTTGTGTTCTAAAAGCATCTGGAGCATCTCTCACAGTCACCTGGAGGCCAGCAGCAGAGCCTCTAGTATCTTATCTCAATCAGAGAGCTGTTAATCCATCCATGCCCTTCTTGCTGCTCTTTCAGGTCTGTCTGTCCTCACTCAGGTCAGGCCAGATCGAAGACGGGTGACAAGCTTCTGGCTCTTTACAGGCACCTGCTCTCTCGCTTTTGTTGATGGCAACACTTAGCCAACCTTTACCCTGCCATTTATTCACTGTTAACATAATAAAGAATGAAGTGTGATGTATTATGCAAAAATGCTATTTTAAGCCGTTCAGTGGAAGAATAAATAAATGTATTTTTTTTATGTTTGATGCATGACAGAAATACTCTAACACATGCAAATTATCTCCACAGTCCATTTACAGAAAGCTGCAAAAACTCATCATTTAGAAAGTCATGTCACCACTATAAGCAAAATGCATCAACATAAATGCAACACACTCAGAAAGAGGGTGGAATAAGATCATGCAAGTGGACACGAAAAGTGTAGAAAGTCTTGTTTTATCAGGACCATCCCAGAAATCATCCAACTTAAGGTTTAAATTCTTTGAAGGAGAAAAAAAGAGAGAGAGAGAAAAAAAAAATCGCTGTTGTGGCGGTATCAAAAAGATCCTATTTGGATAAAAGGAAAAGTAATAAAGGTTGGGTTTTAGTTCTGGTTTGTTTCTTAGGAAGTAAAATACTTGTATGTTTGCAAAATTGTTTAAACACGACTTGCTTGGTTAAAAAATTGAATTTAAAAGTTTCTATGTTTTTCTAAGTTTTTATGTTTAAAAGTCAAAACATAGTTCCTTTGTTTGCGATTTAAAAAATCATTTTTAACACACTGCCGTTGAGAGGTGGGTAGTAATTTCATTAAGTAACTTGTGTTGAAAAAAAAAAAAAACTTCTTAACTTCCTCAATTCAACTAAAGTATTTTAACTCTTTGGATTGAGGCGCTTTGTTTTATAAATCTGGTGTATCTATCTCAAGATGATGTGCAAATCTACTGATTTTAGTGAGATCCAATTTTAGTTCTCCACCCAAAACCCAAGATTCATATACATCTTTCCATTTGTAAGTGACCATTAGCATTACGAAATAGGTACATTTTCATAATGTCTCCGTTCATATGCTTTCTTTATTATTTCACCATTATTCCCATTAGTGCTTTATTCTGAACTTTGATCAGAACCTATGTAAACAGTACTCATTATTTGAGCAAAAAATTTCACTTGAATGTTCTCTTCTTCCTCCTTACAGTACTATAATGACTTGCTCCTACTTAAATAATTATTAATAAATAAACAACATTATTTGTACTTGAGTACAGATTTTGGCTACCCAGCACTGAAGCTGACTTACCCAGTAGTGGTATTACGAAGAATGACAAGCGCATCAGGAAAGCCATCCATGTTGTAGTCTCCTAAGTGCAAGGTGATGGGAACGTCTGAAGACGGCACAAATCCCCACACAGAATCCTTCCTCCTGAAGTCCGTCAGCACTGGTACCCACTCCCACTGGAACAACAGAGGAAGACAATTCAGTTACATGAGATCAGTGCTAACCTAAAAAAATCAAAAGCAATACAATTCTTCAAATATTATCCATATTAATAGCACTATCCATATAATTAGCCATATTTACAATAATTCAATGCAGTTAACCACTACACGAAGTACAGTAGTACACAAAGTACAAAATTAAACGTTTCAAATATATATGACATCATATTAGATACGTAATACCGTCCAAAGTTTTTACACATTTTAAAAAAGCGACTAAATAACATTATTAATTAGTTGATGACATTATGAAGAAATTGCCACGGTAGGGATGTTGAATACCAGTTTAGCAATGCCACTTGTTTAAACCAGTGTCTGATATGAAAGTTAACAGGTCATGCGAACAACCCCCAAAAATTGGATTGAATGTAGCCAAAGCAAAGCAGCGCAACCAGGCAGTGCAGCATTATGGTTCTGTTGCTCTTTGGGTTCGGCCATTTGCACGTGTGTGGGGGAGGCACAAGCGCAGATGCTACAGGCTTTATTCACTCATGAATGTAAAACAGAGAGCCAGGTGCATCTCTGCATGTTTACATCCATGGGGATGGAGGCACAGAGGCAGGAGGCAGAGAGAGAGAGACTGCTAGAGAAATGCAGGGAGAGGGGAGATGGACACACAAAGTGGTAAAGAGAGAATGCAGCAAAACGAAAGCAGAGCGTTCTGTAATGGCTGCTAATAAGATTTTCTCCTGACCCTCAGTACGCAGCCAGAATAAGCAATGTATGGATCAGGCAAAGAGATGATGTGTGTATTTGTACAAACTATTTTGCATTTGTTACAAAATAATACGTCTCAAGCTAATAATGGTAATATCTCTAAAGCAAGTATTAACTGCTGTTAGTCTCGTCTCTGCTGAAAAGAAAAATAGAAGTCAGGTTTGTGAGTCATGGTGTGCACTGTAGGCCTAGCCGCCTCATTATGAGCAAATGTGAGAGTCCTGCAATGTTTGTTTACATTGCAGCACTATTTCCCGCGAAGCGCTTGACAGGTTATCTAGGACAATTTCATTCTATCCATGGTTTAAAATCATGTATCAGTACTGGTTAAAACTTCTGGTTTAAGGTTTTCTAAATGCACACATTTGAAGGACACGGACAGAAAATGGCTGTCAATGGCATGCGAGTACAAAACTATATTCTCATTTACACTCAAGTTTACATTAAAAACACACGAGTTACAAAAACAGGCCAATTATGCCTGTGAAGGGTATTATATTATATATTAGACGTGTGTTGTAGCAGAAAAAAGTTAAGAGTAAATAAATCAATAAATCCACTGCTCTCTTTTGCTTTGCCTTGGGTGGAAACTTACAGATTAAGGGACGGAATTATTATAATGAGATCCCTTTGCAACGTCACAGGGGGAGCGATATCAGAGACGCTCATTTTTTTGGGCTTGAGGGAAAAGGCTTACTAAAACTTAGTTGCTGGGTTAATCTTTCTTGTGTTTCCTTGGTTGGTATGCACCGGGAACCTGATTTTAGCAATCAAAACCTGTAAAATTAAGATTTTCATATGTCATGTCATCTTTAAACCACTATAGTGTATATACTGTAACAACTCCTGTCAAAAAGTTAACCTTAAAACATCAGAAATGCAAAAATAGCTAACCTCAGAAAGTTAGCAAAATAATGAAGTGTCAGATGTAACAAATAAAGTACACAATAAACTGCTAGAGATTACAAAAATGAACTTCCAAATAATTAGTCACAATACCTGCAAAGCTTTAAATGTTAGAGACATAGCACTGTAACTAAACTTTAATCCATAGAGCAGAGCTAAAACAACAACTAACTTTCAATAATAACCTTTTAAGGTGCAAGGTAGCTGATTTCATAAGTTATAATGCCAGCGAGCAAAAAATACCTATAATTTTAGACAAGATTGTGGGACGTGCTAAAGTGCTTTATCCGAGATCTTAAAGATCTGCTAGATAAGTAAGAGAGGATAAGATCTTTAATGTACGATGGGGCTTGACCTTCAGGGTCTTTAAAATCAAACATTTTCTTAAACTGGATCCTAAAATAAACCTGAAGCCAATGAAGCGAAAATAAAATTGGAGTGCTATGTATATTTTTTAGCCGATGTTAAGAGCCTTGCAGCAGGATTCTAGGCCATCTGAAGGTGCGAGAGTGAAGAGTGACGAAGACAAACATAGACAGAAGCACAACCATTAATAAATAAACATGTTTTTATCAATTTTAGAAATGGTTTGAAGCTCAAATATTCGTAACAACTGAGTTAATGTGTCTGACTCAAAGTTCGACATTCAAATTTCTCAACTTAAGCGATATTGAAGGAAAATGAATCCCAAACTTATTAACCAAACAAAACATCTAGATTTTCAGGGGACCAAACTATTTTAGTTTTCTCATTATTATGCTGGAGACATCAGTTTTCCAAGGCAAATATAGCTGAAAGTTATCAGCAAATAAATGAAAAGTAATAATATGTTGCCCAATAATACTTTCAAGAGGAATATTTAAAAAAAGGGGGACTCAATAGTACCCCTGAAGAACCCCACTAACAATTGGGGCTGAAGATGAGGAGAACATTTAATCTTTGGGAAGTTTTCTCTTTAAGAAAACTTTATAGCTGTGCCTATTGTATAAAAGGCAGCAGTAAGATTAAGTATTTATTTATGTATTTTATTTTTTGCCACGATGAGCTGTAACTGTAATCTTTAGAAAGTTAAAAATTATGAAAACATGAGAAATATGATCTAATTATAAATGAGTGAATTCTGCCAGATATCTTATAATGGACTGCATAAATGACATGCAAGATAAACCCTTCTTCAGTTCACTGTCATTTGTTCACTCTCTTGTTTTCCCGTCTTGCTTTCGGTCTCTCTTTTATTCACTCAGTTAATGAATGTTTAATGGTTCTTAAGCTCCTGGAGCACTTCCCTCCCATAGGACCGCTGAGCCAGACCTTAACTTCCACCACAGGTCCTAAGTAAGCAGTTCTGACTGAGGGGCTGTTAAAACAGGTTATGAGATGGGCACACTTACTGATGGCTCATCATAACTAAGCAGAAATACTGACAGGGTTTTAAATTGAATGTGCTTGGCAAACCATTTCTAAACTAGGGCCATTATTGTAAAGAACCTCAATACCAGCTGAAATAAAACAAATGATCCTTAAGAGCGACTCTGAGTGGGTGTACATGCTGGTACGTGTTGAGAAACTATAAAATGCAAGCACACATTCGGTTATTTCTGTCTGTGTGAGCTAACCCAGAGTCCCGTGCTTCCACTCTACAATTAACAACTACAGTAAAGCTTCACATACAAAAACAAAACATCTCTTTCTCTCAAGAAGCCGCTCAGACAGAATGGCCTTAACCCCCAGCTGAATTCTGCTGAATTGAAGACTCTTTTCATTCAACATAGAAATGATTATGCAAACAGTCATTGCCCTTGTGGCCATCTACAATCGGCTTCCATCACTTCGTGCCTGCTTGTGTAAATTGACTTATATCAGGGCTGACTGCTGGTTAATGCTAAGTCGTATTGATTTATTAGGGAGGGTAGATGGAAATCACAAGGCTGTGGGCTGACATTGTGGCGAACACAAAATGGGTCTATTCAAGTCCTTCTAACTTATAGTTAAGAGTCAAATTGATGCCTGTTTGAGATCATTACTATTTAAAACATGAGCGTTTTCAAACCTTCAAATTGAATGAACCACCTCCGACTTCAAATACCACTTAAAGAAAAGCAGAAAAATCTAAGTATGTAAAGCGCTGCACAGTTCTCCATTTCATACAAACACTTGTCATGGAAAAGTAATAAAGTATTTACAGTACACATGGCTTGTAAGCCTTTATGATTGTAATTTTGGATTTTTGTGTTGTATTTATGTAATAACACAACATACAAGAGTACAGAGACAGCACAGCAGCTTTGGATTTTTCCTCTGTTATTCACTGTCTCTTAGCAAAATGGTTCATTCGTGAGTGCCTCAAGTCTCAGTTTTATGTAACAGCAATGTTTCTGTGCATGTGAATCTTATTGGTTAGCCAGCTTCATTTGCAGTTTGATAGAAAAGAGGCTTGCAACACCTCTTTATAAAAGAATCAGTTGCACTAGCAGCATGGAAATGTTTGTCTGTCCGAACAGACGCATTAACAGCCGTTCATTCAAAATGTTTATCACACCGAAATTTCACACCGAACATTTGTTGTAGCACGAACAGGCCTTCAGAAGATTAGGGAAGAGCAAGAGAAAAATATAGCTAACATGAAAGACTCAGAGATGATTTAGCCAGTAAAGGTATTGAGAATTAAATGTTGAGACATGCACTGCTTTGCGATGAAAGCGAGGGCTGCTTGCATGTGCCAAACTTGGCATCTAGACAGTCTGAATATGAGCAGGTTTGATCTACATTGAAAACATCCTTCCAAAGTTTAAAAATAACCTAAACCAGCTGCCGTTGAGAATAGGTGTTGGCGGCATTAGCTGCTGGCCAATGAAGACTGTTGGCAGCTAACCAGCCTGGCAGTGTCGACCTGTACCATTGAACAAAGAGCCTAGCACACATCATTACGCTACATGCAACACATCCCTCAACTCTAATGCCGACGGAGGAGTGGAGGAGGCCGGCAGGGTCACCCAGAGAGGGATGTAAAAGACACCGTGCAAAATTCCCGCAGAAATAAGCCGACAGGATGTGACTGGCAAAATGTCTCGCTTATCAGCCTTTGGAGAAATGCGAACAGGTTTAAAGGCAATAACTCATGCCTAGTAAACAGATTATACTTTAAGCCGCCATACAACGAGAGAGTATGTTCATACCATCTGCTTTACACAGACCTGGACTTTCTGACAGGTCAGGGGAGGGTTTGGATTACTACTCTGGCAGGTGCCTAGAGAGCCTGTGTACAACGCTCATTGTTTAAGGATGTGAGAGCCCATCTGAGAATCACCCAGGCCTTCCTAACGAAGACTCTGCACATTTATCATCCTATTTGTGGAGAACGTCTACTTGACAGTTCACTGAGGCCGACCAGGTGAATACGTGGCATGACTCGTACAAAAAGACACGTTTGCATGTCTAAGACAAAAACTGGCACCTCGGAGTGTGTGTGATGGATGAGAGGAGCGATTAGAAAGCCCGGGGATGAGTCGAAAGAGGGGAACGGGTAATTTGTGGTGTATGTGTGGTGGGATGGGCCTGTTGGTGATCACAGAGAAGAGAGAGGTAACTCTCTGCTAGAATTAGCCTCCCATCCTGCTATCCGCTGCTCTACTGATTAACCCAATCAACCCAAACTAGAGCACACAGACCTCCCCCCCCCCACACACACACACCTCAAGTCCAATCAAACAGAAATGAGACGGAAGCTAATCAGTGTCATCCAGGATAACGAGACACTCTGTAATTAAGCAACTACCATAGAAAACACGCTAATTTCTCATTTGGCTTCCTGATTTAAGGTGTTTATTGGTTGAAGACAGCTGGGAGAGACCTGCGGTAAAGCCACCGCAACGTCATGAATGTCTAGACACTGAGGATGATGGGATACCTCAGCACCAGCGATTACTTCAGCTTTATAGGTTATTGCTCTACTTGTTCAAGACACACATGACAGTTTGTCATCTTATGAGCCACTTACATCATTTGAAGTGTCTCATTTGTGTAAATGACGGCATGAGCCCAGCAAACACCATGCGACCGAACAGCCGAAATGTCAGCGGAATACACTATGCCGTTGTTGCCAAAGTGACAGAGAGGGGAAGAGGGAGAGAATGATCTCTTTAATGCAGAAAGCCATGATAGCCTTTCCTTAGCAAAAGTAATGGGACATCTTAGATAGAGCAGACGCTGTGCACAGAATACAAATGGCCCATTTTCCTCCCTCCCTCATATCAGTCGGGGAGACATCATCACATTCGCATTGCCAAGACTCCATCCCTGTGGCTTTGTTTACTAAAGCGCAAAAAGTCCCTGTTTTAGCCGAGCTACGCTTTTCACCACTCCCACATCCCAGCTGCGACGCTTCATTAGGCCAAGAAATTAAAATCAGAGCTCGCCGGCGGGAAGACACCAGACGAGGTGCCATTACATCAATAGGTGCCAATGACAGATGATATGAAAGTGCGACGTCTAATGAACTGCCATCTTTATGACACTCCGGGAGGAAAAAAAAGGAAGAAAGAAAGCTTCATTGCTCATCGTATTACGGGGAATGCATGTCATTTCTCCCTGCGTGTGAAACAGAATCTACAACAGACGGCCTCTTCATTAGCCTCCCTAGAGGAGAGAAGCACAATTTGTAATGAAATGTGGTACAAGAATCAGGAGACGGGCGTGTCAGATCAGAGGTGTTGATGGCAGGAAAGGTGGGAAGGGTACAGGCTGTTATTACAGCATGCAGTGTTTACGTCTGAAGAGGAAAGACTAAACACGTGCACCTGTGAGAGTGCCCAGAACTGAAGGTCACCCGTAGGCAGTGATTAATTTGTAAATAATGAGAGCAGTAGCAAGGACTGGTGGAGGACCTGGCATGTTGTGGGTGGGGGTTGGTGGGCAAAAAAAATAAAAAATAAAAACAATTATTATATATATATATATATATATATATATATTTAAATCACATTTATGAGTCATATTTATATTACAGTAACATTTAAGTTTGAGGTCAGTAAGTATTTTTTAAATAAATGAATACTTTTATTCTAAAAGAATATATTAAAATCAAAAGAACATTTCTGGGGGAATTTTTTTTTTTTAAACCATAATAATATTTCTCAATATGAGTTTCTATACTTTCTACTTCGAAGACCTTGATAGAAATCATAATTTTTGCTCCAGTACATATTTGTCTTTCAAGTTTAGTGAAGTTAAAGTCACAGGTTTCCAGAAAAATAAGACCCAAGTAAATATATTGAAAAGGTGTACTGAAGTACAACACTCAAGAAAATGTCATTTCAATATAATTTTTTTTTACTGTATTTCTGATAAAAAATAAATGCAGCCTTGGTGTGCATAAAACAGTGTTTCCTAAACTTGTTCTGCCATTCCTCGCTTTGGAGGTATTGAAGGGTTCTAAGCCTCTGCTGTTTCAAATTGTCCCCAACAAAATCAAAATAAACTAATAATCTTTACTTTGGGGCTCGCATGGCAGTAAATAATACAATTATATGATCATGTAGTCAATAGTGCCTCCAGGATTTCATGCGATCAAACTATTATTATTAATCTTTCTTTAATTAAACTATGATATCAAATTTACCAAAGTCACCTTTATTTATAACAACAGACTGTGTCACGATATAGGCTCTGATTTTTGTACCATTTTTATCTTTATCAATTTGAGACTTCATTGACATATTTTCCAGCCATAGAAGTCAGAGCATCTGCAGGATGCAGATATATTAGTATTTTATGCCATAAAAGAATAATATATAAAAGCTCAAAACCTCTCAAGAGAGGCGTATATTAAAGTGATTACAATTAAAAATTCTTTTGATATTTAATCCTTCAAGTCGCTATGACTTACTTTCTTCCATTGTACATAAAAGAAGATAAATAATGTTTTGTATGCACAACTGTCCATACAAAACTACACCAACCCCACTGACTTTCAATGTAGAAACACAAAATAAACATTTCAAAATGCTACATTTGAATTTCATACAGGTTTAGAAGGCGGGTAACTGACGACTCTTTCATTTCTTAGAGAACAACTCCTGTAAACAATTTACTGTGACACTGGCAACAAAAACTCAGTATCTCATTTTCATGATCCAGAGTAATGCTCGGAAACAAGTGAGATATCATTAGTATCGATAATGTTTCCACTTCTTCAAAGTTAACACAAATCACAAATAACTAAATCAAAAGAAGACGTTTCAATGCCACTACTGCAGGATAAACTGTCAAAAAGGAGAATTATCATAATTACTCTTAACAAAAGTCAAAGAACAGTATTTTCAAAGACGTAGTTAGACATAAAATGGGGGCAGCGAACCATATGGGTAACCTGTACAGGTCAGTGCACAAATGTCTTTCAGAGGCACATGAGGTTCAAAAAACTAAAATAGGTGCTGCAGCTTACTGCTGTAGTACCAGATCAGCTTGTTGAAAAACTGACTAAATAAAGGCGAAATTGATGACAAAAGTTGTGCCTTGATGGACTAGCTGTTAAAGCACAGAACATTAGCAGGAATCCTTTAAGGAAAGAGCTTATGACTCTGCCCTTCGCAGTGCCCTCAAAGCAATGCTCCAAGGACCTCTTCAGAATTGTATCAGATGACAGAAAGGATGTGACTGGTATTTCACAAAAAAAAAAAAAATCAAAGGTTGAAATCCAGATCTGTCAGCCATTTCATTGCATGTATACCCCAGATGCTTCATGTAGCACGATGCACCATTAAACACAATTGCATCTTAAACACACAGCAGTAGAAACCTTTCTGAACACATTAGCAACTATCTACTTGTTTAAAACTTTGACAAGAACACAACTGAATTGAGTTTTCTGTTGAGTTCTGTCCTTTGCATTTCTGGGAGGACCTGTTCAACAGATAAAACATCTATTTTGGGTTCATTTCTGATAACGCTTTCAGCTGCCAATAAGTGCTCAGCCCTCTCAACTCCCATTAGCAGATTTGACCATATATTTAAATCTGCACACATTCCCCCTTTATCAGTTTAGATAATGTTAAAAACCATTCAGATTCTGTGTGGGTCGACTTAACAACTCATGAGTGGCAGCAAACAAGCCGAACAGGTGGTGCTCTGACATGAGGGGAACGGGACGGCATGAGTACTGACAGAAACACCAGCTGCCAGAGCAAGAGACTAAATGAAGGCCTCAGTGCCCTGTATGGGCTAAGCAGATAATGGCCAATCTAACCTTCTCAGGAGATGTCTGGGAAATGTAGCACTTTGCCCACAAGACACTTACTTCTGATAATTTAGAGATGTCATGATAAAAAGAGAAGCAATCAGACACAAAGCGACATCCACACTTACGCGGATCAATACCATTAAACAAACTGCTCAGAGAGTGACGCTTTAGGTGATTTCAGACTCTTGAGATACATAGACAATGAGAGCAAACATCCAGAAAGAAAGAGACACACACAGGGGCAGGCAAATTTCGGAGTGTGAGCCGTGAGAGTGAGTGTAAATATTATTTATACTCCTCTGAGAAAAAAAAAAAAAAAAAAAAAGAATGAAATAAATGGCCTGACACAATCAGCTGATGCTGGCAAGCTGGAAACAAAGTTGCTATTACAGAGTACATGAAAATGAAATGAATAAGTGCGAGACGCCCCGAGCTGAGAGAGAGAGAGCAGCTCAGCGTCCGTCCCTCCCTCCCTCTCCTGTTCACTTCCTCACGACTCTGTTGAAATTCAATACACACGTACACAGATGCTCACTTCCACCACCTCAGACAATCTATTGCTTCACTCTCCATCATTTCCTCCCCATCTCTCTTTCTTTCTCGCGCCATGTTTTATGGATGCTGCTTTACTGCATTGCAGCTTAAGGGATAGTTTAATTCTGTGGTGATCCCAAAGCCCTTCCTCTCTCGTTCTTTCAGAGCCCAGAAACCATGGCTACAATTCAGGTGATCATTTAAATCTTGAAAAATGAAAAGCGCACCGGTGTAAACGGAAATAGATGTCTGACTGTCAAAGTGATTCGTTACGAAACGGTTTTTCTGAAATAGCTTCACTTTTGAAGATAAAACTGACTGAAAAACTGGTAAAATTGACAAAAAAAATGCTGATGCAACCAGTATTTTATGGTAAATATTAGGCCAAGTGCCGAGGACAATAATGATAACTGCAAACTGTTAAGCTTAACATTCCAATTCTATAAGTACTAAAGTTTAAATTGTAAAATTGTTAAATTGTAAGTTACACTAAAGTGTAACTATAACAATAAAGAGGAGTTTCCTTCTATGCCGTTGCTATGAAACTCCCCTCTTGTAAAGTTTATTTTTAAGAGTTTAATGCAGTCTTTAATGTTCCATAAGCATAAAAATGGTCAGTTTGTATAGTGAATCTGTCGTTAAATGAAGAATGTTTAATTTTAAATGTAAAAAATGTACATACAACAACATTAATTACAAAAGAAGTGACTTGGAAAGGTCCATTTATACAGCCAGCCAAATTTGTGTGTGTGTGAGGGTGATGACAATCGCTGTCCCTAATCACTCTAATGAGTGTGATGTTACGTGTTTACACTGTCAATATTAAGCAGATGAGCTGGAAAGGAAAACAGAGAGAATGAGTTTATTTAGCAGACTGTGTGTGAGTGTGTGTGTGTGTGAGAGAGAGCGTATTGTGCGATTAGCAGTCCACGCAAACATGCTTAAAAACAGAGAAATCCCTGTGCCAATTAAATCATAGACTACGTTCTTTGACTATAACACAAGCGTGTCTTTTGTTATTCTCCATCTTTTGTCAAGTGTTTGTTTTCTTGTATCTTTTCTTTTCAATACACCATGTGTGCTGCTATGTCTGTATCATCTCGTACATTATTTGGCAGTATTGAATAAACTCTTTCAAACCAGTGTAGCTTGTTTTCTGAGCTCTAAAAAGAATGGAAGGGGAGAGAACCAAAAAGAGAAAAAAAGACCAATAATGTACAGAGAGAATGTGATGGACAGATGGGAATATAATGGAAGAGTCAAACTTTTCTTTCCGTTCGGTATATCTGATGGTGGAGACTAGCGCCTGTGGCAGGCAGACAAAAGCTGACACGTGTTCCCCGCCCTTTACATTCTTGCCCTCTCCTAGTCTCCGTCCATCGTTGTTCCCTTTCTCTCTGGTCCCAGGGCTTGTGACAGGCGGACAGTGTGTGTATGCGCGTGGGGGCAAAGAGATAACCACTGCCTTCCACTGTGAGGCTGACATTCAGTTAAAAGCATGAGCTGCCAGACCACAGCAGACCTTCACACAATGAGCTCTAAATAACTATATGTCACTATTATAATAGGCTTTTATTGTAATCTATTACCATCATTTGAATCTTCATATATTCAGTGGAAAATATATGCCCAGAATACAGAAAGACTTCCTGAATGCCCCTGCATCCATTGATTGTAAGATAAAACACCCATTATTTAAATTTAAATTTTGGGTAAAAGTACTGGTTTTCTCATATATACACACACACACATTTAAAAGTTTAAGATCAGTAAGATTTTTAAAGTTTTTTTTTTGTTTGTTTCTCTTATGATCATAAATGCTGCATTTATTTAATCAAAAACAAAGGAAAAAAATAATCTTGTGAAATATCATTGCGATGTAAAATAACGTTTTACCTGGGACGCAAAGCTGAATTTCTCACTAAACAAGGACATTAATATAGTAAGCTACATGAAAAACATCTCCAGAACTGCTCTGAGGGTTACTTCAAGAGCATTTGACAGTTTCATTTGAGTAAACCTATCGTCATACTGTATATAAACACAGAACTGTAAAGGTATTCATGGCAATCTGTCAAAATAAAAGTTTGGTTTGGACATGGTAGCAGAAATACATTACTGTTGTTCAGTAGTACTATACATCTCAACAAGACCAGATGAAATGTCTAAATTATCGAAGTTAACAGAGTGTGTAAAAAAAATATAAAGGATTGGATGACAAATAATTTTCTGCTATTAAACTCAGACAAGACAGAGATATTACTTATTGGACCAAAAAACAATACACAAAATCTTTTGACTCACAATTTACAACTAGATGGATATCCTGTTACTTCCACTACAGTCAAGTCTGGGTGTTATATTGGACAGCAACTTGTCTTTTGAAAGTCTATTTCAAATGAGAAAAAATGAGAATATTTCTCATGTTACAAAAACAGCATTCTTCCATCTTAGATACACTGCGAAGCTACGAAACATGTTCCCCGTTTCTGATGCAGAAAGGCTAGTTCATGCATTCATGACCTCTAGACTGGACTATTGTAATACACTATTAGGTGGTTGTCCTGCATCTTTAATAAACAAGCTACAGATAGTCCAAAATGCAGCTGCTGGAGTCCTTACCAGGACAAGAAAATATGATCATATTATCCCAATTTTAAAGTCTCTGCACTGGCTGCCTATTAGATTCTGCATCAGCTATAAAATATTACTTCTTACCTATAAGGCACTTAATAATTTAGCTCCTGCGTACCTAACTAGTCTTCTAA
>JAUMHI010000043.1:15711889-15724820 GCA_032359435.1 Enteromius unitaeniatus
GAAGAGATGATGCCAACCCCACAGAGGACTTCAGATGATGCCAACCCTGGAACAACACACAGCACTACCGAACTCTTTGAATGTTCCTTGTCTGTTTGTTTATGTCAAATTGATCTTTATCTCACATCTGTACATGTACAAACTACTACATTTACTGTTAACATTATTTTTTTGTTGTAAAGCTGCTTTGCAATGATATATATCATGAAAAGCGCTATACAAATAAATTTGAATTGAATTGAATAGCATGTAAATAATAGACTACTACAAAAATTATTAAAACGGTATTTGTATTAGCATTAATGTTTTAAACTGTAATATAAAATCCCCTTTATTTTCCAACAATAAAATGAAATCTTTATGAATTAAAAGACAAATGTTTTATGCCTTAAAAAAAATTAAATACACAAATTTTTCAGAGGGGAAATTGTAAGAGGCTATTGTAAAAATAAATAATAATGCACTAATGTAAAAGTAGCATAACAGATGTGTAAACTGAAAACTATTTGAACCTTATTCAAACTAATTTGCACTGATTCATTGTGTTGGATATATTTTTTTCTGTGCAGTGGCTGAGGTTTATCTGAATAAATGTCAACAAGCTGATTTTTTTCTTTTTAAATAATGTAATTTTGTTAAAACCTGGACCTGTGAGATTTTTTCCCCTCAGTATTCTTTGATTAAATGAAATTTAAGATTTATAGTGTTAAAAAAAAAAGATATACATTTAGATTTTTTTTTCTTCAGAACTTTTTGTTCATCAAATAATCCTGAAACAGTATCAGCAAAACTGTTGTCAACACTGATAATCAGCATATTAGAATGATTTCTGAAGGATTACTCTTCTTTTTCTGTATTTTTGGTTAAATAAATGCAGCCGTGCATAAGAGACTTCTTTAAAAGAACATTACAAGTCTTACTGATCCCAAACTTTTGAACAATGTATATATATATATATATATATATATGATCTCAGTGGAATTGTAGTCTATGTTGGAAGGCCTTCACATAATTTGTATAAGTAGATGAAGTTTAGTCTAGTCCATAATATCATTATTAAAATATATTCCTTATGTGGCAAGCAGCTGTGTGATAAGTGGGATAACGCAGAGTCAGCCAGTAGTTACCGCAAAATAAGCCCCTTCAGCGTGATACAAGATACAAGTCCTGATCACACTGTCGGGGCTTATTTCTGCCATAACTACCGGCTGCCTCTACATTATCCCTTACTTAAGCGATAAATTAGATCCACCATATATAATTTCAGCAA
Organism: Enteromius unitaeniatus; assembly: GCA_032359435.1. Lineage (NCBI taxonomy): Eukaryota > Metazoa > Chordata > Actinopteri > Cypriniformes > Cyprinidae > Enteromius > Enteromius unitaeniatus. Next base: position 15,713,160 of record JAUMHI010000043.1, read on the forward strand.
TTTCTTATAAATATGTAATTATTTTAGAGAAAATATGAGTATGTAAATCAGAGAGACAGAAAAGTCACTTTATAACAGGAATAACCCACATATATATGTATTTATGATTTTAAGCAGCCATTCCTCCAGTCTTCAGTGTAAATTGCATCCTTGAAAAGTAAAAATATAAATGTATTATTATTAAATCTTACTGACCCCTAAATTTTAATCAGTTATGTACCCAACGAATCGGAATCCTATTAACTTGAATCAAACTGAGAGCTTGCGAGTCTAATTAAATCAGGAAATCTGTATGAATGCCCAGCCCTACCACTGATCCATCTCTCAAACCTAACCATTACTTTTAGAAGTGAGAGTGACATAATGTTTAAAACAGTCCTGTCACTGTCCTCACTGAGATCTCACTGCCTCTGCAGATGCAAACAGATGAAAGGGCCGGATGGAAGAGTGTGACAGAGTAATAAAGGAGGGCTTGTGTACCTCTGTCCCTCCAGGCTTGGTCAGGTAAATTGCACTTCTTTCACATTCAGCATCCATGCAGACCGGCAACAGGTGGTCCTGGGAGCCGTCACCGTCTAAGGGAAAACAGAAAGAGGGAAAGTGAATGAGTGAGGAGGTAAAATGAGGTCTATGAAATACTAATGCATCTTTTCATTTGGTTCGTAATGCTCCAGACTCCAGCATATTGAGATAACATCATGTGATCTTGAGCATGTCTAATGAAGTGTGTAGCAGCCTGGTGCGTAGCATTTGTCCTGGTGTCAGAATCCTGTGACCGAGTCTTTATTCCTTCATGTTTACCACAAAAATCTACTAAATATAAACACAAATCTACTAAATCTACTATTAATATAAAATATAAAATCAGGAAATGAATAAAATGAACTACGAAGAGAAAAAACAACTCAAAATAAAGACTGAACAGGGGAAAGAGAAGAACCGGAAGAAGAGCTGTGGTGAATAGATACGCATTGACATTCATAGCATCTACCACACACCAAATAGCCACGCAGATCAAACCGGCAGCCTGCAGAGAAACAGAGAATTACACGCAAACACACACACACGACTTTATATTTCGATCCTGGTGGGGACTTTCCACTTTCAGATTCCTGTAGTGCAAACTGTAACGCATGAGGCTTGCAACGTCAAGGTCATGGGATTTGATGAAATATAAAGGCAGCTACATACACACACCCACATATTATATATATAGTATCTATAGGATGCTGCAATATGCTGCTGTTGACTGTTTAAGGAATTAAATATTGATATTTTAATACTACGCATACAATGATATTATAAATAAGCCAGTGCCAACAAGTTCGGATGGCAGTCTAACATAGATGGCTGTAAAACAATGGTTGCCACCTGTCAAAAAATGGAGGAGAAAAAAAGGCAATGACGCAGTGTGTAGCTAATACTGGCACACAACATCATTTCAGAGCAGATGACAGACAAAAGCGAGACACTCTACCCACACCCGAAGAAAGTTTGTTTCTTTTTGGATTCTGTTAGACACCCCAGTCTGCAGGAAGTGACAATCCGCACAAAAGCCGGAGATAAAACCAACCAACCTGTTCACCAAGTTTTACCTCCATTGTCCTGTAAATTTCACCATGGTAGTAAATTGTACTTTAGGTTTACCAGCCCTGAACTGGGAAATGATACATTAAGGTCTTCGTTGGTGTTGTTAAACTCCCCTATCATATTTTTTCTCAAAATTTGCAAAGATAACACAATGTTGTTAGTTATTGTGAATTCAGTCCCACTTCATATTAATCGACCTTAACACTTAAATCAGAAATAACTACAACATTCTTATTATGTTCATATTGTATAGCAGAACAATTTTAATGCTATTGAGGTGGCTTGTGTAGGTTTAAGGGTGAGTTAAGGTATAAGGGATGCATCAACAGTTTAATTATAAATGTAAATAGTGTATTTTAAAAATTTAGTCTGTATTTGTAATCTCTAAGTACATACTGTAGTAGTTAGGACTACCTAATATAAAGTGGGATTGTGGATTTGTTTTGGCCATGATAATAAAAAACAGAAATTTTGACAGAAATATTTGAAACGAACAGAGAACAACATATACTCTGTAAGAAAGATGCACAAAGAAATTTGTACAGATAATCTGGCTTTACAAAACCCAGTGAATAAGCTGAATGTGACAGTGGTGAGAACCCAAAGTTTTCTTGAATAGAGTTAGAGTGCGAGAAAAGAGAGACAAACAGAATAAAATATTTTTGTGTGCCGATCCCCACAGTGTAGCTGACTTAAAACTAGGGGATGTTTGTTCTATATACAACATGAGCAAAACCTCATCCATACAGTATCACCAACAATCAGCGTAGGGCTGACTTCCATTCAGATAAAGAATCTATGCTGCTTTTGTTTTCTGTTTAAAGAGCTTTTTCTCTCATAAGGAGTGTGTTTCTGTTTGACGATGTGAGCATGTGTAAGCGAACAGTAGGAGTATGAGCCAGTTGCTTATTGCCGTGAATGACTTCAGCTTTTTGCTATACAGTACACATGCACACGTCTAATAGATGTAGAAAAACAGCAAAAGCTCTCCAACTAGTTTATGTTTTGAAGACTGGGCGTTAAATGCCACATCACATTACATGTGACATGAACTTCAAGCAAGAAAAAAAAATGGTAAAAGAGGACATTCGCTGCCTTCATGACAGCGCCCTAGTATTGAATATCATTCAGCTAATGAATAATGCATTTGGCTGTTACATGTAAAAAAAGAAAAAAGCAATTACCATCCTGATAGAGCAGATGGAGAATTTTGTCTAACATATGCTGTGCTTTCATAATGACACATCCATGTCAAGACTGACTACATGCCACTGTACATGTGTTGGAAGATGTGTCTCTTACAGTTCTGATCAAGCTTCTGAACTGAATTTTAGTGCATCACTCATCCAATAAAACGTTCATGTATACATTTTAATAAAAATTAACAATGATAATGTTGTTTACAACTTTAACAAAAAAAATATGCTGCAATTAACAAAAAAGAAAAAATGTGGAACAAGGCAGCCCGATATCTGAAAATGTCACAGTCTTGAACCTGTGCTCATACACCACTGCAATACAGCTCCAAAAGGAATTTATTAACTTGCTGAAGACAAATTGTTTGAAAATATAGCAAAAAAAAATTACAATTAAAAAGAACAGTTTTCTACAGGTGCCTGTAACGCACTCTTACAAATAACAAATAAATAAGTTTGTCCACTCTTAATGAAGATGACTGTGTGTTGACTGTCTGCATCTTAGGCTGATGATAGACTGGGCAACGTTTGACCAATGTTGCTAGTCAACTTTAGGAAGTTGTTTTCATAAACAGGCAACCAGGTGAGACACAGGGCCCAAGACTGATCTAAATTACCCAAATTTGTTCAAATGAAAAGTGGCCAAGCAAAATTGCTCAAAAAGTTTCCCAGTGTATCATCAGCCTTACTTTCAGTTTCCTTCCTCCTGAAGTGGTTTGTGCGATCAGCTTTATATCCGTCTCAAATGCATTTAGGAAGGCATTTACACCTAGGCTATCCACTCAGACAAACGCATAGAGTGACCAACGACGTTATTTTTAAAACGCTGCACAGAAATCATCCTACATTTGATGTTACGATCATTTCTCATGTATGCATACGGGTGATTCATAGAATGAACGTTCGAACAGAAATCGCACAGATGTGAAGTCTTTGAATCGCAAATGATCTTCAACTTGCGTGCAAACGGATGGTTTCTGCTCTCTGCCTTGTAAAGACTCCTAATTAATGCAATTTACATATAAAATATCACCAATCATCATAAATTAGAACAGCGAGCTGCAAGAACAGCTTACATTTCAAATACCTGCAATACTCAATAAAAGTGCCTACATCTGCTCAGACCCTGACGTGATGCTAAGAATTTTGCGCTGGCATGGATTTAAGCATATGCACACTCTAACTTTATAAATGAGGCCCCCGGTGTAAACAGCCCTTAAATGTCACTTTAGATACATTTAATCCACACTTATTGAATAAAAGTATTGGTAACACTTATTATGAAGCCTGTATTTATAATACATTATATGGGTATTCTTAAGGCATTGTAATAAATGTATAATGCATTGTAAAAAACCTTATAACGTGTTATACCATCTCATGAATAATCATAAAAACAATTATTATGCATTATAATATTGACATATTTGTGATTACTACCTTTAAGTGTATAATTATTTCCTGCGAGGCTAATATTGGGGCTAATGTCAGCTAGTCGACTTAGGTAGGGTAGTATCCTATGTCTGTTGAGGAACCATTCAAGTAAAGTGTTAGCATGTATTTAGCAGACACACTACTAATGCTCCAATGATGGCTAGTTGACATGTAGTTGCAGAGTTATTACCCAGAGTTGTCTAAAGGATGCCATCAAAATAATACAAAATAATTCTAACAAATGTGTCATATTACACATTCATCTGATCTGATGGCTGAAAAAATAAACTGTATTATTCCTATTCTTATTACTACTTTAGTATTTGTCCGCTTTACTTAAAGTAACATAAGTAAAATGTTTAGTTTAGTCACTTTATTGTCCACAAGTGGAAACTTGCCTTTGGCTTCACTGCACAATACATTTAACATCATCACACTACATACATAAAAAGACAACAAGTAACACAATCACCTCGTCTCACACTCAAACGGCAAGATATGAGACTTCTAATACATTATAACTATGAGAAATATAATCCATTGCAACTTCAGTGAATGAATCGTGTTCATTGTGTGTTATAAATTATTATTAAAACGCTTTAACCACAAATGAGTAAATATTAGAACACATTAAACTATTCTTATGAATATTCATGGGATGATACAACATATTATAAAGTTATTTATAATTGCCTTATATTAGACCTCCAATTTTTCCTGACAATAGTTTATTACCTTATATCAGTGAAATTGAAGAAAACAGTCACATATCACATATTCCAAGTAAAACTACACAAACATAACACTTTTGAAGTCTAAAAAGCACACCAGGCAGCAGCAGGAAGCTGGTCCACGTTCAGACGAAGCTGGACTGAACTCTAGAACTACAGTAACCACTGCTTGGCTTGACTAGTAACACGATGAAATATCTGCCCTGAGATCAGTTCTGTATCAGCTGAGGAGGAAGAGATCATTAGCCAGACCTGCTTGCTACTAAACAGGATTGCCTTTACCTTCGTTTTTTTGAGGGGATTATTTTACAGCCGATTTAAACCAGACCGCGAGCTTCTTGCAGTGACTGCCGTAACTGTTTTGCTGGAGTGTTTGGAGCAGAGAGGATGGCTGGAGAATACTAACAGAGAGAGAGAGTGCTAGAGGAGAGGAGCTGAGAGAAGAAGGTCACTGGGGTGTATCTTTGATCTGCAACTTAGGTGCGGGACGAAGAAGAGAGCCGTGCCATAACTGACAGCCAGGAGTGTGATCAGAATAACACCCATTTCAAATCAAACAAGCGGGCCCTCCCTTTTCTCCCTCCCTCACACATATACTCTGACTCTCTGCCCACCTTCCTCCCACCTCATCTCACTTCTCGGGAACAACATATAGCTTTCACCGCATACCACGTTCCTTTAATTCCGTTCATTTGAAATGAGGCTTTGAAGCGCCTCGCGTTCACGATTTCTTTCACCGTTGGTCAAATTGAACGCGGATCTCTGCTCGCAGGTGCCGCAAACCCAATTTATTCGAATTAAGTGCTGATTCAAACATTAGCGGTGAAAAAACAGAGAACAAAAGCATAAGTCAAGACTGCTGCTTTGATGATCAGTACAATTAAACCATTTAAACCAAACCCACACCCCGAGGGCCAAGCCTTCTGCTGTTTATAGAAAGCCACACGTGTGCTTTCAGTGCCCACTCAAGCCAACCAAACGTATAATGTCAGGATGCGTCCTTGGCTTCAGAGGAAGCCATTCGCTTCCCATTACCACCCACTTAATGGGAGCAGCGTCGCTATGATTCACCTGTACTGAGCGTGTGTGTGTGTGTGTGTGTGCATGAGGGGGTGAGAATGCTGCTGGAAATGGTGTGTATTTGTCTTCACCCCCAGTGCCCATCCGCTGCCACGCTCTATCCTGTCAAAGACGATCACCATCACGAAGCTGCAGCCTGTTCCTCACAACAAATCATCTCATAATGACTCTACAGGCTCCTACACTCACACACTACTGCAGCTAATTGGTGCAGACAGTTTGATGCCTGCGTGCAAGTTCTAGATGGTGGTGAAATGCGCATGTGGTAAAGGAAGTTAAAAGCTTTGGAGGGAACCAAAAAACAGGAAAGGAAGATCGAAAAGGACAAAGCGGAGACAGATGTTAATCATTAGGGTTCGGCAAAGACCTTCACACTCCCGTCTCCAGAACAAACGCCTGACACTAATCCAATAAAGCCTTTTTTTTTTCTGTGTGAGCCACTATTATTGACTCAGGCAGGACTGCACATACATGTAGAACAGGGCTGGTCTAGCATGCACGTCTCTTTCTATCCCCAACATAATTTATCATCCTAAATCACAGTCTACGGCTCATTCTCTCTCTCTCTCTCTCTATATATATATATATATATATATATATATATCTTTCAACTCCCTGAACCTCTCGTTTTGCATTCCAGACCGTCACTATGACATCATATTCTGTGAAGCAGTAAAGGTCACAGACGATGCACCTCAAAGGTTTAAGATGTCATAATCATAGGGCAGCTTACAAAGGCTACGAATGTCCCAACATCCTGCTTACAAGTCAAACAGCACTGCTTAAAACACAAGAACACAAGTGCAACACACAGATCTCTTCTATACATGAGGTTATATTTCAAGGTTTCCTTTAGAATGGGAAATGAAAACTCAAAACAAGGAAATGAAATACGGCCTTGTTTTGCATTTAAGTGAAACACAGTGACTTTGTTTTATCTCATTTGTCACCTGCAATGCCAGCTGCTGTTCACTATAAACAGCATTGAGAGCTGTGGTGCTAGTACTTGTGTTTCTTAAAACTAAACAGTGCTAATATACTACACGCTTTTTGCTGAAGATTTCCTGTCTGCAGAAGTTGATTAAAACATAAAAAAATAAATAAAAAATACAAATCAGAGGCAGTCTGCAGATTTGAGTTGACAGATTTCATAGAAAATTGTTTAGTGCATGATGGTGTCAGACTCAGATATTTTTAGCTTCAGACTATAGTTCCATCCAGTCGGAGGATATCAAATATGTTTGATATTTTGAGCCAATTTTAGAACACATATAGCTTTCATTTGTCATGAGTCTCCAAGCAACAAGGCATGCATTTCTGTGCAAGTTTGTTGTGATTTGAAACAACTGGTAATGAAATGTGGTAGCGTGATCCTCAGCTGATGGCCAGTTTTTACACAGATAGGTAAGTGTAAGATGCCCAGTGTTTTAAAATCTCTTCATAATTCTTAAGAAGCTTGTATTGCTTTGTGTTACTTTGCATGCACCTTATGTTGCACCGTGGAAATAAGCTATTTTGTTTAAATGTACATTACTTACGATGCATTAGCAGCTTTGCTAGTGAATTGGTAAATAACTTAAAACGAAAGTGCAGTAAACAGTAAAACTATTTGCGCTACAATCAGTGCGTTTATGATTATCATAATGTTTTAAAATCATATGATTAACATCTGTTTGCAATGTAAAGTGGTATTACAGAGTGATTTTGCATAAGCAAAAAAACCTGAAGTGAATGATACCGATGTGTTCAAAATAAGGCCAATGATTCAAAATGTGAATAAATGCAAGAAAGAAGTATGAAGTATTTTCCGTATGAAAACAATGTCATCACTGTCAGCTACATATTCAGTGCTAAATATTCATGTCAGTGAAATTTTCCAAAAAAACGTATGTACTACACCTCAGGGGGCAGCGGTCCATGCCAATTTAAAAGTGCTGTACGTAGAATTGACTTAAACTAGATATTTCAGACCAAATTCTAAATCAAAGTCAAACACTTAGATACAGCACCTTTAATAGCAGACAATGAGCAACAGCTGCTTAGAAAAAGTTTTTGGGTCCCACTTTATGTTAAGTGTCCCTAATACTTGTGTACTTGCAGAGTAACTAGATGTGTATCCACAGTGTAAGTACACACCGGTACATAGTATCTGCAGCTGTAATATTTCTGTAACTACACACAAGTAACAACCCTCAGAATGGTGTGTGTAAGTACAAATGTGGACATTGGTAACAACACTTTTTCACTTCACTAAGTAGTCATGTTACATTTTGTAACAGCAGTGTGTATAAGAGTAACTGGAACAGGTGGTGATCAGGGGGTGTAGTTGGGTAGGTTTAGGGATATGTAAAGTGGGTGGAGTTGGTGCAGCTCTGTAATACACGATAACTCCTCAAGAACTGCCCACTTAATATAAAGTGTAACATTCTGGACACCCACCAACAATTTATACTGTATGTAAAGCCTAATTTACTGCCTTCTGCTGTGTAACATCAGAGTGATTACATGCTAAATCCATAGCAATTGTCTATTTAATATAAAGAGTAACACTTTATTTACCAAAAAGTGCTGTTAGTCCAGTTACACATTTGTACTTTCATTACCAAAAAGTGATGTTACCAATGTCCTGTTACACATTTGTACTTACACACACCATTCTGATGGTTGTTACATGTATGTGGTTACAGAAATATTACAGCTGTAGATATATGTATTTACACTGTGGCTACTTACTAGACACATATCTACTTACTATGCAAGTACACAGGTATTAGGGACACTTAATAAAAAGTGGGACCATGCCATTATATTAAGTTTTTAATGTTTAATAATTTCAAGCATTTTTAGCACGTCAAGGTAAAAAGGATTATTTAATTTCAGTTCATTTCATTTTATACCAGTTAACATTTATTTTATTTCAAGTACATTTTGCATGGTTTTAGTTTCAGTTAACTATAATAACAGTCCTCAAAAGGCATAATAACCACCTGACTGATTGGGAGTCAAATGAAAACCTCCATCCTGTTTAAAACTCACATCCTTTGAAGCTCTTTGCTGTGAAAACACCATAACAGCTTGAAGTGACATTTTCCAAAATGACAAAAGAAAGAGATCAGAGGAAACAGATTAAAGAGCACAGAGAAGGGCTCTTGTTTGGTCAGATCAGTAAGCTTTGAATATAAAGGCCAAGCTCCTGAGACGCAGCTCAGCCGAACACATTCAATCTTAGGTCATTCCACTTTGCTTATCAATCATTTATGCTATGTGAGATTTCACTGCCGGTGCCATCCCTGCTATCAGTGGGATGCTTTTGGAAAGGGGAAATTTGTATTGTTAATATTTAATAGTATCCCACAGGAGCTAATATTCAATTTAGCTCCATGTGTGTGCGTTGAATCTCTGTGTTGCGCATGTATTGCTATTAGAAACTACTTTTAGATTCTGAACTTCAGAAGAATTAAGCATATTATGTATGAATTATCCCAGAAATCACTGCCAGTGTTTGATTGTACTGGAGTGTATGCATGTAATGCCATCTCTAAACAACACAAATAAGCCATATACAGCGATATGCTACTACTCACCGAAGTCTACGAATGCAGATTGACCCACTTTCTTCGCATTCTCCGGTGCCTTTACAGACAGGGTTTTGTTGAAGTTCCCATCCTAATGAACAGAAAGATTTAACAGGATTAAAAACATGCTTTCATTGCATTTAAAACGTTTTTTTCTTCATGCAGAGCTTACAACTGTTGGAATAATAAAATCCTGTCCTTGAGCAGCAGGTAAAAACCACCTCTAAAGTGTCAGTGGAGCCGTCAGAACAGAGCAAATAATTTAGTGCATTAGCCACTGTGGGCATGAATGAGAGGAAGCCTGTACTGACACAGGTTAGAGATCATTGTTGGGTGTCTATACTTCCTGATGGACATTACTAGACAATGCAGCAAGACAAAACAAATGTGTGGTCTGACAGTCTGAATTTAAAGGGGAAGTTTCAATCTGACTGACAGTGCATGAGGCAGTGGGGCAGAGAGAGCAGAAGGTAACAGACAGCAGACGTGCGGTGTAGGTGTGGACTGAAGGTGATTGGCGGGTAGGCAGCAAGGGGTCACAGAATGGCGGCTAATTGGAGTACGGAGGGGTCAGAGGGCAGGGTAAGGCTACTGTGCACATTGATTAGCCCGTGTAAGCTAGAGCACAGCATGGCACCGGTGATCAAAGCGCATCTTGGAAACCCAGTAAGACAGAAGCTTCAGAAAAGCCTGGAAGACTCAGCCTACATGCTGAACACAGGCCTCCATACAAAAATGTACAGCGCATTCACTGTCCAACACAATAACATGAAACAGATTGTAGAGAGTCATACGTTTGACAAGGACCAGATCAAAGCCACATTACTATTGAATGATGAGTGATTCATCATGTCAGATGCTCACTACATGTCTTACAGGAGACAAATAGAGAAGATAGGTAGAAGAACATGTCAGAATGAATGAGAAGGTAACATAAGAGAACGTCAGCAGAACAAAAAGAAGGTGAGACAGAGCTACTGCTTTAAATCACTTCTCACAGTCTGAGAGTCCTTTAGATGTTTTTTTTTTCAGTTGTCTTTACTGAGAAGAGAATTGCGTCTGGCCATGCCATCGTAAAGGCAATGGAGCTCAACCAGAGTGACCTTCAGATTCTTAGTCTCTCTGACCAAGGCCTCTGATTGCTCAGTTTGGCCAGCTCTGGTCGTTCTCATCCATTAGAAGACAACATGCTCCTGTAAACCTTCAATCCAGCAGATTTTTTTGTAGTTGCCCCCAGATTGTTCCCGACTTCATGGCTTTGCTTTTGCTCTGATATGTATTTTCAGCTGTTAGGCCTAATTAGGCAGGTTTGTGCCTTTCCAAGTCATGTTCAATCAACTGGATTAAGTGAACATCAACCAAAGTGTAGAAAAATCTCAAAGAAGATTCAACACAATTTAGCTCAGGAGCTTGTCAGTTTTAAGGGTCACTGACAAATGTTATGAATACTTAATTTCTGACTAATTGTTTTTTTGTTTTGTCATTATGGTGTAGGTGTAGATTAATATGGAAATAAAGTAATTTAAAGCACTTTAAATAATTAAGTTTCCAGCAGCTCCCTGCCATTCTCTGAGTTCCAGTGTGTTTCTTCACAAGATCACTCCCCCTTCTCCACTACCACCAACCTGTAACTGACCATAAATCGCTTCATTACCTCCAGTACCATCTGAGGCTCGGTCAGCACAAAACATCTCGGTCTAATCGCTTCAGCTCGGCCAGACGCAGCATTTCTGTCAGCTTTCAAAGTCTTTCAAAACCAAGATGGCAGGGTGGTAATTGGTCTCATTATATGTGATGACACATACTGCTTTGGATCAGAATTTGAGAAGGAACAGGGGAAAAATATAAATATACTGTGTGAAGTCGCAAAATTTCAAAATCCCTGGTAGCCCTTCGGGCAGGCACTCTTCAATTTTTGGTAGCCCAAAATAAATTTAAGTAGCCCGAAGATAAAAAAAGAGATAATTTTTAATGTATAATATTGTAAAGGAAACAAAACATCAATCAAAAAAATGTTAAAACACAAATTACAACAACTGTATAAAATAGTCAAAT
>JAUMHI010000043.1:15724955-15744472 GCA_032359435.1 Enteromius unitaeniatus
GTCCAACTTCATTACTCTTCATTAGCTGCGTTTGTAGCTGGTTTGTAACCAGACCGATAAACAAACACAACAGACTACTTAACTTCAGTCCAGGCGCGTGCGCCCGATGAAACCGTCTATACACAGGTCGCGCAATCACAAAGTGAAAGTAAAAAAAAAAAAACAAGCGCAAAACCAAACGCGATTTCAATACTTAACCTAATTGACAGTGGCTCGCCGATGCCTGAAAATGACATTATTACCCAAACATATTTGTTAAAGAACGCAAAAGCAGTTAAATATATTTTCCTCCCTATATGATAGCCCCGACGGGCAGGGCTGAGATGGATTTTGGAAGTCCGACTGGAAGACGTCGGGCTAGCGATTTTGCGAGCCCTGATAAATATAAAGGTCTTTGTGAATCTTGCTTCTAACATTATTTTAAAAATAATTAAAATATTTTAAAATAAAAACAAAAGATTTTGTAAAGAAACAAACTGGGTCACATGAAACACTGAGCCCACACATTTATTTAATCTTATAATATATAAAAAATTTAATTGTGTTTATAAACTATTCACAAATATGCATTCTTACAAAAAAAAAAACAAAACAAACATATTTGGCACCATGGACTGTGTGGGTTATTTGTCTTTTTGTAGTGGTTGTCCCACTTGATAAACGGAGACGTTTTATGCGGCAGTTCTTGGCCTGGGGGATTTGTTCATAATTCTCATGAAGCACAAAACTCAAGTGCCTCCTTACTTCTGTGTGGACAGTGTTTATCTATCTCCATTGAAAACTCCCTTGAGCTTTCGCTCTGAAACTGCAGGCACGCATCTGGCGTTCATGTATAATATCGACTGGTGTATGATTGCTGGAGGCAGTTCAACTGTAATGTGATTGTGGCTTATGTAAAGATAATGGTGACTTGACTTACTCGCCCTAATCTTCTCAGAGTAGAATGAGGCCGTGTTGAGTCACAGGGTCTGTCTCATTGGATTGATTGAATACTGATGTTAATAGAAAGGGGCTGTAACTGTGGCATGTTGGCCTCAAGGGGTTGTGAGTAACTGTGTGTATTCCTGAAAAATGGCTAGATAGAATCAATGTTCTTAAGGGGCAGTGACAATACATTTTAAGACAATACATTTATTGATGTGTCACAATTAAAAAGATTTAGAAAAAAATAAATCATGTGTGAAACTTTGAAATTTCGAAACCTTATTGCAACCTTATTGATAAGAGATATTTTGAAAAACATATTTTGTTGGTTATTGACTTACAGAGTTTCAGAAGAACACAAGAGTGGATTTCATTTTTGGGTGAACTATGCTATGACATAAATATATCATTATATTATTTGCTGACTTAGACCACCCTCCAAACACATGACAGCTAACCTCGAGTCAGATCATGCAGAAATATTTTCATACATTTTATTCAAGTTTGTGTTGATCTGGGCCTGAATTTAGATGATCTTACAGACAAGAAATGTTTTACAGTCGTTCTGATCCTCTCTTCTACAGGCAGTTAAAAATTGCCAAGCAGCACTATTGGAACTGTAAAAGCTATAAAAGAGGATGTGCCATAACATTCTCTGAGGGCTGTTGGACTGAGGCGTTTTACTAATGCTTACTAAATGCTGAACCTCGCAGTTTGACAATCATTAGCAAACAGAAAGCATTCTGTTATAATAGACTCTACGCATTTTAAGAGATTTATGGAGTGAATAGCATTAGTTAATTGTTGTTTTTCAACAAAAAAGCTCTTGCTGCTGTGCCATAACCATGTTAAATCCCTGCTTAGCAAGTATAGCAGAGAGAAAACTTCAGAGTAAACAAATAGAAAAAGCAGAATACATCAGAATCCCTCTGGTCTCACTACATGCTGCCATTTTAAATATACTGTATTTTATGAAGAACACACAGGCAGGGCTGCATGATCATGCTTAAGGTAATAATCACAATCAGTTTTCTAAAAAGATTAAAAAAAAAATATATATATATATAGCCTTAATTAATCATGATTATTGTCATTAGATAATTTTTTTCTTTTAATCAGAGTTATTTCACTTTTAAGTAAGTACTAATCAAGAGTGTGTCAACGCATAGTTTCCTAGTTTCCTGATTTACTTCATTCACACATTCAATACTTCAATCTAGTGAAACCTCAAGAAGCTTCTCTCAAAACTAAAACAGTGAAACTCATAACATTAATTCCAATAATTTAAAATTATGTTAATGGTTTTCTATTAAAACAACAAAAAATACATAGTGTCAGAGACATAGTTACTTAGTTTTTTTTTCAACTGCAGAGAGAGCACACGGTTGCCAGGTTGGGAAACTGCATAAAAAACTGGGTGGAAAATTTATCTATTTAAGAGAAAAGCTCTGATTGTGGCATTTAAACTGCTAGCATATGGCAAAGCAATTGTAAGTTTGTGGAGGCTTCTTACCAATGCAAAATAATGGAAATGTCAAATGGGGGGAATTTTTTTTTCTGTTTTCAGCAGAAAAATAAACTGTGATTTAAATACAATTAATTGTGCAACATATAGCAGAACACATTTCTCAAAACACGAATGTTACATTTTCGCAAATACTTTTATCCAAAGCTTTTCATCAGCACTTGCTTTACCTGGAAATCCAACCCATGACCTTGCTGTTTTACTGTTTCAACTGCAGGAAACCTATGTACTGTACGCTGGGATAAAAGAAGAACTAAAGCTATGGTGTGCTACAACGTTACTATCTACTCCATATTCATCAACACGGATCTAAAGCTCCTGGTAGTATATACATATTGTAAAGAGCTCATAAAGCGGATCTGATTGAGGCTTTGGATTGTAAATACAGGCTGCGGGTTGATTGTGTTGCCCCTGACCGACCGACACAAAGCGTGTTTAAGTGTCGCATTGCTCTGATTGAGTTTTGGTGCGGCAGCCATGATTGGGATCCCAGGCGATTGGCATGCGAAAAGGCGCAACTTCAACCGGTGAACGTGCGAGGACGTATTAATGCTACAAGGGCAGCCATAATTACACAGTCATGGCGTTTTCACCAAACGGTGGGCTAACTTTGCATGTTGAGCTCAGGGAAAAACAAATAATTCACAGAGCTAAAGAATCAGAGAGCTAATTTTTTCCTAGCTTGTTTGTTTGGTCGGGCGGCTCTGTCTAGCTGCTAAAATGACTGATGGTGTCTTGTATTACAGTAATGACTTTGCATGCAGTCTACAGCTGAAGCTTTAGACTCAATTTAAACAAACACTGGAGCTGCTGTGTGTGCGTGTGTGTATAATCAGGGCTGGGAATAAGTGTTTAAGGAGAGCGAGAGGAAAGTAATTAAAGCGGAGTGTGCTACAGGAAGCACAGGGCACTGGCCTGTGACCAAAGACTGTTAACTCCAAACCCTCACAGTAAATAGTGGCAGGATTACTGCGGTTTTACTGGGAGTCATTTCCCTGTGAGGTATACGTGTGTGTGCCCAAGTATGATTCTGAGGGGTGCTGTGTGTTTGTTTATGTGTGTAAGAGTCAGTAATCAAGGACCAGTCACCAATCAGCTGTGTTTTTCATTCGGATCCCTTAAGCCTCTTTCAAGGAATATGAACTAAGCAGACTCTAAAATGGCTGCTGCCTCAGATGTGATTAGCAATTGCCCATCGCTCCCCCTCTTTAATCATCCACCCACTTATCTCCTCCTTTTCTTTATTTCCACCCTGCCTGTCTTTCTTCACAGCACGTCATTTTATCCATCCCTGCACTTCTGTCACCAGCCTCTCGCTCTCAGAATGAAATGATGAGGCACCCTGCGGGAGGAGGAGAGGCGATCTGACCCGACTCCCTCCCTCCATATCTCTGAGGCACCATCAGTGGCGGAGCACCACAGAACTCATGCGACGCTGGAAGAGAATAGAGGGCAGAGGAAATGCTTCTGGAAAAGCTGCGGTGCCTCAAGATGATGTACCACTGACCTTTTACAGTGGGCTTGGGTCACTGCGGCACATTGCAATTTTTCTCTATCTCTAGCTTGCTCGCATTCTTCAACTATTTATCATCTGCTATTTTTGTAGTTTCCCACCTGCTCAGAGATGCTCCTTCATAAAAGTTGGTCTCAACTTCTTTCACTTCTTCACCTTTGATTTTTCTTGTTTTTCTCCACTTTTTCCATCCATCTTGCTGCCTGTCATCACACTTTCTTTTTTCCAGCCCTCCTTTTTTCCCCCTGCGTTTTCTAACTCCAATTTGACCTTCTGCTTTTGGTTTTACACAACTCTGACTGTATTGTTGAGCTGGGAGCTAGAAATTATACGTTATGGTAAATAATCTTGCTCCTGATTCGGTTTCATTTTCATTCTGTTACATGCACCAATGTTAAAACGTTTGAGGTCAGTAAGGTTTTTTGGGAAAAAAGAAAAATATTCAGCAAGGATGCAATGTCAATGTCACGTTAATCTTGAGTACCTATTAGTGTTGGGCGATGTCGACCAATCGTCTATTGACCCAACCCTAGTACCTATAGAGTAGTACTGCAGTATTTTTATCCATCCTGTTGTCATGCAGGACCACACTAGAAAAATATATTTTCTAACTTATACGAACCGTACAGCAGTGTATTTGGCAAGTCAGACATCCAACTTGTTTTTTAAGACTGCATGAAATTACTTTAGACATCCCCATTAGAATTCATCAAACATGAAAGTGAGTGACATTATAATGTTGTACAAATTCTATTAAAAATTCATCAAAAATTCTATGCAATTATTAATAAAATGATGGAAAGGAATGCTAGGTGCATATCCAGACATGCAAGCAGTGGGAATCGCCTGCTCAATGATAATACACTAGTGTTCAAGATAAAAGGGCAGGAAGTAATGCTAATCTACCTTATTGATCCAGGTCTCAAATCCATCTTTGGTGGTGAGGAACAAATCTGTGTGAAAAGAGAGATAAAGACAGAAAGAGAGATCATTAGTTATTTCACAAAATGACCAGACCTCCTTGCTTTGCCAGTGGGATTCTGATTCAAGCAAGCTAGCACCACATGGAGTATGAGAGCCATCATCAACAGGTGAAAGTATAGATCCCTGTGACAGAAAGAGAAATGGACCATTGCCATCTTGCTGGCAACAGCGGCTCCTCGGCTCAGTGCTGCCACACAGTATTGCACAGTAAGATACTCTGTCGAACCTCGATCAAACAAATCAGACCCTGGATGGAAAGATACTGACAAAAGCACAGTTGAACTAAAGAGATCGAAAACACGAAACTGTAACCCATGAGCTCAGTGTATTGACATACTAAACACAAGCCCAGCTGTGAAACTGAACCTGAGCTCAATACAAACCATGGGCCATTTTCAGTTAAGACTCTTCTAAAAGCTGACAATTTCATATGTTCAATACATCGACGTTGTTGCCTACATCACCAACACGGCTTGCATGATTTCATCTGTTGTGTATCTATCTCTCAATAAACCAGAACACACCACATGTATTATGAAGCATAATTCTCCTGACAGAGTCCGATACGGAGTTATTACACTGACTGGCACAGGCAAGTGGTGTAATTTTCTCTTGCTGTCAATGTTCTTCTTTCCTTTTGTGTGATGATGGCTTCATTTTAGAAGCCTGGATGTTGTTATGGAGATGGAGCAAGAGGCACGTAACAGCCCTGTGTTATTTTTGTGATTTTTATTCACAGCAGTCAATGCTTCAGGTTAGTGAAGGTGAGGAAGTCTAAGAAAAGGAGACGGTCGTAGCATTAAAACAATTATTTTCTTTCCTCTTGTAAGGCAAACAAGGTTTTATGTAAATACACTCTAAAACTGGTCTGTCCACACAGAAATCTAAATAATTGGGAAGCACAGCACTATCACAGAAAATAAGCAAGTGTTTGATGATCAATGGATTTTTGAACAATGATTTTTCAGTGTGGGCAGGGATGCACTACAGATGATGACAGTTCATCCATATTACTATAAACAGGAGAAACTGCAAGGCACAATTGGCAAAATCATTGCATCACTGCAACTGCTGATAGAAGATCTGGTTCTAATAGAAACAATCAGTATCCAGCAATGAGTGCTCGGTACTGCACTTTTTCTGCAGAACACAAAAGAAGATATTTTAAGAAATGCACTTTTCTGGGTTACACAAATGGAAGTCTGTAAAATAGAGATTTCATTTTAGTGTGACCTATCACTTTAAGAAGGAAAGAACAGGTGAGCCTGTGGGTGAGTTTTAAAGCCAGTGTCATGAGGTGGGCTGGGATGTTTAAAGCGATTAGGGCATCTGTGCTAGTGCTGACCTTTGAGGAGAAATAAAGAGCAGATACTGAACTCAAGAGCTTGTGCTTTGGCTGTAAACCTTTGTCCTCTGCCTCTCATTTTGTCCTTTTCCTCGTCCTCTTGAAAAAAAACCCTTTCCTCTCCCTATCTCACTCCTCCAGGTCTCACACATTCCATCTCTTATCCCTCTTCTCTCTCTCTCTTTCTTGGTGAAGTGGTGTTCCCTGTGGGAGTGGAGAGCTCGCTGGCAGTGGCTGATGAGGTGCGGAATAAACAGCTTCATTAATCAGACTTAGAGCAGTGCCACTGGTACAGTCGGCTGATTACACTCAGGTCTGGGGCCTTACATGCAGGCACACACACACACACACACACACACACAAACACATGCACAGTTCTCAACGTACATTGTCATACACCAGCACCTTTAGACAGACAGCGAGTTCACTTAAAAGATTTTCTGCTGATGTGTAAAAATAGCAACTTTCATTCTAAGCGACTACTACAATGGATGGAGCTTCTAACACATTCAGCAGTTTGACAAGTGAAATGTTGGCATGACCCTGAAAAATATCCTCTTTCGAAATGTCATTTTGTAAATCACAATTTTTACCATCTGGTGTTGGTGCCAAATTAAGTAGCAAATCTTTTAGCATTCATTGGCATATATTTCTTTAGTGAGATGCAAAATATCTAAAATGTCTGCAATGGGTAAGATTAAGAGGAGTGTCAGCTGAAAACAGGTCGAAGGATTTTTATACAAGTAAAGTAAAGAATAACAACAAATTCTGTTACTTCTAAAAACTTGAAATAGACTTTATATATTAGTAGTGCTAGATATTGAATGTGTGGACTGCAAAGAGACTGAGAAAGACACTCTCAATAAACCTTTCAGAAACTACGTCACTCTCACTAAACCTTAAAAAAAAAAAAAAAAAAAAGAAAAAAAAAAACTTGATTTGACATTTTAAAACACACGAAAACCTTTGTTTCTCAAGGTCAGTTTAAACCAATTTAAATTGCTTTCTTGTGAAAAGTTAACAAGTAAGATGGCCTTACGCAGCACTTCCGTAGACCTTACTCCGTGTTGACCTTCTGATATTTGTTTTTTTAAGAATCGCAAAAGCCGTTTAAACAGACAGCTCCAGTCTGACTGATTGGCTGCTTTGCCAGTCCACCTGGAAACCAAGTTTTGTTTACAAGGCAGCAAGCTGCTATAACTGACTCCTCCAAGCAAGATCTAGTTGCTGGATTCAGTTTGGAAAGTCTATAGCATCAAATCTTAGAAAGATATTCAAGAGTTTTAAACGGTGATCCAAATAACAAGTAAATGGGATATTTTTAATCGCAAAATATTCAGCTTGATTTGCAAAAGTACGACCCTGAAATAATTGTTACTACATTATATAATTGTGGACTTGGAGATTGAATTAAATCAGATTAAATTAAACATCCGTTGGAGTTTTTTTTTTAAGAGTTAATTTAGCTTAGCTCCCTGAAAATGCAGTAATGATGAAGCAGTCACGGGTGGGTAGGAAAGCTCTGGAACCACAGGGAGCACCTTGGTCATTTGAAAGAAACGCTCGATTAGCTGTTGAACATGCATGTTATGTTTATATGCCTCAATCGTTGTGGCCAATCTGCACAGAATCAACCGTCCTTTCAGACACAAACGCCCAATTTAATTGTCTAATCAGAAGCACTGGAGAATATAACAGGGAGTGACAGAGAGTAATGTGACTCTCATACAATTAATCAAATTAATTTGATTATACATGTTGCAGTAATGTACTAAAATATGCCTTGATTAGCGCCCCGTTTCATTTCATGCTCTCGTTTCCTTCTCTAACAGCTTGCAGGCCTCTCTGTTGCTATGCGATCTCACTTTCCCAGCATGCTGTGAGAACTTGTATGGCATCTTGTGCATATTATTTGTTGTTTTTCTTTTTACATCACCCAGTTGGCACAGTACCTTCATTAAGGCATGAATATTTGAAAGAGCCGTCAGAATTAAATAATTGAGGAGCACCTTTAGATTAGGTGTCATGAAGGAAGGATAGTGAAAGTAGTGGTGGCTGAAAGCTGAAGAATGTTGCCTCTGTAGGCAGCATACACATGTAGGATGGCAGAAATGCAATGCCGGTTGTGAGCAAGGCGGTTGTGTCACATCCTGTCAACTGAGATATGTTCATATGTTGAAAACAACACTGATGTATTCTTCGCTGTCTATATACTGCATACACCACTATCCTGTGCGTTCGATTCAGTGACAGTTGAGGCGAAACATAAAAAGTTGCCATCTGACTGGTAGGACAGTTTGCATGTAGATGTACGTTTTTGAATGACTTTGGGGTACTCTGACTTATCGGCTTCCTATTGCTATCTGCAAGGCGTAATCGCCTTGGGAAGTTTGATTGGTGGTCTCTATAAAGGATCATCTCTTAAGCTGTGAGGCATCAGGCATGGATAAAATAATTATAATGCTTTAGGTGAGCAACAATTCATGTTCTTCATTAAATAAGTTACAAAGCATTTCTGTGAATCTTTTCACAAACAGCGTGAGTGAATTGCTTTCCTGCTTTCCCTCTCAATATATGCAACTGGCTTCAAATCACCACTTGGCATCTGCATTATAGGCTGCATGCTGCACATTTAACACAGGGTTTGTCATTTGCACAATTGAGGCAGTGTCACATCATTACTCAAGTTTCTAATTAGCAGTTTTGTTTTGAATTCTCAACATCCGCCTGTGTGGTCCAAAAAAAGTCAAATTGGACTGCATGTGGACGGCGTGGACACACAAGGATAGTGTGCAGATTGATGCATAACACTTACGGCTGAAGTACACATTATGCTTATAAAACCGCCTGACGTACAGCTCATAAAATATGTCTTGTGCTGTGTGTGCAACAATTGCCCTAATGTTGAAAATAAAAATGCACTGCAAGTTTATAATATAAGTGTATACACACACACACACACACATATATATCACCGTTAATCTATTCACAAAGTTGGGTTGGGAGCTGGGTCTATACTACACAAGCTGTGATGACTTTCACCTTGTGCTGACAATTTTCCATCACAAAAAGTTAGAATTTATACAATGAATTTATCTAATTCCTTTCAATTATTGCGTCTAATCCATGCCATCTTAGATACAGCACGCAAACACTGCGTGAGCGGCACTACAGGATGCAGAAAGTGTCCCAACTTTTTTCCATCTCCTCCCCCGACTGCTAGAGGCAAATCTTAATCGCTTACATCCGGCTGCAGGCAAAGTGGAACACAGCGCTCTGTATGTCAAAAGAGCATTAGAAACCATAGACTGCTTTTCAGAGGACCATTTTGAAAGATAACATTTAAACTAGCGCTGGGCAAAGATTAATCGTGATAAATCGCATCCAAAATAAAAGTGTGCATGCATATACTTAAGAAAAATATGCTATGTTTATATATTAAGGTCACACTTTATATTAGGTGGCCTATATGCTTACATCAAAAAACAAGTGCAATGTACTTGCGTTCACATTGTATTGCAAAACATTTTGCTGCTATTGACATGGGATACAGGTAAGGTTAGGGACAGGTTTGGTTACATGGGAAAGTTTAAGGGGTGGGTTAAGACATGAGAAATAAAATAAAAGAAAGCCACTTCTGAGCGCGAACCATGGCACAAAAATGACTTTGCATAAAGAATCAGCATGGCCATTTAATTCTTTTCTTACAAGCTACAAAACAATGTGGTGCTAAAAACACTGCTCCTCTATTTTCCGGCACACACAAAGCCAGTGTCGTGTCGCTGGAAGCAAAATGAGACAGATCTCATTTATCTTCCACCATCACACGAAGAACAGCGCAGTAAGTGGAGCAATGACAATAGCATCCCTAAAAGAGATGACGTAAGATTTCAAACGTTCAGAAAATATACAAAATAATAAAAAAGGCAGCACAACAATTACAAGAGGACCTGCTGTTTTAAACACATATAAACTAGCTAACATGCATTGCGAATCTGAGATAGTATGAGTCACAGCAGTGCTTGTGCAGTTGGCGGGAAGATATTTTTTGGGGGAAAGAACAGTTTTCCATTATATCTAATGACAGCATTTAAACGATAACACAGTATGAAGCACAGCAGTGGCCCGCTCTCTTTCAGCAGAGAAATGTTAAAGAATCACTCCACTTTCTAACTGCCTTTCCTGAGGCATTATGGGTAACAGCAGAAACACACGCAGAGAAGGGCTCTCCGGGAAGAAGAGACAGGCGAGGAGAGATGCAAAAGCATCTGTCTCCAAAACTCCTTCAACTGCTGCTGCCCTCTTTTCCAGCACCTTCTTATTCAGAGCAAAGGGAAGGAAGAAGAGACAGCAAAGCGAACGTGTTCAGCGACAGACGTGTGACAACAAGAGGAGAGTGAAATGAAAGGAGAAAATGAGTGATAGAGAGAGAGAGAGAGAGAAAAAGAGAGATCAATACATTCCACTCCGCTCCTCTGAGACAGTGTTCGCACAACATTATATTGTTTTGTAAGTTACGAAACTGATAAGCACACCAAAATAAAAACAAATCCAGCACCACAACATGCAGGAGACTTTCACTGGAGTAAGGTCACAAACAACTGCCTTTCTTCTTTTATTAGGAGAGATGCACTCAAGCAGATTTTGTATGCAGGGACTTTAATAGGGCTGGTCCGAATACCACTTTTTGAGCTTCGAAGCTTCGGCAGTAATCAACACCGAATATTCGAAGCTTCGGAAGGAGGCTAATTAAATAAAAGAAGAATGAAAAAAATGGCACGGTAATACATTTATTTATAAATAAATATATATCAATTATATATAACCTTTGTGTATATAGGCCTATATATAAGACTTTATATAATATATATATATATATATACTATATATATATAGCCTATGTATAATTTTGAAACACAAAATAAATGAGGCTCAAATGTTATTAATAAACGTTTATTTTGGCACTTCCATCAGTGAACAAGCAGCCAAAAAAACGTTAACATAAACCAATGAAATAATAAATTTAAATAAGAAAGTAGCCTAAATAAAAATGTTAAATAGGAATTTTTGCAGGGAATGTTTGTTAAATGGCCTAACAACCTCGTCCGGACCTTGTAGGACAGCTAATCAGAATTACTGGCCCGAGTCCTACAGAAACCGGTCTTTTTTTTTTTTTTTTTTTTTCTATCCCATTACACAGCTGCTGTTTTTAATAGCAAAGTGATTACATTTATTTTCGTTTCTTTCGTTTATAAAGTTAATTTAGAAATATATTTGGAACACATTTTGCTAAATTCAAGTGGAGAATGAAAGCATCGCGCAAAGGGTATTTTTTTCCCATTTGCGTCTATGACGCATGAAAAATACTCCCATACATTAGACTTGCCTGATGTGGGTTTCCTAACATTAAACTGACCGTTTTCTAACGCAAGCTGAAGGTCCTTCTAGCGCATCTTCACTTTGCTCATGTTGGTAAAGCCCGCTCTGATGGGCGCACAGACTGTGCAAATAAAATCAGTAAAGCCGCGAGAATGCAGACCTCTACATGGAGGCGCCTGTGCGATGTGAAACTTAATTTTTGCTCATAAAGGTAAGAGTAACATATCATCCAGAACTGTAAAGGAAGCTTAGTTTGTGTATAATCACATTATCAACGAAACGTGCGTTTAAAGAAAATAAACAGGATACGCTTTCTGATGTTGAACAGGAGCGCTGCCAAAAAATTACCGAAATGCAATTGCCTCAGACGTGATTAGAAAGCTACTATAAAACAAAATTAAAACAAAACTCTTTGATTAGCTATGAGCCTAACCATAAAGATCCATTCTGGCATCAAGGCGCATCCATTGAGCAGATGCCGAGTCAGGATCGTCAACTTCATCTTTGCGACAAATACTAGTTTTTTTTTGCTTCCACCATGTAAGTGTGCCCGACTAGTAGTGTCTCTTAAATATTGCTCAATGTCTTTCTTTGCGGTCTCTGTGTTAGAGGCGCAGCAGCCTAATTTTCTTCATTAATATTCAAGCGAGAATAAGTTTTGTGGAGGATGGCAGGTGTATGAAAAAAAAAAAAAAAAAAAGAATATTCGAATCTCAAAATTTAAAATCGTATGCCAACCCACCGAACGAGTATTCAAATAATCAATATTCTGGTCCAGCCCTAAACTTTTAATAACACTCTATATTACCATTTGTTACTTTTCAGAAGAATTCTTCTGAGACATGACACGGTAAAGGAGAACCTTTTTTTTAGGATGGTTTCTTGCAAAAACCAGAAAGTTAATTCTATTAATAGTAAATACTATTATAATAAATATGATCTATTTATTCTAATAAGTAAAATACAACAACAATTATAATAATAATTAATAAAAAAATAAAAAAAAGCTTCTTATGCTCACAAGGTTGTATGCATTATATTTACATATATATATTATATTGTGTAAAATACAGTAAAACAGTAAGCTTGTGAAATATTTTAAAAAATTACATTTGAATACTATTTATTCAGTATCACATGATACTTCAGAAATCATTTTTGACTCGAACCCAGGGCACCTTTGGGTTTCTTCAGCCCTTTGGGTTCCCAGTCCGAGTCCCTATCCATTAGGCCACGACTGCCCCCCAATGCACCCGTATGCACCCACTAAAATGTAATTCAGTGTAATAATCTTGTTTTAATGACACATTAAAAGACAAATTACCTTCACTCCAAATACTAATTCATTGTAATTTTATTTTCATTTACATTTGAAACAATAAAATGTTTTCTTTCTTCTATTTATTTTAATGTTCAAGTCAGAATAAATGCTGTGTTACACTGAATAACCATGTAACATCATTTTGATTCTCCAAAAACGTATTTGAAACCTTAAAAGTAGACATTTTACCTCAATGTAATGTGCTTTCTATGGACATATGATCACTTTTGTGAATTTCTTTTGACGCAGACATCTTAACATCTTTGACCCACATGTAACCAGAACATTTTACAGTACATTTAGTGTTTGTTACTGTAGATTTATTAAGTGGATTAAATAATATACTGTAGCTGGTTGGCTAAAATGACTCTGCTTTCTTCTGACCACTAAAAAAAAAAAATCAATCAATCAAATCACCATTTAAAGGCAACCCAGATGAACTACATAAGCCAGTTATCAAGATCATATGTTGCATGTTGCTAAAAGGCTGAAAACATAGCTATATTAGCCAGCAGGCCTGCCATGATTATGGTAATCACTGTGATTATTGGGCACATTCATTTTTAAATCACACACTGCAGTCTGAGTGACTTTTAAGCAAAAACAGAAAAGCTACGAAACACATTTAGTGTCTTTTGCCAGTGCATTATGTAAGCTTATACAGCATAATAAAAACATAATACACATTTATTCATATTTACAACATTAAATTCACTTTATTCACAGCCAAAGAAAAAACCCTCCATAGTTTTAATGTTTCGTAATGACTGTGAATAAGCACTTGAGGTGGCTGGATTTCTTTATAATAAAAAGCTTCACCAAAATCTGTCAGAAAATTTTACTTAAAGAGTGAAAACGAAAAATGGCTTTCCCCACAACAAAACGAAGACACACTTTATTTGAAGGTCTATTGGGACTATTGCCTAATTTACTGCTGATCATTAGCTAGTTAAGGTTAAGTATGGGGTAGAATTATGCAGAATATGCGCTTTAAAAGGACTAATAAACAGCCAATATGTTAATAACAGGCATGCTAATAAGCAAATAGTTTATAATATCGCTCCCTGTTCTGAATGGGTCACATGAAATCCATTTACTCTTTCCTTCAACTACATTTAATTCCTGTGTCAGCAGACGAATCCACCTCTTCACTTCCCCACACTCTCAAACACTCTCTCACACATACACGGACTCATCCTTTAAAAGACATCCTCACACTTCCACACAATCATTCAATCTTTCTTTCCCACCAAGATTGTTCCATTACCGTGGATGGTTCCTGGTCGGAGGGCAAATGCTATAGTTTGAAGATAACACGTAATATCGTCCAACAGCATGATTCTCTAGCAGAGAGTGAAACACAATGTAATGGACTTCCACTACTGTCTTATTGCTATTCTCAGTTGTCATCTATTACACACCTAGAACGCTGTTCGGTATGTGTTTTTGTCATCTTTAATTAATCCTAGAAAGCCTAAGCATCCATTTCTCCCTTTCCTGTTTATTTTTGGGTTTTTAAACGACTGAAAGTATGAATTGTGTAATTGCGACATCTACCTTCTACCACATTTGCATACACCTATCACAATCGGTTAATACTTGGTTTTCCTGTCAAACTCAATACTGATGAGAGGAAGTCATGATGGATTTAGTCACCGAGTGCATCGAACCGTCTGTCTGTCAAACATGCAGGGTTATGATGTGGGTGCAATATTTCAGCATCACCCGAGACCCGAATCCCAAATTACGCTCTACTTCACAGATACGAAGTGGCGGTTTCCATGCCAACAGAGATAGAAGCATATCCAGCACCGTACACCCCAAAACTAACATATAGCTCAGCAGCAGGGCTGTGATAATTTGGCGTTTTGTTATATAGCTTGCTCTCTGCCTGCAAACGAATCAGACTGAAACATCTCAAACTTGGGGCAGATTACCAAACTTGGCACTTAACTGATTACAAAACGAAACAAAAAAACATGAAAATATGTTTTTGGTTCAAAATCATGCCCACATTCAGTTAAAGTGCTTTAGTTTAAATTAGTGTGGTTTTCCCTCTCCCTCACAAGTCATACTGTATATATGTCTTTGATAGCCAGAGCTGCTGACAGTCACCCTGAGAGATAGAGAGGGATCTCTTTACACCGTGAAGCACTGTAAGTGTGTTAAAATCACAACAGAAACACCTTTTCTTCACGTCATTTTGTAGAGTGAAAGGACAGCATGCTATTTTTGGAACAGCATGCATTGCTGCACTGTATAAGAAACATTGTGTTGTACTGATTTTGTGGTGGAGAACACCCAGAAAACCTGCTACATTAGTCAAAACGTGCAATCTAAATGATTTTGTTTAAATTATAATACTTTCAAAACTCATTTAATAAAAATCTGTTGCTTGTGAAGATAACACAATTTAATCAGTTAAAAAAAAGTATGAAAATGGTTTAAATATGGTTAACTGTGAACATGCAAGATTAATTTAGATAACATATGCGTGAGAATGAGTTACATATACATCAACGGGATTTGTACATTAGTACTATTCATTTTCATTCTTGTTTAATTTATGCCAAACAAACCTGATATTACATTAAGTTTATTTGGTCATTCCAAATTATATGCAATTACAATATGTAAACTGAATATTTTTGAGGATACAGTTTCATATTTTTCACTATTTGAGTATGCATCGGTTAAGTATTACAAATATAGTATTCTATAAACTATTCATACATATCCAGTATGTTTGCATAGCCCATATTTAAAATGGAGGCCAGAAGCGTGTTGTTGCTAAACAAAAGCACATCAGCTCTAAACCATAAAGGAGGGGAGGCAAAGGTACTGATTGGTAGTAAATTACGATGCATTCACAACTTCTGAGCTCTCATTAGTTCCAAACAATGCTGACATGCTGCACACCAAATGATCTCCATTATCATCGGCTCGCCTGCCGCGAGCAACTTCCTCCGCCTCTGAGGCACCATGCCGTCAGAGCGAGTGAAACCATTGCTTTCTCTCTCCATGTCTTGGCACCCATACATGCGAAGGCAAAAGATGTAAGAATGAGACATTCTGTGCTGGAAGTTTTGATTTGTAAAAGCAGAATGTTTTCCACACTCCAGCGATCTCTTTCATTGCAAAAGATCAAGGAAAAATGTGATGCCTCGTGATGTGACCCCTATAAATTTAGCTACAGCTGCAACATCAAACATTCAACAAAACAAAGCATGCCACCAGTGCTAGCACCAAGCTTACAAAACCTTCAGCCTGCCCTCTGTCTGAAGGCATTAGAGGGCACATCTCGTATGTGTTTTGGCTGATGCCGTGGGGCTGTTTCTAGATCTTTCTCCTGAGGTTCAAAAGGTGGAATGCTGCTTATTTTTACAGCTGTTACTTCGCCAACCAGCCATGGCTCCATTTCTAATGCCCTTGAGGGAGCCGATGAGCTAAGATAGGCTTTCCTAAAGGGCTGAAATGCTGTCCGTGAGATCAGACGATGACGACTTGAGCTTGAGACTTTGATAAAGAGGCTAATGGAGTGTTGTGAGAGCGACAAGACTCTAAAGAGGCCCGGAAGAACAAAAGGAAAAGACCATGAGATGTTGATTTTGGACTGTCATCACAGCAGAGAAGTTCTTATAGGTTCTGCTGTCTTTAACCTCTCTTCTCCAGTTGAGCTGAAGACAACCTTTGACATTTTCAGGAAAATGTCACTCATCCTCTGAAACAGATACCCTGATTAAACGACGTGAAGCGCTTCCTGACAGTGGCTGTTCGACAAATCTGTAATTACATTCCTGTGAAGACTTCATCTTGAATTCTGAAGTCATGCTGACAAAGTCACTGCATCATTCTGGTGGAAGGCCACAGGCTATATCCTATGAGATTAGCACAGCGTGGTCCAATATGATCAGTGAGGTGCACTATTCACTTCAAAACAGGCCATGAGGCAGAAACAGACGATTAAAACAGACCGAGAGCACGGGATAAAGCTGCCTCTTTCTCAAGGTCAGTCCTTCTCTGCAAGACGCCAAATCCACAAGCTCTTCACAAGCTCCAATCTCTTTTTACCTTAAAATAAATAAATAAATAAAACGTAGCCCAGAAAACATGAGATATTTCATGCATTCTGATTCTGAATTCGTCCTGACGTTTCATTTTCAGACTCGAGATCCACTTCAGAAGACAACCGCTCTCTGCATTCGAAAATACATTAAATGAAACTCAGTGAGTTGCTGAAAGGATAACAGAGATTCAAAAAGGTTTTTTATGTAACTATCCAGTTTCAGCTTGTTAACGGACTCATATGCGTCACCTACATTTTGTAGATTTACGGTGGTTCCCAGGCTGAGGAATTCTTTACAGTCTGTTGAGAGAATTGAACTACGCTAAATGAATACTGAATGAAATCAGATCTTCATCCAGATGACAGAGAGGGAATGTATAGAAGAGAAGTGTTGGTGACTCTGGGGTGTTGAAGCAGGGCATCGAATCCAGAGCAATGGAAGAACTGGAGTTTATAAATAGACGCTGCATAAGCTAATATCTAAGCCAACAAATCCGCTGTGTTTCTCTAACCCTGTTTTTTTTTCTTCCTTAAAGCACTTCATTCATGAGCATGACGGCACTGGCATAAAGTGGAGAGATGCTATTCTGAGAGGAAATAATCTTGTAAAACCATTACGAGAACAACATAGGTGGAGTGGAGAGGATTATGCCAACCCCACATATTCCTTATTCTATTTCGCTCATATTATGCTGGCAGACTAAGCAATGGGAAAAGCAGTCCAACTTATTTTACTAACAAGCTTAGATGCTCAGTCCACTCATAGAATTTTATTTATGCGTCTGCCTACGTTTTCTTGTAATACATGATGTGCAAATTTGTGGGATGCAGAGAAATGTTTACAAATGTCACAGTTTAATATTTCATAAATCTAACTGGTGCAGCATGTTCCACTATGATGACAATGCCAACGATCCGTGTTTTAATACGGAGATGAAGATTTTAAGACTAACCCCCCTAAACCTGGCACTGACATGTTATGCCTCTGAATCATTTTTTTCTTTTTAACAAGACTTAACACCTTCTTTCCAATGTGACTTCCAAATACATTTACATATGACATAATAGGCTGTGTTTACTGAAATGTATCTGCCATTTATCAAATTTTAAAAACGTTCATAATGTGTTTGCTATTTGATTAATGAATCCGATATTGTTGATTAAATTGGGGGGATAAATTGCATGAGCACAGTTTCTGTTGTCATACTGCAAGAGCATAATAGTCAAATTGACTTGATTAATTGCCGCAGCATAACCTCATTGCACTGCATATAGCTGAGTGAGGATAACGAAAATACATTTGTATTTACATCGTCATTATATATGGTCTCCAAATACATTATGAGTGATCTGATCACAATGTATCATATTCAGACAGTAATGGTTTTTCATGGGACATCTGTAAAAAATAACTTTTCATGGTTTCACAGTGAGAAAACTGAAAGGTTCATATGATGATTTATTCATGGTGGAGGAGGGGGTTTTGTGAACCTAATGTATGAACCCGGGAATGCAGTCACACAGCAGGTGCATGCTTAATATTTAAATATCCTATTTAACAACTGGAAAATTGCCAGAAATGTGGAAATTAGCAGAAATGTAACTTTAACTAACTAACTTTATTTATACAAGGTAAACATTTGATTCAGCTACTTGGTCGACTAGTAAAAGATTACTAGCCCAAATTTCTATAAATCTACATATTTTAAAAGCCTACTTGTTGCTGTAATAAATGCCCATTATTATTTAAAATCAGTCGTGATCTGACTAAAAATAAAACAAATAATACTATTTTATAGAGGGTGACAAAGCTATTATAAAAATAGGCTTTAACAGACTTGAAACACGTAGTGCACAAGTTGGAAAAGATATCCACTTTGAACTGTCTGTATGTGGAAAAATGGCTTTAAAATGTCTCATTCTTTATAAAGAATACAGACTTGGAATGGCTTGAAGGTGAACTATCCCTAGACATCACACATTCGGAGCGGTTTGTCAAGTACAACAGGATGTATGTATGATGAAATCTCTCTCTGCCTCCATGTTCTGCAGTGTCTGAATATAAACGTACATGTCTAGTCTGTGACAGTGCATCAGCATTATGCAAGTAATCATAATAGTTTAAAACAAGCACCCAGAGCACAAACAAAATCGTAAAAAAAACAAGCATGTGGGCGGATAAAACTGGCCCTGGGGTGGCAGAGAGTGAAAAAGAAAAGCAAAGACTGAGAGTGGGAGAAAAAGAATTGGAGCCAACTCAGGCAGGTTACTGAGTCTTCTGGGACGCTGATCCATTTAAACACACTCTTCCATTAGCTACAGCCACTAATTGAGTGAAGGACAAATAAAGTCACGCTCCTTTTTAAAAACGCTTGATTAATACTGTCACAAATGGCAAAGCAGGCACAGGACAACGAGGTAGGGGTAACAAGTTTCACCCCGGAGGGTGGATTTATTCAA
>JAUMHI010000043.1:15744572-15775924 GCA_032359435.1 Enteromius unitaeniatus
CGCTGATGAGATCGCCGGCTGCTCCCTCGTTGGTAACCAGGGCAACGCTGATCAGAACTCGGGACGCTCGTCACACTACACACTGAACTTAATTAGGCCTGGTGGCTCAATCTTATCTGTTATTGTTAAGCATGCCCACTGTTTCCCCAAAGGAACAGATTAACATTGGACATCAACTGTGTGGGACAACTTCAGCGACAAATCTGCTCCCTCGACTTTTATCAATCACGTAAATGTTACAATTTAGCTCTCTGATCTACTGCCAACTGTCTGGAAGGCACCGTATATCAGCTCTGTTCCTAAGAGCATGTTTACTGCTTATAAAAACGGGAGGCAGCGAGCAGACATACATATTGAAAAATAATGAGATCTCTACCCACATTGTTTCAGGCTATTTGTCAGTAAATCTGTGCCAGGTCTGTACAATGAAAAACACCTAGTCATTGTGTTATCCACCTGCTATGTTCTGCAGATCTAGCAGATGTCTCTAGGGTGCTATACCACGAGACCAATGCCGAATTTTGATAGGTCCAAATTTATCCCTGTTAGAAAGTGGCATGTTCTGTAAACAGGTAAGTGCATCTTCTTCTGCAAAACCTGGTTGTTTTATTGGATTGTTGTGTTTTTTGTGAACCACAAATAAAAAGGCATCAAAGTCCCATAGGAAAAACAATAAATGCACCAAGAGGGACGTGGCACAATCACGGGCATTTGGCCTAATGG
The DNA here is from genome assembly GCA_032359435.1 of Enteromius unitaeniatus. Classification (NCBI taxonomy): domain Eukaryota; kingdom Metazoa; phylum Chordata; class Actinopteri; order Cypriniformes; family Cyprinidae; genus Enteromius; species Enteromius unitaeniatus. Next base: position 15,745,296 of record JAUMHI010000043.1, read on the forward strand.
AACCTAAATGTGCAAGCGTGAGTCTGGAAGACTGCCGCAGATAATGATTTGATGAACTTCCCACTTCAGCAGTCCTCTAATGTGGAAAATCTGTTTCCTTTACATCGCACGACAATTAACTCGCCGCTCATATTCAGAGAGATTTCAGTTCTAATTGGCTGCAGTTTGGAGCGTTGCAATACAAGGTTGCCTAGCAACCAGTCAGAAAGGAGAATTGCTGTCTTTTGTGCATAATGACATTTATAATTATTTGGCAATTACTCCCCATTTTTAACGAGGATGCATTTTATCAATCTGCGGGTTATCAAGGACATTATGAAGATGTGGAAATGTGATCCAGATGCCAGTGGCATCTCCATATTGATTGAGTGATGCATCATAAACAAGGAGAGGAAAAAAAAAGTAATGAAAATATGCCACAGGGAGTTACTAAATGCACGGGGCTTCTCCATGCGCATTTTGCTGCCGTTCTCTTCACCGCTAAAACAGAGCACTGACACCCAAGTGAATGCAATTTCATGTCTTCTAGCTAATGCAGCTATATGGTGGGTGTTATGATTTCACGTGTGCGACCGGAATCTGAGCTGTGATCTGGATGTGACCCTTACCCGTTCATTCACAGAAAGGGCACATAGGGAAACCATTTATGTCTTGACTGAGAAGGTCACAGAAGCAATATGAAGGAAAAGAAGAGGTCCTTCAACTAAGTACTCATAGTTCAGTGTTAAGTGGTTAAGTGGTCAAGCTATTACCACATAGGCAAAGTGCCATGTCTGTTAAACATAAAATAGATTTTTATTTAATTTAATTTGTTTACTTTTATTAAGCAATAATGCATTCAATTGGTTAAAAAAACAAGACATTTTAAAAAAGAAAATAAAAACTGACAATTTTCTATTCATCTATGTCTATTCATATTCAAAATCCCTCAAAAAATGTTTTCCACAAAATATTAGGCAGCATAACTATTTTGACCAAATCAGCATATTAGAATGATTTGGAGGCTCATGGAGACTGGAGTAACTGGCTGTTGAAAATGCAGCTTTGCAATTACAGGAATAAAATACTTTTTAAAATATAAAGAATAGAAAAATTAAACTGCAACAATATTCACAGCATTTTCAAATAACATTCTATGAGCATAATTCATTCAAAAACCTCTTTTAAATGCTATAGGAATGATATGGGAACATTTATTCATCCCATTTAAAAGCAGACGATTTAATTTGCTAGCCTAACTATGCACAATTATGTGCACTTAATTATTTGCATTTAGTATTTTTCCCCCCTGCTATCTACAATCAAATCAGACCTGTCACCCAAAATGTACAATTCAAATGGAAATGAACTCACCATGCACATTAAGATTACATCTAAAAAAGGACAAATCATCTTTTATACCACAAGACAAGCCAAAAGTCAGCGACACAGCATTCAGTTCCAGCTTCCTGATAGCCTCCACTCACAATCACTAAGGTCTTTTCCTCACACCGACTCTTGCCACAGCAGACAGCCATAATTGTATAGTAAGTGTTGGACGATTTTGTCGTGGGTGTGCTCTTTTTTTTCTCCTGGGCTATTGTTAATCTGCTGTGAATTTTCGTACAGCTGTAGAGGTCCAGAGAGGTTTTCTTGGTCCTGTCTGCCAATCAGACCCAACAGCATTGTCGCTGGTGTGGCAGCAGAACAGCCTCCAGATGGTTTGGGGGTGGCAGTGATGCCAGGCTCCCGCCGAGAGGGTGGGAGATAAGTGCTATAGCGGCTCAAGGGCTTGGCTTCAGTATAGGTAAATGGAGTTGATCCATATTGGTTAGTGAAATACTTTTTGACCTTTTTACCCTTTCCTGGATGAGATGCTTTTGGTCACTGTGACACATGACCAATCTGAGCCTCGACTACACTAATGGACAGTAAGACTTTGACAGGATTTTACAAGACAGCATTTAAATCTGTTTTCAGCCTTTAGAAGCACAGGATTATTACAGTCAATTTTATGTGACTGACAGGCAAGCTTAACAGGAAACTCCTCACCCTTGAAAAGGGCTTTGAATTCATAAATAGCTCTTGAGAGATCATTTGATTTAAACAGGTTCAGAAAGAAAAAGAACAAAAAACACTGACATACAGAGTCAGAGGCACCTGCAATAAAGCAGATGCTGAAATGCACTACTCTTTTGGCTTCACTGGTTATGTTGACTGTGAGCCACTACAGACCCAAACACCAAATAACTGTTATAGCATTTTGTACCATGCAATATACAGACTGCAGCGGATTTGCCCAAACTTGACATCAGTTATAACTTATCCATGATTGTGGGAGGCAGAAAACATTGAATGAAAACTATGAATGAGTGTCTTGTGCTCACAAATGCTCCATTTATTTAATCCAATGTAATTTTTATTATATTATTTCTATTGTTATTGTAATTTTTATTCGCAACACAACAGAAATACCAAGAGTGTTTTAGTACATCACAAACACTTCCCACAAGACCTGCCGCTAAAAAATGGGCCAATATTTCCCAGACGAAAAACCACACTCAGGAAGTATCCTGTCTTGATGTTGGGATTACAAGCAGAGAGAAAAAGCCTGACAAAGACAATCTGTTTCAGTACATGGAAAGAGCTGCTAGGTTTGTAGTGAAATTAGTTTATTTCATCCTACAGCTGAGGTCAAAAGTTTAGCCTACATCCCCTTGGAATCTGTAAAATGTTAATTATTTCACCAAAATAAGAGGGAAAATGCAAAACGCCTGTTGTTGTTTATTTAGTACTGACCTAAAAGACATTTCATGTAAAAGATGTTAACATACAGTCAACAAGAGAAAATAACAAGATTAGCAAGCAAGACGAATTAGTAAAATGCAGAGACAAAGATTTTTTCGAACTTTCTTCACTGGCTAAGAAAATACAGGCCAATCTTTTTCACATAGGCCTCTCAAAGAGTCAAGTGTGATTTCTCTGGAACTTATTTTATGACACACATTTTGGACAACAGGGCAACGCGCAGCTTCTCAGTGATCTACGGCTCTGTTCATAAGATGGCGTTCCTTTTAAAGACAGCTGACGGAGTTTTCCCGCTAATCAAAGAGCCGTCTTTACTGATGAGATGCGCAGAATATATCGTACGATATATATATCGCCCAGTCCTATATTGTTGTGAAAAGCAGTATGAGGAACATGTCTAATCTAATAAACCTGAGTGTCTGATGTGTTAATAATCACAGAAGTATTCCTAGCATTCCGAATCCATAAATAAAGCAAGCCATTCTACAGCAAATAGCCTTCATCAAGGCATCTACACAAATGCTAACTGTTTCTCTAATTTAGAGGATTCTCTAAATTAATCCACAAAGCAGCAAAACCTTGCAATAATCTCAGACACTTCAAAAGACTTCAGAGTGAAGGAAAGACCGTAGTAGCATTACTCACCAGCAGTGAAGTCATTGTTGAGGTTAATGAAAGCATTGGAATGAGGGATCCGCATGCTGACATCCACATTAAGAGCCTTCTCACTATTCTCTTGCCTGGCAAACAATAAAACATCATGCTTGGTACCCTACACACTACACAACAAAAACAAGCTACTGCACATTCAGGAAAACAATCTTACCGACTCCTGAGATAAAAAACCTTTGATGATTCACCCGCAAATCCAAAAACGTCTGGAATCATGTCCCCATTAAAGCTGTGGAAGAAAAAAGCAAGCAGCATTAGATCCCTGCAAAAGCAAAAACTTTACAATGAAAGTGTGCATTTGTACACTAAAGGCATGAAGACCGCAAAACATGAAACATAACATGAAGTTAAAACGGGATGATTTCAGAAAACTTAAACATACAGAGGATTACACTTACACTTACAGTAAGTTTAAAATGAGTGTTTAAGACCGAGAATATACATAGATATTAGATAATATTTCCACAATGCTCTTAAATAAAAACAATATACTGCACTTACTCCATGACAAGGGGCTGATCATCAAAAGTACTGTTCAGCTCTACCTTTCCACTCTGGTCTGTAAGAGAACAGATAACATTTACTGTGCAAATCACTGCTAAAGTATTATTTTTAGAGCCGTAAGACCATCAATTCAGGCAGAAATACTGATTAAATGAACCAAATGGAGCCTGAGTAAAAGCACTTTTATTATTTTTTCAGACTTTACCCAATGTTTGGTTATGTCCCCAGAAGATAAAGACTTTTTGCGTGGCAATGAATTTGGAGCTGCCAGTAACAAGAACATCCATCTGAGAGTCTCCATCATAATCACCCGGGACCACACTAGTTATTGTGAAGTCACTAAGAAAGCCAGAGAAACACACGAACAAGGCAACATCAATACAATAAACTCCCGCAGAAAAACATTGGATTTTTCTCCCCTTTATTTTTGATGGAACAGTTCAGTCGAACCTTGATGGAAACAATGTTTGATTATGTGGTTTACATCATACTTGACATATCAATCTGCTAACAGACCCTATGATATAGTGATGATATGAAGCTCACACACCTAAGAAGAACAAAAAAAATGTATCCAGAGGTACATTATTAACATAATATTTCTAAGATGGATAATGATGTAATCCTAGTTTGCTTCAGTCCAGTAAAGGTTTTCTTAAAATATTGATAATAATGTAAAGTTATTCATTTGTTACCAACTAAAAAGTAAAAAATAAATAAATAAATATGACATGTGAGCAAAGACACATTTACAACAGCCAGTGGACATTTTTAAAATGATAATCGGCGGTTCAACAGCCAGATGACAGAAGGCATATAAAAGATTGTGTTACACTACATCAGCATTTTGATCATGTCAATAATTTAGAGGCCTTAGAAATTCATGTACCTAACATAGTACAGCAGGCTTTGTTAGTGTGTGTCAGGCAGTGTGTATTCTTACCTAGGGAAAGCCTCTTTAGTCAGACGGACTTTAGGTTTAAAATAAGGAGGTTTAAGATCAGCCAAGAAAATCACCAACTCAGAATCTGAAAGAAACAACATTGTCATGAAATAACACAGAACCAGGATGTTCAGCACCAATTACACAAATAAATAAACAAGTGCAAAGGGGACTCTCTTGCCACACCCCCTGTCATTAACAACATGACACCCAGTGCCATCTTATTAAAACTCAAACATATCGTACAACAAGCAGCATCTCATGTGAAGTTCAACTTAAAGGAGTGATTTTGAGACACGAATAATCTTAACGTCGGCTGGCAGAACTGTACTCACGCTTCCTGATGATGAAAATGTCGGTTTGTTTATCAGAGTTAAAGTCACCGAATGCCGCTACCGTACCAAAATGATCCGAGCCAAATAAATCACCAGTAACGTCCTGCAATGCAAACGTGACATGTCGTCCCATAAAACTTAACAATAACGTGAAAAACCAAGCCCAAGGCAGCAACATTTTGCTGTTATCTTCGGTCATCACAAACCGGAACACGGCATGTCGTTCTACGGCAGCCTGCAGAGTACATTTAGGCTTTGCGACAGTGTGAGCGCTAACCGGTAGCGCGAGTGCGATGTTGTTATTTAGCTGTCATTATGGCAAGCCTAGCGGATGTCGGCTGGAAGCTGCTGGAGTTCAAAGCCAGATCTAAGCGATCAGGTTTGGCTTTTTGTGATGCATGGCATTGAGCACGGTTAAGCAGTGCGCATTTTTTCTCTCGGTGCATTTTGATCCATTGTCCGTGCTGCAGAAGCGCATTAACAGGAGTTGTCTTGTCTGTGTGGCAGAGAGCAGAGCCCAAAGGTCAGGCGTGGAGTTTACGCTGATCAGGGCTATATTTAGAGACTAACTGCACACTAAGCTTCAGGCTTTGAATTTTTAAGGAGCAGCACTTTAAAAGACTTCAGTCCCTTGAATGTCTAAGATTTTGAAAGGCTTTTTAACCCTCTTAATTCAGTGCTTGTTAGCGTCTGCTTCAGCCTGACATTAAAACAAAAGTAGCCCTTGAAAACTTTTTCAGAATCCCCTTATGTAAGATGGATAAATAAATCAAATCACACACGGTTTCTTCCTGCTAGTTTAGTTTTGCTGAAGGCATAGCAAACTGCAAAAAAGAAAGGTGCTTGCTCTTATGTTATTTTAAACCTGTATAGAAAAAAATATTCAGTTCATGGAAATAGTGGCTGACCTTCTACCTAATATTATCTTATTTTGTGTTGTAAAAAATCATACGATTTTAGTGAGTTGAACAAAGACAAATTCATGTTGATAATGATAATGAATGTCGATATCTTAATGTTATTACCTTATTGTTTTATTGAGCAGATTAGAGCCGGGAGATATTACTCTTTACGTTTGGCTAGATTTCCAATATATAATATAATATCGCTTTACATGAGACACTGTATTATGGGGTGAAGTTGGATATACATATATACCCTGTGAGGTAATATAATTACGTTTTTTTCTCAAGCCGTTGAGAGTTGCACTTTTCACTTTAAAATAGGACTGCAGATCACAGTTTTGTCGGTCATTACCTTAGAAGTTGCATTAGCATTGTAGTTCATATGGTGTTGTGGTCATTTTTGCACATCCTAATTGTCATCTCATCCTCTCACATCAGTTACACCAGATCATCTTTCAATTGCGTATAATGTAATTTGTTGCATGTCCATTCAGTAACCATGCCTGAAGAAAATCTCACTGTCTGATTCCATGTAATTTGCCTTTTCTCTCTATTTTCTAACCCTCTGAATTATACTAATGTTGTAGTTTAACTAATAGAGGCCTGGCGTAGAGTTCGTCTAATGAAAAATGGCCAACACTGCCAATGAAGTGAATGTTCATCGCAAACTCCAAAAATTTGGTAAGTTGGGGCGTAGCGATTGGATAATGGAAAAGAGACTCGTTCCTTTAGATAGAAACTTTCCTTCTCGGTTTACAACTATCTGAATAAATCTTAATAACTGTTTCTTTTTTGAAAGCCAATGCATTCATAAGCAATGGCCTTGGTTAAGACTGTTTGATGACTAATTGAAAATTGGTGCTTAATTTATTTTAAGAATAATTCTGGTTTTGCATCTGTAGTATTTCATCAGAAGTAAAAGTGTTGGGCATAAATCATCCTTGGTGATATCATGGGGGAAATTCTGTGATTAATGAAATCAAGTAACGCAGTACAGCTCATCTCTTTCGGTCAATGTCTGATCAAATCTGTTAACAGAGGGTTTGTATGCGTCTCGAGGCAAGTTGCTTTTATATCAATGTGGTGAAACTAAAACGAGGAGTATCTTTCATATGCCTATTGGATGTGCGCTGCTTAGCTGGAGTTATCTTAAAAAGAGATGGCTTTGTCCCTGCTACTTAAAAGCTGATGGGAATTATGCTAATTTGCTAGGAAATGTGAATTTTCGGTACCTGAGGTATTGACCCTGGGTCGATTCTATTAAAATGTAAATTGCTCCAAAGTTAAATGTGTCTGAAATAGTGCTCCAGTTGATGGGGTTCCCCTGAATTTCACTCCTCACAGAAAAAGCTGAATTTACTGGTGTCGGGTTCCATTATTCACAGAATTTGTGCCAGTGCCTTCAATTTTGCAATCAAGCTGTGTGTGTTTGCAATGACGTTCGATTTGATATATGGATTTGGAGAACAATAGCTTTAGTCTTTTGCGTTTTGCTTTGATTGTTTTGCTGGCATGCTTTGCTGCCTTTGCACCCCAGTAAATCTGCATTTTGCTGCTCTTAGCATTGTAAATGGAACAGAAAACCATTTAGGTTACAGAGACTAAATGAAGCGCATTTTGATTTTGGTGAGTCAGCTCAACCTTGGCATACTAAGTAGCACAAAGTGGGCCTGTAGTGGGTCAGTAGTCTATAGTAGCATCTTTAAGAAGCCATGCCGACTTTGAGGTACGCTTATCACTTTCATCCAGGGATGCTTGAACTGCATCTAAAGACGAGATGAGCGTCTCAGTATTTCAGATCTGTGCTGATTCAAGTCTTCTTTAACATCTTTCTTTGCTTTCTATGATCAGGCTCCATCTATGAACCCCTTAAGCTGTCCATACTGCACCGGGAGGATGAGCCCCTTTGGGAAAAGCTTGATCGCTACTATAGCGCAGGTGAGAATTTATGTCCTGGATGTAATTTGTTTTTCACATAGGTTTAAGAATAGAGGGCGATCTGAGCATTTTATTAATGGTTGACTCAGGATAGTTGGAGAACATCTTTGAGCACTCGATTACGGTCTTTAAATGAGGCATTTAACCTCATTCTGTCGTATCATGGATTAATCTAGATGCACTACCTTTTTTAATTTAACTGCAAGTACAAAATTATAAAGCAATGCATTTAAGGTGTCAAGCTGTGTGCAAATTGCAAAGTTACTCCTGTTTTTCTCTAATATAGTTGATCTGTGTATTAAGTGCACTGGTGTTTACTCATATTTAAAAATAATTGAATTAAGTTGTTTCCTAATTTAATTAGAGGATTCAAAAAGTCCCCAAACCATTACATTTAATTATAATACCCAGCAAATGAGTTGAGTCCAAGCACTAAAAGATTCATTTGGAGCTAGTATGGTTTCTCATCGCTGAGCTCCTCTGTGCATTTTGCTCTTAATCAATACTCATCTCTTTTCCTGCCTACCCTCTTTCTCCCTCTCCTCACCTAATCTCGCTTTCAGTTTCAGTATTCATGTGACAAGAAATACTGCTATAAAAGACGAAACGGCATATGTAAGAGTTTTCTTAATAGTTCTATTAAAGTGTGTAAACAAATGGATCTGTAAGTACTTATTTACAGTATAATGGTGGTCGTTGTGTCTCAGTGAGAAAACAATGAATGTAATTTGAAAGATGTAGTCATACAATGTACTTTGTGCCAAAAGCAATAGAAAATGATTCATATGGCCTAGAAAGACTGCACTTGTGTTCACTGTAAACAGTTTTGAAAAGTGATTATTAAAAGTATTATTAAAAGGATTCTAGTGATTTAATTCTCAAGTAAATGTGTCTGGTTTTAAAGATATATTTACAGGACGAGAGAGAATGACCCCGCCAGATCTGTGCCCTATTTACAATAACATGCATGCCAACTGTGGAGAGTAGAACATGGAGCTGACTAATTGTTATTATAATAAAGGTGTTTGACCAATGGGAGGACCTCAACATCTCAGATTGACCCTATTATTCAATACAAGGAATACAGACTCCAGCTGATTGGTGTAAAAAATTATAGGACAGTGATCCTTGTTGTAAAAAACAGCATATGCTGACCAGGCATGTTTTGAATCTGGAATGCTGGTTTAAGCCGGTTTATCATGGTCCTTTGCTGGTTTATGCTGGTCACTTGCTGGCAAAGGACCAGCATGAACCAGTTTACACTAGCAGTCCAGCTTGTTTTTTTTCAGCAGGGGTGTGTGGTGTGTCTGTTTTGTCTAGCACACCTGATTCAACCTCTGAGCTCATTAGCAGAATACTCTGTGAATTTGTTTCATCCTTCACAGAAACGATGGAAAAGCCTTGTTTCTTGAACACTGCATACATGAAATCTATGTTTTCAATCTCTTTCCTCCATCCGGACTTCAACCCGTTCCTAAAGCTCATTTAAAATCCCCAGACAGCCAACCCTGAGATGAGAGCTCTGCAGGGTGAGAGAGAGAGAGAGAGAGAGGGAGGAAGTGAGAGAGAACAAAGAGAAAAGAGTGACAGAGAGGATGCTTCTCATTTCAATGATCCTTTTGAATGAGTCATGGTTGAAGCAGACAAACGTACAGCGCTAGCACAGCGTAATCCCGTTTTGAAAGCGAATGCCCATGTCATTCCCTACAAGACGAATCCCACAATAATAAATAAAAGTGGTAAGTTTCATAATTCAGATGGTAATGGTTTTGGTAGACTCCCCCTCGGAGCTGAATTATATGAGTGCAGTACTGTAAATGAACGCAGCACATTAATGCAACATGCATGGTATGTTATTCTGAACTTTTTATAGAAGGTTATTGCCATTTTTATCTCCGGTCTTTCTCATTTTTCCATCTTTCTCACTCTCTTTCTGGGTTTTCCTATTTATGTGGTAATGACATCATGCTTCGGTGCTTCTCATTTCCTCTTCTTCTCCTCTCTGGCCTGTTTGTTGTGAATGCAGTACGTCTATCTTTCCCCTGCCTCCACAAGATTAAGGTTGGAGAAAGCAAGCTTTAACTTTTAATGGGCAAAAGAGTCTCTCTTTCTCTTTCTTCCTCTGTCTTCTTCCTCTGTCTCTGTTCATCTGTGTGGTTCAATCTCCACCTTTTTTCCTACCCCCCTACTTCCCTTTTCTTTCTTCTTGGTGTATAAAAACGGCTTATTGGTGGAAACCTCGTGTTTGTGTTATGCATTTTTAGGGGTTGATTTAGAGGTGCATTATGCTGATAGATGATGAGAGAGATGCAGTCTTCAAAGAATTTGCATCTAGAGTGCTGTGATGCATTTCATTCCTCATGCTAAAAATATGTGTGAATAATATGTAATTTCGCTTCTTTTCTTCAAAGAAGTCACTTAATGCACAGGTGATCCTCCGCAAGCCGTGCCCACTGTGAAATGACTGCAAATTAGATTTTCTTGATTAGTAATTTAAGGTTTTCACAGGAGCAAGTTGGCAGTAATAGCAGACTGTGAGGCAGATTTTAGCAGATTAATTGTGACCCTGGAACACAAAACCAGTCATAAGAAGCAGGGGTATATTTGTAGCAATAGCCAAAAATACATGGGTCAAAACTTTTCATTAATTGCCAAAAAACATTAGGACATTAAGTAAAGATCACGTTCCATGAATATATTTAGAAAATCTATTGTAAATGTATCAAAGCTCATTTTTTGATTAGTAACATACATTGCTAAGAACTTCATTAAAAGAAAACTAATTCTCAGTATTTTAATAATTTGTTCAAATATTGTCCTGTCCTAGCAATCCATACTTCATTGAAAGCTTAGTTATTAACCTGGTATCATAAAAATATGTACCTCTGTGCACTTTTTGTGCAACACCATTTTCAACACCGTTTTGACCTTACTACACATGTCGCTGTGGTTTCAAAGAGAAATGCCCACTGGGTTTTGCTAAAACATAGGTTTAATATGTGAACCCTTGCACATATTATTATGTTGACGCATGTATTGCGACGGTTCAGAATTGAAATATCCGTATTGTCTTTAATAAGCCCATAGCATTCAAATCTAAAACAACTGTATTCCCCCCAAAAAGAATAAATGTATATAATATACATATAAATAAACAAACACATAAAAAATCCATATATAAAAATCAGTTTTTATTTATTATTTTTTTATTTATATATTATTTATATATATGACTCAGGTAAGTAAACGCATATCTTTACATATTCTTACTTTTTAATACGCTTGATACTTAATACGTCATTTACTAATGGACTATTAGGCATAACCTCCATTTGAAAGTAGTTATGAATCGACCTAAATCTACCCGATAACAAATGCAAAACACAATAATGCAACTGTGCCATTTCAACTTCCTTTTTACAGATTTAAACTGAGCTGGAGCTCCTCACCTCTCAAGTGCATCACTGTAATCCGTAAAGTCATAACATGATATTTGAAGTCATAACATGATATTCTTCAAGTAATTGTGCACAAATGGCAATTTATTCATCAAAACTCTGTAAATTTGTGTCAAAAGGAATAAAATGTGTTCGTTTTACTGATTCTAGTGTTTCTTTTGGGAACTGCAGTGATATGTACTTGTTGGTACATATTTCGTGACTAGCTAAAAAGTGCACCAAAGTGCGTTTATTCAGTAATTTATTCCCTTTTCAGATAATGTATAAAAAAAAAAAATTACCCTTATAACTGGTTTTGTGGTCCAGTGTCACAATTGATCTCTGAACTGTTTTTCCCTGCAACATTCTGGAAGCCTCCAACTGCAGTCTTCCTTTCAGTCCTGCCGGCATCAACCGCAGTTACAGTACAAGGCCTAATCAGATAAAGACGTATTTATCACCCTTTCTGGATTGCCGGATTCTTCCGGTGGGAGTCAGAGTACTCCTGGCTGCAGTCTCTCTGAAGAGTATATTAATATTCTGTCTAATTCCCCCCAGTGTCTCCTTATCCCCCAGCCCTGCTGGCACTGTCTCTTTGAATTGACCCAAACTCTACATAACAAATGATGGCTCGGAATGAATGTCCCCTTCATTTGTGCAGCCGTAATGTGCTGATGAAAAATGAAGTGCCCTATTCAGCCTAATTATACATTAGTAAAGAGAAATCACAGTGGAGAGAGAGAAAGTTTAACAGTTGGGCATAGTGATGGACAAAGCTGTGTTAACTGTTTGTACTGTTTTTTTTTTTAAACTTCATAACATTTATAAAGATGAGAAATATGCAATAATATTTAATTAGCTTAATTAATTAAACATGCAGTGGTATTTTAAGTCAGACAGCTAGAATAACAAGTGTGAAAAGGTGTTCATCAAACAGCAATGTAAGTGTTTGTGAAGGCACCTGCTCCTGCTGTTGACTGTTAATAGTAACACTGTATCTGTTTTTATCTTTGTCCTTCTCTCATTTCTTCCAGTCAAGTGCACCATTCTGAATTATCAGAGCCCTACCACTGGTCTGTTCCCTGTGAAGACCTGTTCCACCTGTAACGAGGCTAAAATCAGAGACTCGCTCTACTGCGCTGCCAGTATCTGGGCACTGGCATTGGCATACAGGTAGTACTGAGCATGTGCAATACCTTTCCATAAATTTATTCTTTTCTAGTTGTCCAATTTGCTCATCAGTCATTAATCAAAATCCAAAAAAATGCATATGCAACAAGGCAGAAACAGCACAGATACTGTATATACCATCTGTGATGTCTGGGAAAAACTGCCAAGTATGAGTTTAACCACCAAGGACAAAAGGCTGAACAAGCTATTTTACACCATCTTAAAGTATATCTGTTAGTGAGCAAGAGGAATCTGTATTGTCAGATGGATTGTATTATGCACAAAAACATGTGATTGTTTATTCATCCTGGTTGTTGAGTCACTTGGTGTGAACAGACCTTATGTCTATGATTTGGCCCAAATAAGCAGTATTGTGGTATGACTTGGTAGAATAGGCCTCTTTAAATGAAACCTTAAAAATGAAATGGTGTCATTATGGTAGGGAAATGTAATATTTCACAACGTTGCTTTTTAATGTATTTTTTAACAAATAAAAGCTGCCTTGGTTAGACTTTTCCTGCCTTTTAAATAATCCATTAAAGGATAGTGTAAATATTCACTCTTTTGATAGATTTATATCAGTGGCAGCTTTAATCAAATTGAGTTAAGCATGTTTATCCACTGATCTCGTTTGGCCCGTTTGTTCCAGTGCTTTTACACTCCAGTTTCCAAAGCGCAGTTAAGACAAAATTAGACTGAACTTAATGTCCAGGGACATACTGGATACCAGATAGCTTAAAGGTTATATGTTCAAACTCTTGAAGGGGGAATTGACAAACTCTCACCTTTATGCCCTTGAACAAGATATTGGAGCTAAAGCCCAGGTTCCTCTTGGGGTATTGTCCAAAGTCACTTTGAGTCCAAGATGTTATGACCAAACACTGCCCACCGCTCTTTAGCTGGACTGTTGTAGAACATTTATCTTGTTCTATAGCTGCTTCAGTGATTTGGCTTTGTGTTCTGAATCACTTTCCTTCCTAAAAATGAACTTTCTCCCAAGAGGTTCACTTGCAGTATTTCCTTGTGTTTTGCACCGTCTTTCATTTGAAGGCAGATTTCCCTCCAAAAATAAGAATAAGATCTGTCATCATTTATTCAGCTTCATGTCATTCCGAACCTCTGTGACTTCTGGTGAACGCAAAATAAGTGACAAGGACAAAAAAGCTTCATAAAAACACAATAAAAGTCCTTTTTGTTCAGGCGGGAGGTTTTGATGCATGACCTTTTCTCGGCAGTGTCTGATTAGTTTGGTATTGCTCTTTTCCTTCGTAATAATTGAACCAACACTGGCTGAGACAACCAAACACTTGAATATTGTTTTGTAGGTTTATTTTCCCAATTCATTTTCTTTCTCTGTCTCTGATAGCCATGGTAGTTTGTCATTCATAATAATAATTAACGGGTGAACTACAAATGCCATTTGAATTCCAATTCAATCCTGAATTGATTTAAGGGAGCAAACAGGATGCAGAATTTTAACTAGAAATGCAAAGTTTTATAAAAACACATCGGCATAAAGATTTATTGACCTTTTTATATTTTCACAGTTTCACAATATCTTCACTGAATTTCAGTGTTTAGTAAAAAGGCAGTTTATAGATATTCTAAACACATAATATTTATTTTGCGCAAACACCTTCTTGCTAAAGCACTCTGGGGGACCGGGTCAAGGTTACAAGATTTATAGGAGGACACCCAAGAAAGAGACTTTCCATTGAACTCCTAAGACAAAGTGTTATTTTTTTTTCCCTTCTCCCTCCTCCTGGAGAGGGTTGTTCCTCTAGAGGACGAATGTGATGATAAAAATAGAGAGCAGGCGTATATCAGAGACAGACGTAGTCATCAGTCTTCACCTCTGCATATTAGCATTGTCAGAGGAGTTTAATTAAGATGATTCCAATCTGACAGCAAGGCCTGAACCCATTACTTACTCTCTATTTGTCTCTGTAAGAGTATATGTGGGTGGTGTTTGCACGTGCATGCTCGACATGAGCTTTCTCAGTATGTTTTTTTTAGGGTTGTGATAGTTTCAACACTTGCCTTATTAAATGATAATGGCATGCTGCAGATTCCTTGCCATTTAAAATATGCATAATAAAGTCTTTTCCAGGAACTCATGCAGAATGTTTGTTGCACAGGCGCATTGATGATGACATGGGCCGCACTCATGAACTGGAGCACTCTGCCATCAAGTGCATGCGGGGGATTATGTACTGCTACATGCGGCAGTCTGATAAGGTGGGTCACAGCATCACACCATAGGACAGAACGCAGCAGTGCTTCATGCATCAATTTTGCCTTTTGAAAACTCAAGCAACCTGCTGAAGATCACTTTATTCACCCCTGATGAGCGGTTTCATACTGCAGAACAACTTTGCGGTTCTCTTGATCGTTGTTGGTACTGTTCTTGAAAGGTTAAGGTTACGCTTATGTAGCAGCTTGCAGGTCAAACAACCTTGTGCAGAATTGGCACAAGTATAGCAAAATTATGTAGATTGCATTTAGCACTTTTTTTTGTTGTCTATTGTGACCTCTAAACTTGTTCACACTGGTTCACTGACTAACTTTGCCATGTATTTCTTCATGTAGATTTTCACTGTACTTCAGTTTTGTTTTCAAAGGAAATGTACATGCATTCCATACTTTTTCTCCAGTTCGCCGCTCTTTCAGGCAACACTGGGTTTTCTGTTCTGTTCCGGGGTTTATAGTAAATCTCAGAAAGAGCTCTATACATGGTGTGATGCTTTTTTTTTATGATCCCACTCACTGTTTCATGGCTCTTTTTTCTGCAGGCCTAGCTGGACAGTAGTTGTTTTACTTGCCCTGTCATTAGAACTGGCATAACTGGAAATAATATTTGTTTTTCATGACATGTTGAAGAGTTAGTTTAACCAGAAATCATCAAATAATCATTTAGATAATTTAATCAACCTTTTAAATTAAACTTTTGTCAGAAAAACTGATTAGCATATACGTGATGAAACCCAAAAGAAACAAACAAAACTTTGATCAAAGCACATGTCAGAGTTCACTGGTTCTCGTACCTCAAACGAGTTTGATGTTCTCTATGTATGTGTGTGGATTAAATGATTAATTATAATTAATCACATCCAAAATAAATATTTTTGTTTGCATAATATATGTGTGTGTGTGTACGAATATACAAATACACATACATACTATATATATATATATATATGTGTGTGTGTGTGTGTGTGTGTGTACATATAGAAAATATTTTCATGTATATATTTATATTAATATAATTCATAATATTTTTGTTATTCATATATTTTGTATATAAATTATTATTTATTGTATAATAAATATACACAGTATACACACATTATGCAAACAGACACTTATCATGATTAACCGTTTAACAGCACTAGTGGATACAGTGAAAGTGTATATATAATGACAAAACTAAATTAAATCTATTCATCATATACAATGACTGTAAGACTTTGCTTAAACCAGGTAACTGCTCATTTACTTGCGTTATATTAACTTTTTGAATCTGAAAAGATGTGGTGTAATTTGAGAACTGAGAAAATGTTTCTCAACAAATGTTGTCATGTGTTTCAAAGATAAACACTTCATTCTTATGGGTTTTGAATTACACAGGAGTAAGTAATTCCTAATAAAAAGGAATGTTTGATATTGGATGAACATTTGAAGTTTTCTTTATATACCATAAATCAAATGGCTCATCATTTCTTGTTTTGCTAATTCCTCCTGTGAGAAGGCTCTGTCCATCCCTCAACTCACACTGGATTGTGGCAGCTATGTCTGTGACACACCGGCATACAGACAGTAGAGTTGCTTTTGACTGCAGATGTGTGAACTCACTCTACAAAGTGGATGGTGCTTGGGCGTTATTTAAAGGGTAGTCGGTGGGGTTGTATTTGAGTTGCTGCCATTTGAGCTTTTTTGTGGTTTTAACAGTTGGATGTTGCTGCAATCAGGGTTTTGACAACGTTCCCATGGCGAGCTGCCTGGAGTTGCTGCGGTCATTTGCTTAGTTGTTGGGCTTCTCGTTTTGGTACAGCTGGTGATGTCTGTTTTATTTAATTTTTTTAACCACCAACTGAAAGGAAATGCTAAGTAATGAACAGGACCATTTCTAGTCTTTCATGCTGAGGCAGAGGACCCCCATCAAAAAAAGACTTTACTTTTAGTATAAAGATTGTTGCTCTTTCAAACACATTGCAGTAGAGTGCAGTTTTGTCAAGGACATATGGACAGTAATGTATACTGTAGCTAAATTTCATCTCATCCAGCGCTGTCTGATAAAGTATCCTGTTACAGTGTGAGAAACTGCTAAAATCGCCACAAATGTGAATGAATCAGTCTGAATCAGTTTCAGAACTTTTTGTGAACCCATTTGACCAATTAGATCAGTAGTGATTCATCTGCTAATATTGATTCTAAACGTGATATGAAAAATGAAATTTCAGTATCGATACGAAAATAATTCTCAGGTCGGTATATGGTATCTAAATTTACTGCTATGTTTTATTGCAAGAAAGTGGCATCTCACTTTAAATAAACATACTAAAAAGTAATAATAATCAATCAAATACAGTCTACAAAGATTAAAAAAAACATAGTTTTTACGTTACATTTTAAATTATATATAATATATAAAAAATATTAAAATAGAAAAAGTTATTTGAAATGATTAATTTCAATTACTGCAATAATATTTGACAGTATTACTTTTTCTACTTTATTTTTGCTCAGCGCAAAGGGCTTATTTCAAAACCATACATAAAATTCGAACTGCATCAAAAAGATTTAAATTAGTTTGTCCATGAGGTTTTACAGTATTTATCACTTTCTAGAAAGATATACGTTATGCACATTTGCTAATCTTTTTGATCTAAAAAAATAGCTTTAACATGCAGATCCCGCCCATTTTGTCCACTATTAATGAATTGGATGGAACTTGGTTATGCACTGATGCACTGTCGGTTGGGAGGCTGTCTTTAACAGTAAGAGCAGTCTCATTTCACATGCAAAAAGAGCTCATGTTAATGCGGTTTTTACAGTTGGCCATTGCTTTATAGCAGCTATTCTCTCCTAGACCTGAGCAATTATGCCTCTCTTGTGCCTTTGAAATTGTTCCATTTCATTTATTCCTGACCCCCAAGACCTGATTTGCAAGAAAGCTTTTCTGTGTCTTAATTATAATGCCTCGTTTATGCAGTTAATTACACAGTGCAGTGCTCATTAACATCTGTCTATAGCATTCACAAAGAACATTGGCTTTTTAATAAACTCACAATGCATTGCAACTGTTCATATCATCAGTTCCCCAGGTATATTCAACAGACGTGTTTACTGTGGCATGCTGCTGATAACACACTGTGAAAAATAAGTCACAAACAGATGAAAACATTCTTGAATTATAGTTAAGAAACGCTTGCAGTGTTCGTCTTTTCTTTATGCACTCACAAATGCATGCATATGAAAACTAGCTTTGATGAGAATAAAGGTCAATCTAAAGTCACACATAATAAATCACTTTCATAGAATCTCTATTTTGCCAAGTACTATGTCATAGACTAATTAATGTTCCTTTAGCAACTGAAGGTTACTCACTGGCCTGTTGCTTTCAGGTTTTATTGGTTTAATTTTACAGGCAGTGATGACTAACAGATGTTTCAAATGTCATCCTTTGTCTCACAGGTGTCTTTATTGCTCTTTTTGCCTCTATCTGTATTTGCTTTACTAAGATGTGGATTTGGACCAAGGGATGAGTGTTTTCTTTTTTGCAGACACTTACAGTGGTGTTATACAGGTGTGTAACTGGTGTGAAAAAAGAATTATTGTGTATCTGGGACAGAAGAATGCCTCTCATGACCTGACGAGAGAGGGGAAGGGAAGAATAAAAAAATGGGCCACTTATTTATAACACTTAAAATATGCTTTAGGGGCCCGTGTGTGATGCGGTCAATGGGAAAGGTCGGCCCAGTTTTCTGCTGTATTGACGGGATGAAGGGTCCCTTCCATATCTGTAGGATTTTAATATATGAATGACTGCTTTATCTTTTATGTTGTGTTTAGTTCACCGGCTTCTGTGCAACATGTACAGTACTTGCTTTTTTATGTCTGTGTTAAAGGCAAATATTCAAAGGATGTTGTTTGTTATATTGGATGCACTGCCATTGTCAAACTAATTCTGCTACGGTTCGTTTAAGGTGTGAATATGAACCAGCCTCAAACCGACCCCATGCTCAGAAACACAGTTTCCACATAAAGTGCTATTATTTGCATTTCAGTAGCTTAAATCACTTGTTTTTAACCGGCAATGCTGATGATACATAATGAGAGAGTTTTTCTTTTGAATTTGAATTGTTTTGTAGCTTTCTGTAGATGTATTTATCATGTATGTAAGGAAAATATCCACTGAGTTTCGGTTCATTTATGTGAAGCACTCCTGTTCAAGAATGACACTGCAAGCTCATCCTATTTTTTAAATAGACCTTTTGTATTATTCTTTACTTTTTATGAGCAACTAAATATACTTTTAAATATACTTAACTTTTTCATACAACATCATATAATATTGTCTCATTTGATGCTAATAAGTTTCTTCATATAGTTTTAGTAACACTTTCTGTTTTTCCCCGCTTGAGCACACGTGTGGTTTTGTTTACAATTTCTGGTTCTCTTGCAAAAAGTGCAGTATGAAAGCTAACCATACCAAACAAAAAAAAAAACATCTAAATTTGGTCTGGATCAAAGCAGGTAACCTAGCAGACTTTCCTGGAATGAAAACACCCATAGTTTGCAGCTACTTTAAAATTCACTAATGTGTAGTGCGTTTGCAGGGACATCTTTAATTGATTTATTACGTTTTATTTCAATTACTCTGTCTGATAATTCATAATGTTCTTTTGAGCATCTGAAAATCCACCATGCTTTATGCATTTTGATGTTATTTTGCAGTTTACATGTATGTCTCATTTTTGTGCTGCATGAAATAATCATGCTTGTATACGTACCTCATTTTCATCGTCTGGGAAAAACTCCCTGCGGCAGTCATGTGTGCTGGGTAGGTGATTGGTTTTCTGTGGTGAGTCTGTGCAGAAGCCTTACCTATCGTCTGCATAATCGTCTTATTTACTTGAGTTTATGACTCGCATCTGTTCAGTGTAGTGTGTTTTATCATCTTTATCTCTTTCTGTTTGATCACCTTTTAATTTCATCTGGTATGATATGTATTCAAGTAAGAAACAATCTGCTGTTTAATAAGCAAACGTTAGACCAAATAAATATCAATATTTGCAGCATGTGTCACAATTGGTCTGAGCATCTTTCTCAGGAAACAAGTATGACATCCACTGAATTTGAAATGAATTTCTTTTCAATCGTAAAAAAAAAATAACTATGTACTGTTTTTAAAAAGCTGTATTTATTTTGTGCATGAATACATGCTAGAATTAATGCTTGCAGATGACCTGCACTTAATGTTTTGCCTGGTCAGAGAATCATCCGATGACCTTAACTAAATAAATGTATAATAAAGGGAATGCAGAAAAACTTACATTTATTAACTTTATTATGCCATCATCATTGCTGTTTCTACATGAATCACTAAAATAAAATAAAAAAAATCACTATGAAATACACATATACCTTCAAATTGATGTTGTCATAAGCGCATCTTCCCAAAATCTCCTTATTACATCTCTGTAATCAGCTTTCATCCAAATATGTTGTTGGCAGTATGGCATTTTAAAATGTTTTTACTGTTAAACTATCGTTGATGGCAGAGAATGCATTATTTGTCCAGCAAAGCCCTAACAACTCTAAAGCTTGAGTTATGTAGATAACTCAATCCTGATTGAGCAGAGCTGTTCTCCGGTAGCTTCCTAGCATCTATTTCAAGCCAAGTAGACATCTGGGAGCGCTACATCTTTCCTGTAGAGAGATACACACAAGGTTGCTCCCAAACACTCTCAAATGTAATTTGCAGTTTAAGAGCTATGTACATTAACTGATATAATGCAATATTACAGAACAGTCATTTGAAGGAGATAAAATTATGTTCAGGGGCTCAAATGAACCGTGACCTCCAGGATCAATACACTTTTTTTTTTTTTTCTGACTCGCTTACCTTAGTAAGCATTTGATCAATTATTAAACAGCCAGTACCTTGGTTATATATTGCATGTTTCATTGATTCTACTCTTTTTACTCTTATCTTTTCTCTCTCTAATACTTTCACAGGTGGAAAAGTTTAAGCAGGACCCGAGTCCGTCCACGTGCCTGCACTCAGTATTTAACGTGCAGACTGGAGATGAGGTTTACTTGTATGAAGAGTACAGCCATCTGCAGGTGTTTCCCACGCTGCATTCACACACTATATTCATATAAACTTCCCCCAAGTTGTTTGTTTTTAAAAAAGTGATGCGCTATATATCCTATTGAGATTTTTTTTCAATGTAGTATTTTATGGTGTCTTATGAATTATCTCTTCTCATTCTTTATGACTGCTTGTTTATTTCATATATTTTACTGTAATATCTGCTGACTGGACCAGCGGTCAACAGCCCACAAAATGAATTCAACCTTTTGAATTAAGCTATTAAAATTCAATTTTGTCCATTAATGGGCAAGTGATGAAAACTTCAGAGTTTCATATTGCAGTCAGATTCTCCTTTTACTCACCATTAACCTTTACATTAGCATTCGAATAAAGTTATATCGTTGTTAAACTGCTCTTACTGTAACCATTATTGAATATTTATTTCCTTTCCTTTTCAGATTGATGCCTTGTCTCTGTTTCTGTTGTACCTGGTTGAAATGATTTGTTCTGGCCTACAAATAATCTACAATACAGATGAGGTATGACTGCATGAACTATTTATTAAAAAATACCTGTTTAATCTATGTCAATTAAATCCAATTCGCTTGAGTTCATTTTTTTGTAAGCCAGGTGCAAATATACATTTTTAGATGTTTAGTGAATTTTCGTGGACTATTTCCCTGCTCAGACTTGGTAACAGGTTAAAGTTATATAGATTTGTGGGACTGACAAACAGTAAAGATGGACAATATACAAAGGACCTTTTAGTTCATTACATTTTGCAGAGATTTCACTGATGTGACTTTTACACTCCAAAGTAGGAAAACTCACAAAAATTGTTAATTCTCTAGATGATTACAAAGTTATTGTCTGGGACATCCTCGGTAGAGTATGATAGGACTGTGTACTGTAGTAAGAACTATAATATTCAAAATTGGGATTTTTCACCTCAATAGGGCTGTCAGTTTTTGCCATGATGATTTGCAGTGAAATGGTTTACCAAAATACCTTTACTAGCAACTGGATTCTCTCTCTGTCTGCCTGAGGACTTGCTTTTAGGGCATTCTGGCCATGACTACATTGAGCAATGTAGTTGTAAGAAATATAACTGCAGAAATAAAGTTGAAATGGTTAGGGGCAAAGAGCATAAATGCCAATTATTGCATTTTACCAAACTGAGAGCTCACTTATGCAACTGCTTAAGCATTCTATTTGGAAAATACTGCAGCACAAATATGATTCTGTCATTAAAAGGCCTCTTCAAATCCTGCTAGCACTTACCCTTGACCCTGGACTCACACACTGAGATGTGTTGGCGGTTGGTAATAGTTGTGTAATCTTTCTCTTTTCTTTGGGCTCCACAGACTTCATTAATGGCATCTTTTATTCCTGCTATCCACTCCCAGGGGCATTTATTTAACACTCTGCTGATAAACCACTGTCTGTTGAATAACTGCAGCTTTTATTTATTCAGCCACTTTGTCCTTTTCTTGGAAATTGTTAAAATGTTGTGTTTTCAAAAAATTACAGTGTACAACTATATTGTGTATATGACAGGCAGGATCACCTTTCAAGCTGAGCTTTCCTCCCAGATCTTAACAAATTGTCACAGTAGCTTTTATTTTGCTATTTGCGAAAGAATTGACGTGTCTAAGCAGTGCCTGCTCGGGTGTTTAATGCAATTAAAAAAACACAGTTGTGAAATCAGCAGCCCATTACATTCCATTATTAATGAACAGCAGAACAAATCGGGGAGAAATTGCTAGTTTAATATTTTTCCTACTCATCATTGGCAGTGCATTTTTTCTTTTTTGTGCCTTGGTTCTGTTTTGGATTGAGGGGGTATAGGGGAATCCCTGCGCTGGTAGCCTTCAGTTGTACCTAGTTATCCATCTGCATATTTGTGTGTCGTATATAATTTGTGGAATGAAATTCTTGTTGAAAGGTTTTAATGCATTTGGGAATTAAGATGTTGATTGGGACCTTGCTAGCGTGGGACCACATGTTGGTTTGTATTTGATAAACTTTGAATGTTTGAGTTTTACAAATACAAATAAAAACTAAAATTAGTCACACTTTACTTTCTATATGGTTATGATTGTGATTAAGGTTTGGCTTAGGGTACTTGCATGTAATTATGCATAATTTATTGTTATTATAATAGTAAGTACATGTAACTTGTAAAAAAAGGTGTTGTGTAAAAAGAGAGAAAATATCAAATTTACTTTGTCTTGCTACTGTAGGTATATTTAACAACATTTAAAGTCACCTTTATTTATATAGTGCTTTATACAATGCAACTTTTATAACTTATATAATAAATTTTATGTAAAGCAGCTCTAACAAAAGACTATGGTATATTACTCAATAACATGTTAACAGTCAATATTCAGGAAAAACAGGTCATTGTTGATTCAGTTTGGTTCAGTATCTTCCTAAAGTCCATCAATTTTGGAATTAGTTTAATTCTGCTAAGCTCTTGAGAAATCAGTGATGCCATCATCCAACTGGCTCAGTTCAGTTCAGTTTACATCCAATACTGTAAATAAAGTAATTTGATGTGTTTAAACGGATCCATTTAAAAGCCATTTCTGTGTGTCGTCTTAGTTTTGAAGCTCATTTAGAACTTGGACCATTACTGTAGGTATATTTGGCCTATGAGTGATTTAGGATTTTTTCATAGTTTAAATCTATTATTAGAAAGGCATATGGACTAAGGGCCGCTTCAGCAGTTACTGTACAATTATTAACTAAAATGCCTTATCCAGCAAACATGAACCACCACGACTGATCCATCTTGATCCTCCGAAAAGTTCCACTTCTGCACTGCATTTTCTCTCTGTGGCTAAGAGAAGGAAGAAAAGAGAAAAAAGTGCCACCCTGGGCCTGCGGTATTCATTAAGATACCATAAAGCCCGTCACATTAATCATTTTAGTCCAGGCCCAAAATAAAAGTGCTAAAGCCATCCCTCTCTCCTTCTTTCTCCCTCTGCATTTTGTCTTTCGCCTACCTTCCTCAGTGCCCCATTTTAACGTGCTTTAGGGGCCCTCAGTTCTCTTCATGTTAAATTAAAAGCGCTGTCAGCCCGGCCTCCCCGGGTGTTTGAACATTTCCTCATTTATGTACCATAAAGTCATCATTCTTTCGCTCATCTTGTTTTTCCTATGGCCTCATTCTGCGCTGGGGATGGGAAGTGTTGAGGGGCTTATGATATTACCAATGCCACCCATGGAAGTGATGGATTACTTTAGCTGCTTTAAACAGTGGATCATTATTCAAATAAATTCATGTATAATCAGAATATTCGATGGGTAAGACGAGCGAATGCTGATGTATTGACAAATAAAAACACCCTTGGCCTAGAAAAGCTTTGAGAGCAGGCCTACTTCTCAAAGCAAACCTACATTTGTTGATGTGCGCTGAATAGCAAGCAAAGGAGATGGAGATCTTGGTCTGACACATTTCCCTGACATGTTTGCATTTGTAGGTATCATTCATCCAGAATCTGGTGTTCTGTGTGGAGAGAGCGTATCGTGTGCCAGATTTTGGCATGTGGGAGCGGGGAAGCAAATATAACAATGGAAGCACAGAACTGCACTCCAGGTAAGGCTCATCATTTCCTTTCTGTTCTGTTTCTATAACTTTTATCAAATAAACAAAACCGTTACAATTTAATTTGGAGGTAAGGATGCACAATATATCAAATAAAACATTGGCTATTTAGTAACATTATTCTACTATGTTCAACTATGAGTTTGTTGTTTGAAAGAAAATTTAAAAAAAGATTAATTTTATACACAAATATAGTAATATTGTGTAATTATATTACTGTTTAAAACAAGTCTTTGCTATTATAATATATTTGACAAGGTAATTTATTCCTGTGATGCAAAGCTGATTTTTCAGCAGCTATTACTCCAGTCTTCAGTAATTCTTCAGAAATCATTCTGAAATGCTCATTTGGTGCTTAAGAAATCTTTCCTTTTATTGTTAATGCTTAAAATAATTTAATTTGAAATAGAAATCTACAATGTAAAAGTCTTTAGCAGTGTTAATTCTATAGCACTGCTAAATATAACCAGGTTTACTAACAGTTTGCGCAGGGGTGGTGTTAAAGTATTGTCAGGATTTACTTAAGGTTCACAATAAAAAAAATGACTCACACTACGCACGATTGCCGTGAACCGAGAACTAGTATGATTGTCCCTCGTTCCCCCTCCCCCCTACCTTTTTTTTTTGGTGTGTGTGTGTGACACCACAGATTTTTTTCAATTCTTTTTTTATTGAATATAACAAATGTACAAAATGGCATACAACTTGCATTCAAGTCATCCATTTTAAGAGGGGATAGAGTGAAAACAAACATTATATAAACCAATTCAAGACAAAAAGCAACAACAGGAACAATAAAATAAAAGCTTTTGGTAACACTTCAGAATAGGGGGTCATAATAATGCATTAGTTAAGCATTAATTAATTGTTAATATGTTCACAATTAAGCATTAGTTGAGCAAAAACACACTACTAATTAATGATGAAAATGTTAAGTTAATCATTAATTACTAGTGTGTTTTTGCTCAACTAATGCTTAATTGTGAACAAATTAACCATTAATTAATGCTTAACTAATGCATTATTCTGAACCCCTATTCTGAAGTGTTACCAAGTTTTTTGGGGGGGGTTTATTTGTTTTTGATAAAGCATTTATGTATTGTCTCAAATAATCCTTAAATACTATAAACAAGGGGAGTGATTTAAAAAAAATCTACATTTGTAAATAAAATTCTTAGCTAACAAAAGCAGATTAATAACTCGCATTGGGTTTTTAGCATTCATCTTGGAGCACGCTTAAGTCATTAGGATGCAACGTTTTCATGAAAAACAGCATGAGAAGCACTCTTGCTCAGCACAATGGAGTTTATCACTGTTTACTTTGTGGCTGATGATAAATTTAGTTTGATCCGCAGTGGTCCACAACCCCCTCACAGAGTATTGATCATAGACAGTAAAAAACATAAACGTAGTCTCCATCATGTCACCCGTAGGTTTTTTTGAAGCTCAATGTAGGCCGGGCTGTCCATTGCCATATTGGAATCGCGCCACTGCACGTCACTCTCTGTGACGCACCCTAATAATGCAAAATTGTAAGGATTAATATAATTAAAACTGTTGAGTTATAAAAAAATTCACCCCTCTCAGAGTTGCCATGAAGGGCAAAATCAGCTATATAGACCAAAATTTGTTTTTGAACCAGGCTGTAAACACGCTTTTTTTCATGTCATACTACATGCAGACCGCACCCACCTCTTCCAAGCGGGCCAGGGACAGCTAGACGGAGCGCTCACACTAGTCAAACGAAACACGCTTTAACGGTCAAGCACACTCTGGCACAGTTCAGATTAGCCTAGTGTGAGTAGTGCTGAAAAGGCATGGACACAGTTGTTTTTGTGCATAAAGCTATTGAATGTGCATTTACAAAGTTTCCCTTTAAGACACAAACATTTTGAGAGGAGATTATTAAAATGAACTAATGTTTGCGCTCGTCAAATTGCTGTGCCATTATTTAAGGCCCAAAAAAAGCCCTGATTACCTGGCCCCTAGTTTCTAATAAATATAGTTTTTTAATGCTGTACATTTTTATATTCCCTTTTAGCATTTCATGTAATTGATTTTAGTTTTTATGTTTTTTTTTTTTTTTTTTAATAAGTTTTTTAATTGTTGTCACAAAGGAGAAATAACATTTTAATTATTGTCATTTCGGTATCAGACAGTATTAGAATTTTATGTATCCATGTTCATATTCAAAGACAGTTAGTATATACTTAATTCAGTTGTGTCTTTTCATTTTGATTAGTGCACATGGCACAGTGTTTTAGTGGGTACCAATGCAACATTAATCATGCTCTGTATGCAATGAAACAAACTTTTGTTTGCTCGCATTAATGAAGCCCAGCACCTAAAACGACCTGAAAGTTTAAGCTCATGTTGAGGTTATAGATTGGAGCATGACTGTGATGGCCCTCCAGTAAGGGTGACACTTCATTTCACCTCCTCTGGGTGAGTCCATGAGTGACGTAACTCTAACTGAGAGGACTCACATAGAGAAGCTCCTATCTGCCCTTTGCAGAAATGATTCTTGGTGGTCTGCAGACGGAATGGACTGTGGATTTGCCCAGACAATATGCTTTATAAGGAGAGCAAGTCAATAGGCAATGACTCCCAACACATTGCTTTGCCGCTCTTTCATAACCAGACTCAATAATGATTCTCTCCATCTCTGCTTCCTTATCTTGCCGTCCCAGCATCCCCACTGAGGGCCAATTAGAGTATTGACTTCTTCTCTTTTTAACTGAATGAAAAATATTGTTTAACATTTTTAAGCAGATATTGAAATACTTTATAATGATCAATTTATGATTCACCAGTCTTTAAAATATATATTTTAGAGAGCTGTTGAGTAGGGAAGAGACAGTATAATTATTTGTTATTCCTTGGTATAAAATATGACTTATTCAGAAAATGTGTGCGTAAAGCTTTACAATTTTATCTTGAACAACTTTGATCATTGCTAGTACAGTATAATTAAGAAGTACGCAAAGGCTTGTGCTAGTGCAGAAAAGGTCATTTATACCGTTACAAAAGATTTCTAAATCAAATAAATGCTGTATTCTTAAACTTTCCATTCATCAAAGTCTCCTGAAGGAGAAATAATAAGCAGCAATGGATTTCAACATTTATAATAATAAGTAAATAAGCATGATTACAATGATTTTTGAAGAATCACATGACCCTGAAGACTGGAGTAATGTCAGCTTTGCCATCATAGAAATAAGTTTAAATATAACACTGTATTGTTGAACAAATGAATGCAACCTTGGACATTAAAATAAAAATCTGAATTGATGTTTGATGATCTCTCTAAAACTAAAAAGGGGTAGTAAACCTGTGTTTTTTACATTTAGAAGCATCGCATCTATACCACACTCTGGTTTATAGATCCCATTCAAAATGAATATTATAAATGTAAATGTTAATTTTTGCAAGCTGAGGCAATTTATGTTTCTTGTAAGTATTTAATGAGTTGATTCTTCTAACATGATTATTCTGTGTACAAAGTAAATAGAGTTGTTGTGTTTTGGTGGTTGGAGCTTAATATCTGTGTACTCAGGACCAGCACAAAGGAAATAGATGTCACTTCACTGTTTTCAGAAGCGATGTTGTTAGATTCTATTGAAACGGTGCCAGATTTTGAGTGAAGTCACAGAACTCCAGAGGGCTGTAATTCATGACCATTCAAGAGGCCTGTTTAAAAGTTTCTTTTGAAATTCTCTCAGAAACGTTCCATTTAATTAAAACGAGAATAAAGGGCATTTCATCCAATTACAAAGACCAGACCAACCGTCACCAATACAGAGCCAGTTATAGTAACACATTACAGCAGATGGTTCCCCCTCATTCTTTATACATTATCCAGTTTTGTGATTTTTAGCTTTACCAGCTTGAAAGTAAAAGTAGCGTAGTCTGTCAGCATCATTGTCAGATTTAACCAATATATCTGGGGCTGAGCATGTTTGCTTTCTGTCCAGGCAGAAAATCAATAGTGTCTCAACCTCATGTAGCTTGATTGTGATCGTAGCTGATGGTTTTGTTGGGAGTGGATGCACAGAGCTGGATTCTTCCATGTACTTTTCAATTTAGAATTATCCTCAAAGCCTTTCAGTTTGCTCGTTTTCTACATTTTCGCTATTGATTTTTCTGCACCAATAGCAATTGGGTGCTTTTTTTTATATTGCTCAGCACACCTAGCTCTAAACGTGTGCTCGTAAGAGTGAGTGGCTGAAGAAGCAAAAATGACAGAAATTATTAGCTTTGTTTAACCTCAAAGGAATCTTTCATGGATAAAAACGGCTTTGAGTACCGGCACCTGGAACAGGAGTGTGTTTAATGAGAGCTTAGTTCTCTGTTCGCGAAAAATGCTCAAATAGCAAGTGCATATTCATTTTGTCTTATAAAGGAGAAACTCATTGTGACTGTGAATCTGATCTATTGTCTTCTAGCTCGGTGGGACTAGCCAAAGCAGCTCTGGAAGCCATCAATGGATTCAACCTGTTTGGAAATCAGGTACTGCTAACATCCTTTGGCTAATAATAGGTTTATTCACATGCAAATCTAAATTATGTTATAATTTTGTGGAACTCAACAGAAGATATTTTGCAGATGATCTAAACTGATATTTGTCATCAAAACTGACAAACCATAATCAAGAACTATAAAAAAAATTATAATAAAGTTTGCATGGAATTTGCATTTTTGGATGAACCACATCTTTAATCACTGAATAATGAATGCTTTTTGAGAAACTGTGTTTAATGTTTATAAAAGGAGGATTTTACTAGTTCAAAACAGCTGAAGGACACAATGTACCAACATCTCTGTTCATCTTTGTAATAAATAAATGCATCTGCTCCTGCACAGGGATCTAATTCATTGCATAAATGTGTCTGAGGCAAGAGAAAAACAAAACAAAGTGATCAAGATGATTGGGTTAGATTGTGTTGGAGCTATCTGTTTTGTCAGATTTCCAACTTTGATGAATGGTGAATACGTCTATCTGATTTTGGTGCTCTTTTCTTTTTGGAGCGGTCATTAGTGGGATTAATTTGTTTTGGTGTTGAGGGAAAATCAAGATGGCAGTGGGCCACATCCATTATATTTGGTAATGGACCGGAAAAGTGATAACATCCTCAAAGCACATCCATTTTGGAAGAAGAATCTCACCCTGCCCCCCATCTACCAAATTTACTCACAGATGAAGATCCTTCGGATTGGATTAAGTGCGTATAGTTGTTAACCTTGGATGTTTGTTTAACAGAAGGGTGTAGGTGTAGTTTAAATGTGGTGTAGTTGTTTGTAGTTATGTTGCTTTTTGACCTTTTGCCAAGTCTGCCTCTTCCTGCCTAATGTGGCTCTCTGTGTTCTGCCATTAGCAGGAAACATGGTGCAGTGTATGAAATAACTTTATGGAAGTGACTGCTGTAGACAGTGTTGTTCTGAATTAATGGAGGACTCAAATGGCTGGCTTTGCCATGTGTCTCTCAGTTGGATGGAAGGCGTGCTGTGTCATCACATGGGTTATGTTATTAATGATGGCTCTCACGCTCCATTTCCTCAACTAACTCTCAGCATGGACGGCAGAGCTGGAGCTTTCATGTGCTTCTTTGGAACAGGAGCTGTCAGAGCACGGTTATAACAGGATAAAAGCAGGTAGATCTTTCACGCCATATGTTGAGCTACATATTGCTCAGTTTTCAGAATTCCATCACTTTTTTAGATTTAGATTTAGGGCTAGGTAAAATGGTCAACTAGTCATCCAACAACATTCTGTCTTTAGCATTATGAAATGTCATACAGCACACTGAAAGTGCACCATGGAAGGTTAGGGTTAGATGTTTTTTTTTACCGCATGTTAGAGGGTTTTATTTAACATTTTTCTGTCACACCGTAGGATTTGATGCATCAACTACAGTACCCATATATATCTATATACAGGTCCTTCTCAAAAAATTAGCATATTGTGATAAAGTTCATTATTTTCTGTAATGTACTGATAAACATTA
>JAUMHI010000043.1:15784375-15796818 GCA_032359435.1 Enteromius unitaeniatus
TTTACAATTTTCCACTGATGCTACCAAAAAGTTTAAGACTTTGCAATTTTATTCTATACAAAATACATACGTACAGGCCGCTTTTATAAGTCTCCCATCTCTGAGTTAATGAAAGGATGGGGATACAGTGTTCTATAAATTCCCTTTTGTTGACCTTTTGTTCAGGTGTGTTTAGGGAAAATCCTGCTCAAGTCAAAGAGTACCAGGAACTGCTAGAAGCTGTCATCTTCCAGTCCTTTGAGGGTAACTTACGGACACACACATGCATTCACGCATCTTTTTGGACAAACTGCCAAAGCTTGTCACGTTATGATGGACTCTGTTTGCCAGCCAGTGTCCTCCAGCCCCTGCCAATGACTGTTATTTTCTCATTACTCTTTATTAGAGTGGTCCTTTTGTATTCATCTCTCTCCCGGGCTGCGTGATTTCCTCAGACGTGTCTCAGTCAAGTGCACAACAGAGGAGATGCTCATTATTTAAACAGACCAGAACACCAGCGATTCCCCACAGACACACAAAACTTGCCGTCTGATCGTCTTTCAGTCCACAACTACAACAATATGCAACTTAATAACTAGTTCGGCTCTTTTCATTTGCTTCTAGTGAGCCTCACCAATACAGATGAGCCCTCTGCTTATTTTACTAAATTATGGTTGATGGAGAAAAGGTGAATTTGGGGCTAGGCTGGATTCTGCTGACAGCCTGATTCCATGCTTTTACTGCAGGGTTTTCTATCTCCACATTTTCACATATTTAATAAATGCATATTCATCTAAATTACAGCACTGACATCCAACAACATAAATAACAGCAACATTCACGCAAGCAAATTGTACAGCTTTTTTTTAACTGAGTGTCAAATTCTATCATTAATTATTAATAAACTTTCAAACCCTTTGTGCATCTTTGGAACACAAATTTAAATATTTTTAATGATATTTTGACCCTCCATAAACAGCAAGGTCCAGAAAGATATCAAGGACATGGTTAAAATAATGTGACTTCAGTAGTTCAACCATAATTTTACTAAGCTAGGAGAATACTTTTTGTGCGCAAAAGAAAACAAAAATAATGACTTTATTCAATAATTTTTGTCTTCTCCATGCCACCCTATAGCACAAAAATATCTTTATTTTTACAAATATATTTTACAAAAAATCACATACATAAACAATGTATGCAACGTATGTACGAGGAAATGATTTTTACTGGGACAGCGTAGTCACTAGCAGCATCCAACTCCATACCACAGAACCATCTCATGCACATACACAAGACACTTTGGGACTCTCTAAATTTTGTCTGAATTTGATTTTCCACAGGCCACGCTGTTATTCCCAAGTATTACTATGTGCCGGCAGACTTTGTAGAGGCTGAACAGAAGAACCATGGCAGCCAGAAGCGCTTCCCCAGCAACTCGGGGCGTGATGGGATGCTGTTCCTCTGGGGACAGGCCCTCTATAACATCGCTAAGCTGCTGGGTGAGTTTCAGATCCATCCAGAGCCCAGGGGTCAGGACTATTTCACAGAAACACAGTAAAAGAGTTTACATAGATGTTCTTTTATTTATTCATGCAGTGACATCATGCCATTTGCTCGCATTTCTTAAAAGGAAAGAGACCGGGAACCATTGTGGTCTCTCTGAAAGCAGTTGACAAAATGGTTTATAAACTGAACTAAATAATGGGATCGCATGAAAGGAGGGCAGCAAATGTATTTTATGAAACACAGTAGTTGTGTGAGAAATTGTTAGCATTATTTAGTTACCTTCACTTCCTTTGAAATGGCTAGGTTTTCTTTTTTCTTTGGAGTCCAAAAGGTGGTCTTTTTTTGAACTTCTTTTTTTTTGGTGCTTTTAAAATGGACAAGAAAACAAAATAAAAGCAGTCTATGTGACTTGTGCACTATTTTTCCAAGTCTTCTGAAGTCATTTTTATGAGGAACAGAAAGAAAATGGATACAGCAGAGGAGAATTAATCTTCTCCTCTGCTGTATCTTCTGACAGATCGCGCCACATTAAGTTTAAGTTAAGTCTAATAACTATTCTTATGAAGTATTTATATGATTTTCCTCACAAAATATTGTTTTTCAGCAGTGTTATTACCATGCTGCACACCCAGAATGATTCATACAGTAGACAGTGATTCATGCAGTGAAATCCAGACCAGCAGAAATATTAGTAATCTGTGGAAAGTGTTTTTCGAATCGAAAGCCTTGCTTGGGTTAAAAATGCAGCTTAAGTGAACTGGGCAGTAATTTTGTTCTGTTTGCTGTTCAGTGGATGGTTTGATTAGCCCAAAAGACATCGACCCCATCCATCGCTATGTGCCACGGCAAGATCAGAGGAACGTCAGCATGCGATACTCCAATCAGGTAAGCTGCATCATGTCTCGTATAGGCAACTACGCACATACTAAAATGTATCCTCTAAACACACCTGTGAATGGTCTGTGTTTAATCTCCCTCAGAGCCTCCTGCATTATTTGTTGCAGGCTTTAGCAGAAGTCTTGATACATATCTGTATCAATCCCTTACAACTGACTTGTTTTTCCACTTCAGTTCCTTGTGGATCTGTTTTTGCTCAGACGGACCACAATGCCCTTGATAAACCTACAGACACCTGCTGTTTCATAGCTAGCACAGAGCTCCCTTGTCGGTCCCTATAGACGGTCTGCATTATCACTTTAATACAGCATCTGCTCATTACAGTGTTTGAATTGTCAGAACCTTGACAAAAAGTGGGATTGAAAAATGTGCTTGCAAATTCAAATGGATAACTTTTTCATCACTGTAGGATATCTAGTAAAAATCATGAAATTAAAACTTTAACGCACAACCTTGCTGCTAAAATTTGAAATAACTGAATATGCACTGCCATTCAAAAGTTTTGTAACTTTTATTCAGGAAGTTGATTAAGTTGAACAAAAGAGACAGTAAAGAGATTTGTATTAATAAATTGGTCCTGCTATAAACATTATGCACTACAATTGTTTTCAACATTGATAATAGTAATACATGTTACTTGAGCACTAAATCAGATTTCATTTTTCTGTAGCTGTTTAGAAAGCCTTGTTACAATTAAATGCTAGCTACCAAATGTAGTTTTTATACAAGTACTGTACGTAAGGATGTAGGGAGCTATCAGAAATGTCACTTCCCATCAAGAACTCTGACTGTAGATGTGACACTTCTATTGTAGCGACCATTGTGAGTCATGCATGCAATAAAAGCTAACACAAAGGTTGAGATTAGTGCTGAGCGAGCTTCGTTATTGCATATATCTATCTATCCACACAGTGTAATAAACAGCGGTTTATTAGTAAAAAGCAGATATATGTACTTAAATATTCATCCATCCTATTTTTCAGCACATAAAATAACTGCTATGCACTTACATTTAAATTAATCATTTGGTATAATGCCCTTAGTGTATGTTTTTACATTGTACTTATATTTTTAAAAATACCTATATGTAATTGCATATGTATTATTAATTTCTGTAATTACATTTAATTACAATTTTGACCTGTCCCTTACACCTCAACCCACCTTAAACCTACCCACACCACCAATCCTGTCCTTAGCCTTACCGTGAAAGCACCCAAAAGTGTTTTAGAATACAATATGAACACAATAAGTACAGTGTACTTATTTTTTAATGTGAGTACATAGTAATTAGGGCCACCTAATATGAATATTCTTCTTTAAAAAACTAAATAAGAGGAATAAGAGGAAACTGATTTAGATACATCAAGTTTAAAATAAATATTGTGCAAATTCCTTTTAACATTTTACAGTGTCTGCTTTGAGCATTTGAGAATATGATATTTCTTTTTAAAAAAATAACTCTTACTACATTTTTTTCTGGTAATCAAAGTAAATCTCAATCTCAGCCAACAAAATGTAATGTTTGTCAATTGTTTATTAATTTTTGTGAAATTCCTGAAAATTGATTAAAAAATGCCAGTGGATACTTTTATTAAATATTCTAGTGGATTACCTGTTCATCATATTCACTTGTTCATTAAAAGCAGCAGTGTTTTGATTTTATTTATTTCATAAGCAGCAAATGTGCTACCTTCCTACTGCGTGATCTGTGAATTGTCTGGCTTAACAGCTGTTCTTTCATTCCTCCCCTGACTGAAGCCGCCTTCTCTCGTCTGCTTTCAAGGCGAGGCACTTGACATCTCAAAGGAACGTACCTTCATACCATGAAAGCAGTTTAATGACACGGTCTTCAGGAAAGTTGAGGCTAAAAGAAAAACGCATTCATAATTGTACTATACTGCTGGCAAAATCATCCCGAATAACCTCAGCCCTAGTTGAGATGTAGCTGTAATTTGACTGATATTGGCTTGGGAGCCCAAGTTTGTGTAATCAGAGGCAGTGAGGGGCAGGCATGTGTTTTATTCATGAGTGTTGCACCACTGCATGGGAAACTGGGAGGAGCCCTGCTGCTTTGAAGGAGGGCACTGCATATTGCACAGTAATGCGTGGCGTGCTTGTCTTTACACTTTTGCATCAAAGGCTGTGCTGACTAAAGGGCACATTGCTGTGGCTGCTGTTTGTTTGCTTGCATGGCGTGTTCGTGTCTGTTTATGGAGGGATTTAGCCATATGAAGTGTCAGTTTATGTTTGTTCATGAAGAAAGGCCTATCTTTGAGCATCTTTGTGCAATGTTTATGTACTCATGCACTACATAATTGAATATGATTGGCAGTTTGTGTTTATGCACAGGTTGTTCTCAGCCTACACTTGTCCTCCTAACATCTCCCATACTTTGTCCTCGGTATGAAGGCAGATCTTTATTTTGAACCATGTCCTTGCTCAAAGATTAGACAGGCCTTTTTTCCCCGATTGATGGATGTACCTTGTTTCAACAAAGCACAGATGGAGCTCGGTTTAAATTTAGAAACGATTGTTCAGCAGAGCAGCCAAGTTGCAGGAAGCAGCCTCATGTTTTTGCCTTTTAAACACCGAGAACAGCTTTTGAAATGCTTCCCTCGCTCACATACACAAGGTTAGGGAAAGAGGCCTTTTTGCAGTTACCTAGCTTTGCAGACTCTATTTTTCTCTGATTCATGTTTAATTTGATGCATTAAGACAAATGTATTCCAACAGAACACGGCCCCATTGTTTTAGTTGGCTGTGTTCAATTACTGTATCTTTTAATGTGAAAACACAGGATGTTCCTGCAGGATGTCTTATAGGAAGTGATTGTTCGGGGGTTTGAGCAGAGGACTATGGGGATTGGACGCAACTCGTTCCACATGAAATCTTCTGTCTGCATGTCTTTTTCTCTGGGCTGAGTCACTTCATAAACACCCGGAGGGATTTCCAGAACGCACGACGAGTAAACAAGCGGTGAAGAGATATCAGTGACCATACGGCATGTGACATGCGCACAGATGTCCAAAAACAGATTTCATCTATCTATCTAGGAAAGTTTAATCTATCTATCTATCTATCTATCTATCTATCTATCTATCTGTCATTCAAATTCAATTTGCCTACCTCGATTCAAACTCAGGAGCTGCATTTAAAAGGCACTCTCTATTCAGGTGAACAGAAGGGAATGCTGCACAACCCTGGTGCATACACATACACACTTACTATGTTGCTTGGAAGTAAGTAGATGCACATTTACACACATGCCCACATCTCGCCTTTGATGGGGAAACTAATTCACCTTGTACCTGTTAAGGATGCTCTTCCTGTTGGACTCTTTTATAAATGTAAGCATGCAGTGTGCGTGTGTAAGCAGTAAGTCCTGAAAAGATTGCTGTAAATATTCCAACGACCATGACTACACATGCATATGCACACGCTGCTTTGAAGCACCTCAATCGTCCACCTTCATGGTGCTAGATACAAACAAAACACTTCACAGCAAAGATGGGTTAAAATTCTAAAGAGAGAGCAGGAAAAGGACTGTACATTTGGCAAGGCAACGGAGAGATTCGATGCTGATGGCTGTGCGGAAACATATTTGTCGTTGGAACTGAAAGTCGTTTCTCAAACGTCTGCAGAGTGGTGACAGATGTGTTGTATGTTTATCACCGACAGCGAGCAGACGTGATGAATGTGGCAAGATATCACTTATGTGTCACTCACTCAGCTATTATAACTCCAGACTTCATAGTGTGAGAATCCAAATCCAGTGTCACTCTGATGCTGTAACGTTTGGAGTATTTCACCGCAAGAATATCTTGGCATACAGTATGTCACCCTTAAATAAGCAATGTAGCACAAGCATTGTTTAGTAGCCAACTGGCAAAAATATGCACAGAATTATGAGACTGTGAGATCCGAATCTGAAAACACTAAGGGTTTATGGGCAAAGAACCTTTTAAGTCACAAATTAACACCAGATCCCCACAAGACCCAGACCAAGACTAGACCTTGTGACCAAAACCAATAAAAGACCCCAAGAACCTGTCAGTTGGTTTTAATAAAGTAAAATATAGAAACAGAATATTTATGTCGCTTTATGCAGCGAGACACGAAAGCACATCTGAACCTGAAGCCTTTTATTGTGGTTTAGTGATGTTTGATGATCATTAGATTGGGAGCCTGTGCAATAAATCACAAAAAAGTGTCAAGGTTAGCTCTAGTGACTGTGTGCTTTATCAGAGACTTGAAAACACACTCCTAGGCTTTTTCTGAAACAGCTCAGCTCAACAGGTATTAGTAATCAGGCCTCCTTATCTCCTCTCACTTCACACACTGCATCTTTATGGGAATTACATCACATACAACACCACTGACAAGCACCAGACTCCTGAGGCTTTCACCTGCTTCGCTATAATATAAATTGATTTTTTTTTTCTTCTTGTCATAAGGATTGCCGACTAGATCTAATATATATCGGTGGTCCTTCTAGAGAGGGGTGATGTGTATCGAATTCACAATTACACTCCCACCTTCTCAAAAGTCCAATTCCCAACCTTTTCAATTACTTTAAGGTGATTGTGGCCAGACTTGCACTGTTGCATAGGGAGCCCCTTCACTCTATTATAAGAAGTGGAATGGAGCTGAAAAAGTAAGCACTTTTTCTATTCTACTTCGGAAAGAGTTTTTTGTAAATACAGTGGGGTCCAAAATCTGCGACCAATAATTTTTTTAAATCCTAAAACTTGAGTTTAAATATAGTTATGAATCCCAGATTTACAATGTTTCGAATCGTCCGTCTCTTTCCATCTCTCAGCTTGATAGGGTGCGTATTAAAGTGTAAACCTAAAATGTGAAAAGCTTCCAAACTTGCCAGCTGTAGGATTTAACATTGAGAAGTCACTGCCTCGACAAAGACACTTCTTCAAATTCTGATCCTTAAAGGAACATTAGACATCTTAAAGAGCAGCAGTTCACATGAGTTAATGTTTTTGCCTTTTGGCAGAAAAGAACAAACTGCTAAGGGAATGTGAATCTGCCAGATCTCTTTTATCCACATCATATTTCCAAGAGACAGTCCATTGATTTGTTGCATAAATGGATACAGGTTGCCCGATTGGAAAAGAATCTTTACAGAAAAGAATAAAAAAGAATAGCATAGAATCTTTACAGCTTGATTATGTTAGCAGTCATTTATTAGAAGAATGGATTCAGTAAAATGGCTGATTTGAGATTGTCAAAATAGAACAATATTTGCAGCCACATAAGCAACACGGGTTGGTGAGTAGAATTGTTTTTCATTTAGTTTGTGGTTTTGTAGTGTCTATAGAAAAAGAAAACACTGTAATAACATGAAATCTCTGTATTAGGGTATAATGCATCTGAGACATAACTCTTAATAACACTTCATCAGTCTGTACTTTTACACCTTTGTGATTCACTCACAAGCTGTAGAGTTTTGCCATTAGTGATCCCATCTCAATTCCAGCAGCTCCAGACTCGGTGAAAACATCACTTAGCTGCCGATGGGGATGTTTTCAAGTGCTCTTTTACATCAGATATGAAATTTCCTCAGCACGCAGAGGCAGCTTACACTGCAGTCAGTCTTAACCTAGATACTGTTTAAGCCTATCAACGTATGTCTGCTTTGAATTTGTGATAGCAAATGCTGAAAAGATGCTCCTCCGTATTTAAATTACTTGCCCTCACAAAAAATGTTTAGACTGCAGACTTTAAGCAGGTTAGATGCCTTATCGATTTAACATGGATGAAAACAAGACTGTGAGGAATAGACATAGAGTTTACCATGGCATACAGTTATAGTTATAAAAGTCTGAGATCAATTTTCCTAAATCACAACTTTCAAAAGTTTTTGTCTATTGAATAAATTTTTAAGCAATTTTCATCAGTTTCATAGTTTTTAAATATGGTGCTACCCTGATTACCAAAATACCACGGTATTAAGTATGACACCACCGTGGTACAATGACTAAAAAGTTTAAGGGCTACTTTGTGCTTCCTTGCAGATACAACATAGCCTCATTTGTTCATTTTTTGGTCTTCAATCAATTTTTTTTTTGTTCTTAGAGGAAAACAGATTTGTCATTAGAGGTTAATATTGACTGTTTGTCTCACGGTGGGGCTCTTGGAGCCATATTATGAATAGAGATCATTTGACTGATTGGTAACGGAGACATTAATAAAGTGCATTTCTTATCCCTGTCAGTCCTATTGAGCTACTCATAGATTATTGTCCGCTGCTTCAGTGTGGAGAGAGAGACTGCAGGAGTCTGCAGAGCACAGAAGGGCCCCCACCAGAACCACTAGTAGTACTTG
Source organism: Enteromius unitaeniatus (assembly GCA_032359435.1). Lineage (NCBI taxonomy): Eukaryota > Metazoa > Chordata > Actinopteri > Cypriniformes > Cyprinidae > Enteromius > Enteromius unitaeniatus. The sequence goes on from JAUMHI010000043.1 coordinate 15,793,103, forward strand.
CAGGGTTTTGTACACCACCAACTGCCAGCATTCACACTACATCCAATAAAACCTCCATCACTACAAATGAGGTATGCTGGTACTTATTTCAAACTTCACATTATAAAAGAAAACAAAAAAAATGTAGTGAATGATACACACCGACAGTGGACTTACAATGCACACATGTTCAGTTTTTTATTTCATTTTTAGTTTACCAAAGCTGAAGTTTGATTTAAAAGGATTTTCTAATGGGATCAACAAAAGAAACAATAAGAAAAAAATATTCTTGTACCTTGTATGTTTGACACTTCAGCTTGGGGACTTGTTCATGTGATAATATTACTATTAACTATGACTTTTGCCTCAATAAACTCCTAATTTGCTGTCTATTAATAGTTAGTAGGGTAGTTGTTAAGTTTAGATATGGGTTTGGATTAAGGGATCTAAAATGGTCATGAGGAATAAGAATAACATATGGTCCCATTGGCACAAAAGGCACAGAATCACTCTCCAAGATTTTTTTTTTTTACCGTAGCCTGTTGTTGGAATAACCTACCTCCATCAGAATATGATGAAATCTCTTACAATATTCAAGAAACAACTGAAACCTTATCTCTTTTGCGAGCATCTAACTGCCTCTTCATTAAAATAAATACAATTATACATAAATAGTAAATTTAAAAAGAAAAAAATATATATTCCTAGCTATTACTTTTTAAATGATGACTGAAACCTTGTATAATGCGCACTGTTGTTTGTGTTTGTTGCTAGCTTATGGTAAATTGCATGATGTATTGTTCAATTGTAATCCGCTTTGTATAAAACCATCTGCCAAATGAATGAATGTAAATGTGCTTTATAAATACTAATCAACAGACAATGTGCTAGTTAACTAGTTAATGGTGAGAATTAGTCCTTAAAAGTGTTACATAACCTATATGGGAAATCTCTAAATTTGATTTGTCTGAAGGAGTCAACACTGTAGTTGCATCACAAGTCAGATCCAGTGTACAGATTTGAGGAGTTCAGAGATTTCACAGAGAACCATGTAGCTTTTTTTTTTAAGCTTCAGACCATGATGCCATCCGTTCGGAGGATTTTAAACATGGTTAATATTTTGAGCCAATTTTAGAACATGCATTGTTTTCATCTGTCATGAGTCTCCTAGCAACAAGGCACATGTTTCTTCGTGAGTTTGTTGTATCCTAACAACTTGATCTTGTGTGGTGTGCACAAAGCCCAGTTTTCTCCAGCCATTTTTAAAAGTACCAGGTGTATGTATGAAACGTGTTCAGATATTCGTCCTAATTATCACCCCTGCCGTGTATCCCAGCATTTAATCAAATGTGAATGTTGGTGCTTTTGCAACTGATTGTTTTGAAATAATTTTTGGTGCGCAAGTGACCGACTTTAACCCTGCCATTTTGATATCTCTCCAAGCTGTTTCAATAGCGCAATGCAACCTACGGAAGTTACACGGCACCTTTTCACTTTTGGAATAGTTCTGCACCTGTCGCATTTTAACAACAAACCCAGACATTCACTTCCCATCCATCAAGGGCAGCTTGAACCTGTTCCCATCCACCTGAACAAAATACCATCCTCCTCTGCAGCCCTCACGCAGGGCAGAATTAGCATGTATAGTCTCTGTTGATCAGCCCTTGTGATGACTCACTGCACCGCCTCCACAAAATGACTGTGCCAATATGTCATTTAACCCAAAGCTGTGATTTGCCCTGTTCACCGAGCACTTATCTTCCCCATTTCAAGGGAAGCAAACAACAACAGTCGAGACAAACAGCCTACACCACAAATATATTACCATCTTCCGTTCAGACTAATAGATCTGTCTATCTCGACGTTTGACACATCCTAGTGCATTTGAAGGTGTATCTTTTACATATTAGCTTGTTAATAGCTGAATAAGAGTTGTAGCAGAAGGTTGGAACAGATGTTGGATGTGTTTCATACATTTTTCCAAGAGAAGTAACTTCCAACCTTGGTTATTATTTCTTTGATCATGGCACCAAGCAGAACAGCAGAAATAATGATTGTTTTGAAACCTAGAGAAGCCCCAAAGTTGTGATCTCGAGAAAACAAGACAAATTAGCTGCTAAGATGCTCTTGCTGTTCAGGAGTTGTGGCAGGGGAAGGTTTAAACGGAGGCTGGCGGTCCTCTGTGTGTAGGCAGAGGGCTTTAGCTACTGATTGATATGACCCAACCTAAACCTTCAGCAATCAGCAGCTCATTATCTCAGCGAAATTACTACATCATCCAGCCCAAACGACTGTAATGAGCTAGCATAAAGAATCAGGGCTCTGATCCACCATCATCTCCCTCATCTTTGTCCGCAGTCTTTTCTTCTCAATGAAGCTTGTTTTCCTCTATTCCCTTCCACCACCCAGTCATTGGTTATACTTTAACTTTTCTTTCACTTTTAAAGTCTCTCTCTCTTTTCTTCATTTTTAGTGAAGTCACTCACTCCTGAACGCACAGGCGATGGATTTTACACTCTGTGCCCTTGCCTTTGAGTGTTCCCCGTTGAGAGCCAAAGTTTTCTAATACGTCGTCTTTGCTTGTTTCCTGCAGGGTCCCATTGAGAACGATGTGGTCATTCATGTGGCCCTTATAGCAGAAAGTCAAAGGTAAATAAATTTCTCATGTCTCTCTCTCTCTCTTCGTTTTCTGGTCTAATTGATGCATGCACACTAATTATTGGGCTATTCTGTAGCCTTCATCTATCAGCACTCTAATTTAAAGCTTTCTGGTGAGAGGGGGAGGTGAAAGAGGTCGTGTGGCCAGCTGGTCCCAGCCAGGCCTGCTCTGCAGTTCATTTAACATTGTTCACCCCAGCACTTAACCCACCTCTCCCTTTATTCAATCCGCAAACCTTAATCAGGATTACTTATCTAACCCAACCATCAGTACCTTCATTTAAAGCAGCAAGTTCCACTTAACACCTCACCTTGCCTGCATATCCTGAATAATGTTGCTTGAATATTAAAGCAGAGGTTCTGGTGGCTTGAAAACCACAGCAAAAGAAGGGCCTGTAGAAAATTAATTTATATTATCATAGTTTCATGCAAGATTGTGTTTTCCTCTGACCTCAATGGATACTTAATTACAAATACTGATTACAGCATTAAGATGTATGTCGCCGGCATAAATATGAAAATTAAAGTCTAAAAAAATAGATTATATTATATAACCAAAGACAAAATGTCCAAATGGACCTTTTTTCCACATTTCTAGGTTACATTATAGTCATCATAGTTGGGTAATACTTGATATTGATGACTGTAAAAATCAACAGAAAATCCATGATGGTGTTATCTGTTTGATTTTAAAAAGAGTAATAAATTATCAAGAGTTTCAGTACATTGGTCAACATTTGCTGTAATTTATTTGTAGCATCATAACATCATACATGTTTAGAACAAAGAACAAGATTTGAACCAGATTCATATTAAGTGAAATGTTAGACCACATTAAAAACAGAATATGTCATTTTATTCAAGAACATTTTTGTTTTGCTCATTGAAATCCTTTTCACGTCCTTGTAGCATTATAATGAATGTATGTAGTCTTATATAGGCATAGGGCCATAAAATGTTCAACCAGTCATAAGCAATACAATTTAGTAATAAGAAATTTTTTCCTGTGGGGGGTGCTCTGGGAGTACGGGGTCAGGGGCCCTTTGCTAAGGGCTGTCCGGTCCCTGTATGACCAGAGC
>JAUMHI010000043.1:15796918-15811876 GCA_032359435.1 Enteromius unitaeniatus
GGGCATCCCTGCTTAGACTACTGCCCCCGCGACCCGGTCCCGGATAAGCGGAAGATGATGGATGGATGGATGGATGGAAATAATTTTTTCCTCAGCTAGAGTCGCTACAATGTGATTTCCTTTGAAATAGACATTTTGAAACAAGGTGTTAGAATGTGGCACAACAATTGCACCAAATGAAATTACAATAGAATGATTGTTTCCTAACACATAGAACAACACAGGTTATGGAAAATAAGAAAACAAGACAGAAAAATAACAATAGCATATCTTTTCTTTTGGCTTTTATTTGTTTTTGCTGTTCGTTTTTGATTTCACTAATGGTGCAGATATTACATATATTTGTTTTTAATGTTTAACAGTCTCTGTCTGTCTCGTGTCTTTCAGATTGCAGGTCTTCCTCAACACATATGGTATCCAAACTCAGACCCCACAGCAGGTGGAGCCTATTCAGATCTGGCCCCAGAAAGAGCTGGTGAAGGTATGGTGTCTAGTCAATCAAACTGACAAACAAACAAATCTTCCAGATTGATCAATTTCAGTGACAGTCACTCTATTAGACCACTGGTCAGTTTGGACCGACTGGCACATCAGTCATGTCAGCCGGTGAATTATTTTTGCATGCGCTTAAAGATTTACGCCATGGATTGTACCTCACTTGTGCACTATTGATTAAATCATTTTGACAAAAGACTCTGAAAATAGACTTTAATGTTTTCTCAGATATATAAATGTCCTTTGTGAATATACCAGCAAAATATTAATTGTGACAATATATCAATACAATGAAGTGTTCGAACTGGACTAAACTTGTCGTTATAAATCAGATTATTCAAATACATTTAGGGGTAAGAAATCTTGTTCAAAATGTTTTTCCTGCATATTCTATCTGTGCTTCAATCGTGTTTACATGTTTGTTCTTCTCTCTGTGGGTGTGTGAGTGGGTGGTAAGGCTTTGTCTCCGGAACATGCAATTTACCACAGTTTGGTTTTGAACGGTTTGAAATCAGAAACCCAACAGTATCTGCTTCTCTTGACTCCCTTCTTTCTGCGGTCAGTTGTGTGTGTGTGCGCGTGCTCTACTGTGCATTAGAGAGAGTGATGACTTGCTGAGTATGCCTCTGTAAGGATGCTTATTCAGGGGCTGACCTATCAGAGACAGCTGGAGCTCTAGATAGGACTGCCTAATGTAGATCAGCTGCAGCACCTTCATCACCGTCACGCTTTATGGTAAATGACACAATGTCACGTTTGACTAATGATGCACATTTGAATTTCTTCTTGAATGATTCTTTTAGAAAAGAGGAATTGCACTAGGTTGATTATTGGTTATTTTATTATGATATTCTTTGCTAAAATTATTAAATAATTCATTTGTTAAGTTACACTACCACTTAAAAGCCAGCGGACATTATTTCAGCCTTCAGTGTTACATGATCCTTTATAAATAGTGCTCAATTAATATTATTATTTGTGTTATTAGTTGTGCTGTTTAATGTTTTTACATTTACTTCAGGATTCTTTGATTAATAGAAAAAAAAGACTAAATCCGGAAGAACTGTGGCAACGTCTCCAAGGAAAGCTACCTGAAGAACTATGGGCAAGTGTACCTCGGAACAGAAGCTGTTTTACCAAATATTTATTTGATTTATTTAATAGAAGTTGATTGATAAATTAAATCTATTTATAGCATTATTTTTGAAAGCATCTTCATTTTTACAGAGTGTCTAAAACTTTGAACAGTACTGTAGCTTTGCAGGTAGGTTTTTTTTCTTCATCTTGGAGGCGTTGACACAGTTCTTCTGGATTGAGTCTGTCTCAGTTTGTTCTGTTTCTTCATGTCATTCCAGACAGACTGGATGATGATCAGATCAGATCTCTGTGTGGAGCACTGGCTGTTGTCAGATAATAATCTCGCGGCATTATTACACTTAATGACAAAAATAATGTTTGGAAATGTAAACTGATATTTCCAGCTATTTCCAGATATGTCTAGGCTCTCTTATTTATACTCTCTACACCTTGATTATAATGTTGCTAATAATTATTTTCTTGCAATTTATATTGGCTTCTACTCAGACTACGTGGTGCAAAAAAAAAGATACTGTTGATGGCCTTTGCTTTGGTTCTACACAAGCTTGTTTTTGTGTCACATGATGTATCTTCAGCACTCTTTAACATGTGCCACGACACAAAGATTGGAAATGCATTCATGGATCAGCCTGCTTATGTAAACACGTTTCAGACACTATAAACTAATTGAAACAAATTCTGTGTTGTAAACTGAAAATATTTACTCAACGGAAGCAGATCTAAATGAAATCCTCTCATCAACATTTTTCATGATTACTTATTCATGGATGTAATTGTATTTATTTGATGAGTTGTGCATTCCTAATGTAGCTCTATCCTTTACAAATCCAAGAACCTGATATTCTGAAGTAATCATGTAAAACAGAAGCACAGATAAGAGAGCGGTTCATAGGTTGACGTGCCGTTTCTAATACGAGCATCAAGGCTGAGCGTGAACCGTCCTTATTGCAGAATCCTGCGTATTAAAGAGGTTTGTTTGAACATCAGCACACTGGCTTCACTGCCCCTCTTGATGTGCTACAGGCTTAACATGCGTGACATTTGCAGGTTTCGTGTCAGGCATGTTGAGCTCCTGATTAGAGGAAGGGCACTCTCGATTCAGTTGTGTCTTCCCCTCATTGCTATTCTGCACGCAAATTTTCCAAGGTACAGAGATCCGCACCGAAAGAAAAAGAGTTCTGGAGCATGAAGCTCTCTCAGAAAATTTTCGTGGTGACAACTGGATTTTGTCTAAATTAGCAGCTATTTTCCTGTTTCAGTTGAATACGAGCTGGATTCTCCTCAGCAGGGGCTTATTCTACTTGTTCTGTTATTTTTGTTTCTTTTTTTCAACGCGTTGTGCAGTAGACTTGTGTACTGGAGTGTTATTCTGAGAATGTCAGCCTGCAGGAGGTCACAGAGAAATAGAGCTCCATCTAATGTCGTAAAGATGTCAGCACACTCTGACTTTGTCCTCGCCGTATTATTACTGAGGCAAGCATCACAAAGCGTTATTATTGCCTTTTATGTTGCTATGCTTCAAATGACATGTACTATTACTTTTCTAACCAATATTTCCACTTAGAAGACAATAAGATGGACCAAAAATACCATTAATTTGGATTTAAAGGTGAACCTGAGAAGTAAAGAGGCTATAAATATTTAAGTGGGTGGACGTTGGTGAAGTAGGTGGCAGGGAGGCAAGACTACTATCATGCAATGTGGCATAAATAATTCAAATGACTGCCTTACTGATCAGTGTGTTGCTGTGATATTGTATTTGTTGGCAAGTTTCTGTGACATTTGGTTGTCGAGTATCACCATCAGACTGGTTTATGTGTTTGATTTTAAAGATACTGTTCACAAACTAAACCTCTGTTTATTAATTTGTGTCTAAAAAAGTTAATTAAAACGTCTAATAGTCTCAGCCAATGTGGCCCAATTACACTACTGTTCAATAAAAAAAGAAATCTGGGTAACACTTTATAATGAGTCATTTGTTAACGTTACAAACAATGAACAAACAATGAACAATACATCTTTGTTAACATATAACATATTATGTTAACAAACACAACTTGTGATTTTAATAATGCAATAAATTAATAAATAAAAGCTGAAATTAGCATTAAGTAGGATTAATAAATGCAGTAGAAGTATTGTTCTTTATTAGTTAATGTTAACTAATGAAGCTTATTGTGAACTGTTACCAAAATCTGTTTTATTACAGTTTACAGTATTTTTGATCAAATAAATGCAACCTCGATTAGCATAAGAAACTCCAAAAACATTGAATGTTAGTGTGTCTGCATGGATTAATACACAAACACACAAATAAAATAAAATAAATCAATTGTATTTATTTATTGAGTCATATTAGACATTTGGAATTTCTTTGGCTCACTAGAATCATGTTGAGCAACTATTAACATTGTACCCTTGAGTAAGGCACTTAACACCAAGTTGATCTGAGGGACAAGAGACTCTACAGCAAGCTGTGGTACTGTAGATGAAAGTATCAGCTGAATGATAAATTGATAATTAGTTATTCTTAGAAAGTGAGCAGCTTCCTTGAGGTCAGGAGGAGGTGTTGTGAAATTGTTATGCTCAAATAATGGCTTAATTACTCGGATCTCTTTGTCTTAATTAATGACACAAAGACCTTGTGGAAAAATATCACAGCGGTATTGAACCAACTTAAAACAGTAAGGTGACTTGCTTGTCTGGCTCATGCTGATTCTTCTGTAGCACACACTGTGTTGTGCCAGGCACGAGGGGAAATTAATATTCACAGTAACAGGTGATCCCTGATACAGTTTTATGTGGTGATATCTCACTCGTTTCATAAAAATCGCACCTTCCCCACAAAACCTGGAGTCTTAATCTGTTCCTGTCATATAAAAGCGTATGCACATCCCGTCATGACTGTTTTGTTGACCTTTCAGAATCAACTACCAAACAAAACATATGCAGTATTAATTAAACCGTATGGTTCCAGTACTGTAACGACTCAGATCATCATGGACAGGTATTCTACTTGTTAATGAGTGTGACTTTATTTTTTTTCCAGGCGTACCGCTTTCTTGCCATCAATAAAAAGCTTGGCTTGACTGGGAGACCAGAGAGGCCTGTTGGCTGCATTGGCACTTGCAAGGTAAACAATGTTCTGTTTGCTCTTTTTTTAACATTTTCTCATTTACCTTAGCTTGTGCTCATTAGTTCGTTGTGTTTGAACATAATAATAAAAAGAGACTCAGAGTAACACTATTTCTATAATAATACATATAAGTTTAACTTTAAGTTGTGTGAGGAATAGACTTGACATTCCCCAAACACTTATAACCACAATAGTTATGCTTTTTCTAGACTAATCATAGTTTAACCACAGTATTAACGTACAGTATTAGTACGCCAAAAAAACTGTTTGCTTCACTTTTTACTACAGTAAAACCGTGGTTCATTTTCGTAAGGGATGGTGTGCTTTATAAACAGTATCTGATTGATTTGTTTACTAATGATCTAGTTGCAGCAGTTCTAGAGTTAACATCTTGGTAACAGAGTAGACAAAAAAAAATCTGTATATTACATCTGTATCTGTATCTTATATGGCTTTCAAAGCACTCAACTCATGAAGTACTTTTAAGATTGTTTTATCATTTTTTAACCTTTCCAGCCATAGTTCATCATAAATATGTTTCTAAGTATTAGACATAAAATAGAAATTCTTTAAAAAATATATATATTTTTGGATGAACAAGCCTTTTAACCAGACAGAAATATGTGCCATAAATAAATTATTATAAATCTATTGTTCTATTTTCTGTTCTAAAACCTGCTGATTCTCACTGTCAGATATGATGACATTCGGGAAAGATAAAACTAAGAGTAATTATCCACTGTTTTTGATAGAGATTGGATTATATTTAGTATGGTAAGACAGTATTAGGCCATATTCAGCTTCTCCCAAAAATACATACAGAGTTAGAGGGATGTTCATATGCCTGTCAGTGCAGAATGAATGGTATATTTCATTTGCTGTCTGAGGTAAAGTATATATCTAGATCTACCAGTCATCCATATAGTTGCAGGTAACACAATGGGTCATTTCTCTCCTCCTCAGATTTATCGAATCCTTGGAAAGACTGTGGTCTGCTATCCAATTGTCTTCGATCTTAGCGACTTCTACTTGTCCCAGGATGTCATGCTTTTGATAGATGATATTAAGGTGAGTTGGGCGGTATCACACCTCGCTGGTTCCTCAGACGATGTAAGGAGAGGGCTCACTTTATGTTCCATACTTTGTCTATCTTTTTATATAAAGAGAGAATCAAATTTAAGGCAGAAAGTGGACAGAAATGTTCCCCATAAATCATCTGTGTCAGCCCTCAGAGTTACAGAGCGTTTCTTCTGCTGTCTGCACTGTATTAACGTGTTTGTGTTTACACATGTTTTGCAGAATGCCTTGCAGTTTATTAAGCAGTACTGGAAAATGCCAGGCCGGCCTCTCTTCCTTGCCCTCATCAGAGAGGACAACATCAAGTAAGAGTCTCTTTCATTAGACAAATCCTGGTTTTGTTTACGAGAGGTTCAGTTATGTCATCTCTTGCCTCCTAGGGGAAGCCGCTTCAACCCCATCCTAGACATGCTGGCGTCTTTTAAGAAGGGAAACATAGGAGGAGTCAAAGTTCATGTGGACAGACTTCAGGTGTGCTGCTCTTCATGATAAATAACGATCTTTATTTTTTTTACTTCTAAAATCAGCCTTTCCCATTCCCATGTTAATTTCTATCGAAAAAGTGTTAATGAGTCCAAATTTTTGAATGGTAGTGTAAAAATATATCAAACCATTCAATTATAATGAGTCACCTCAAAATGTCTACCAGTAGACAGTGGAAATATTGAGCTATATAAAAGAGTTACAAAGTAATTTCTAAGGTTCATGGACTCCATTGAACACAACGTGAGCCGTTAGACCCTGAGTTCTGGTAAATGTTCACAGAGTTGGTCAGCCTGTCAAAATTTCTCCAAGGGCAATAGCACGTCATACAGAAGTTTGAAACGACATCAGAAAACAGACTGTGCCTGTACAATAACATATAGTGGTGCTAGTGTTCTTGTATAATGATGTTATGCGGCCTTGGGCCCTGGATTAACTGTTATTATGGAGAAAAAACCCACCAGTTCTGCTGTATAAACATAACAGGCCATTCTCAATGAGAATGTCCAACCATCTGTGTGCAGGCTGAAGCTTAAAGTCATGATGTAACAGGTTGTCACGTTGTTTTTCATGTTGTGATGTACACCTGAATGAAATAGATTGTCAAAAAACAAATTTGAGGTCTTGGTTCTGTTTGTTGTTGATTGGATGGAGGCTGTTCTGAATGTGAGCTTGCAGATTTCAGATTAAATTATTGGAAAATTCTGGCATACATCACCGGAGAGTAATTTATAGACATATTGAGTTATGATGTAATTTGCAGGGTCAAATTTTTGTTCTCTATTGCACAGTAATTTAAATTTAGAAAATAGATAGAGTGGTATTACATTTTGTGCTGACTTGAAGTGAAAGAGATAAGCATGGTTCATATGTTTTACCTGACTGATACTATCATCTGTTTATTTTTTGGATCATTATGATACATATGCACTGTGTTTCCACTAGGTTGCCTTTGTGAAATATTTCATTTATATAGCCATAGTGAGCATAATAGAGAATATCACAACTGGGGAAAATACTTTTTTATGGTACTTTAGTTGCTTTGTGTGTTGATTAACAGGCATTTAGAATATATTACATGTATCATTGCATTGTCTTGTCTGAATGCCTGTGAATTCCCTTCAGTCTAATGTAACATTCTTTGTGGAAACAATATATAGACCCTGATATCAGGCGCTGTGGTGGAGCAATTGGATTTCCTTCGTGTCAATGAAGCGGAGTAAGAATTAACCCTTTATTTTCTCTCCACCTTTACTGTATGTTTAATATGATTCACTTATTGAGGCAATAGAAAGAAATTACCCTTATGGTTTCTAATGCATGCATCCGATTCATCTTCCTTTTCTTATTGCCTCAATACCATCCTTTATCTGCTTTCTGTAGGATCCCAGAGTTTAAGAGCTTCGAGGAGCTGGAATTGCCCAAGCACTCGAAAGTGAAGCGACAAACCAGCACACCGAACGCCTCTGACCTGGAGCAGCAACCCGAGATCAACATTGAGGAATGGCTCCATAAATCCACATTTGAGATTCTACAGAAATTCAATGTGAGCCTCACTATCTTGCCCGTGTGTGATTATGAGTTTCAAATAGGTGCTCTAACGTAACTCCCATTCTGTTATCAGGACTGTTACTGTCTGGCCAGTCAAGCCCAACTGGCCAGTATTCTCCTCAAAAAAGAAGGCCCTGACTTTTTCAGCAGAAATGGTATGTGGTTTCTCTTGATTTCAGTGGCAGTTTTCCTAGCATTTTAACGATTAAGAGTAAGACTGAATTACTTCAGCAATATTAAAATGGTGAGCTTTTTAAGGAGCCACAGGACACGTCTTACCGCATGGCTGCTTTTAAAGCTCATCTGAATGAAATGTCCACAGCTGTAATCCATTTAGTGCCTTCATGGCTAAGCAAGTGGGTTGCCAATGCTAGCTCACACCCTTGTTGCGGTCTTAATTCCCGTAGTTACAGTTTATCTCAAAGCTCAAGAACTCTTAAACGGTCCTCTTGAAGAAGCATGACGCGATTAAATAAATGCTTATATGTGATTTTATGTCACAATCTGGAGCTTCCACATGTCTTCGGGCCTAAATGCTCCAGGGATGTTGTCTGAAAATACGTGTTTTTATAGTTAACGTGTCATTCTTAACCTTCTTTTTGTTCAGAGAATCTTAAAGATGACGTGGAGAGAATCTACAGAAGAGCTGGAAGCAGAAAGCTTTGGTAAGAGTTTCCTTTTTTTAACACTCCCTTCAGAAGTATTTAGAGTTCCAGTATGGCTACTTTTGATTATACCTCTTATTTGTATATGTCTAATGTTATATACAACTAAATACACTATGCACATATATATATATATTTTTAAACTCGTAAACCTCATGTAGGCTGGCGGTGCGTAGTGCTGCGGCCGTTATCCAGACGTTTGCCGCTTCTATAGCTCCTCATATAACCACTATGTTGGTCCATGGCAAGCAGGTAATTGGCCATTGGGTCACACAACCTCTGCATGTGTGGTGTAACTGTTGACTCTGTGCCGACGGATGTGTTAACTCATGAGCACGCAGCCCTCGTCCTTTGTTTTTCTTTCCATCCGCTCACTCAAGCTGTTGCAATCATGCACAGAGAAACCATGCAGCTCATTACTTGTTTGTCTTTTCTTTTATATAATTGTTATTTTGCGCATATGGTAATTTCTTTTCGGAGGCGAGCTGTATCCTTCATAACACAAATTGATGTCTCATAGCTGGGGTTATCACTGTAAGAGTGTCTCATTTGCAGTTTGTTTGTGAGCTAAACCCCATTATGTCACATTATGACAGTATAACCTGTCCATAACACCTATTGATATTAGTTCCTCAAAGGAATCCATCAGCTAAACATGAAATTGGTGAACATTAAAATTAGTTGTTCAAATTATGTTAAAGTCATGGATTCAATTTCCAGGGAGTGCACCTATTTCTAAAGCATAGACCCTGAATATGTGGTAAGATGACTTTGGATGAAAGCGCTTTACAAATAAATGGATAAATGAATGGTCATGCAAATTACAAAAGTGTGGCAAGTATAAAATTGTATTATAAAGTGTAGTCCAGGAGCAACAGCAGCAGGAGCTGAATGCCCAGCACCACTTTGTCATTTTGAGATGCTGAGCTCTTCCGATCGGTTTCATCCCAGAGGGCTCGGCTTGAAATATTAATGAGGATTTAAATGCTACGGGGGTCAAAATCTTGGAATATATAACAACATCTCATTTATTCAAATGAGCATCATCCTGCATTACAATTAGATACAAAAAAAAAAAGTTTAAACTAGTTCTGCAGGGTTCACAAAGTTCTTGTAACAAACCTTTTCGGTCATACAGTAGCCTATATGTAAAATGAATTACTTTTGACCTCAAGCTACATCATTTGTCAGTACTTATGAGGCGGCAAGTCTCAACATTTGAGTTCAAATCTTTTGGGTCTGTAAGATGTTTTAATGTTTTCAAAGTCTTTTATTGTCACCAAGTCTGCATTTATTTGATCAAAAAATCCAGTAACAGCATTAATTACGTTACTTTTATACATTTTAAAATGTGATTTATTCCTGCGATCACAAAGCTACATTTTTACAGCCATTACATAAGTGTCATGTGATCCTTTAGGAATCATGCTGATTTGGTGCTCAAGAAACATTTCTTACGTTGGAAATTGTTGCTGTTCAATGTTTATTGTGGGGAAAAAAAATACATTTTTCAGCATTTTTTGTTGAATAGGAAGTTCAAAAGGACTTGAAATGGAAATATTTTATGACATTACAAATGTCTTGCTTTCACGTATGGTCAATTAAATGTGTCCTTACAGAATAAAAGTATCAGTTTGATCAAAATAATCTTACTGACCCCAAACTTTTGGACAGCAGTGTTTATTTTAGGAATAAGCTTTATTTTGTAATAGTCTCTAGTGCAGCTCCATTTATGTTTGGCTCCATTGAATGAGTGAGATCATCTCTGTTGTGTTCACCAGGTCCATTGTGCGCCTTGCTGCCAGTCTCTTAACTAAACTAGTGGACAGCCTTGCACCGAGCATTACTAGCGTTTTAGTGCATGGCAAGCAGGTAAGTGGAAAACAGGAACAGGGGCCTAATAAATTGTTATAAAGTCAAAAATATACATTTCAATCGGATTTCCCACCAACTTTTTAATGTTCACTGACTATAGGATACAATTAGCCTTAAATTCACATCAAATGTATGTTTCAGTCATGATGGACTCCTCTTCCTATTAAGCAACATGATAGTTTCTAATCGCATTAGTCACCACTGCCAGAGCTAACCTGCTGCCCTTTCATTCGCTTTTACCCCAAACTCCTGCAGCCTTCCCATTGGTTTGTGCATTACATATAACATCATTGTACATTTACCTTTTATTTGCTTTGTGGTGAGACAAACATTAGGTGTGTGGTGTGGAGTGTTTGTTTAATGAACTGCCATAGTTTCCCAACACAGGCCTCTTTAGCCCCTGGTGGTTGTGAAATGATTCATCAGAGTAGCGCACTAGCAGTGAATCTGCATATAAATTGCATCCTAGGGGCCTAATGTTGTGGGTAAGATAAATGGGTACATTTTGGTTTGAAAATGGGTCATTCTTTGCATACAAGAGCAGTCTGAGCTGACCTGCATGTAGAATTATAGAGTCTTAGCCTTATTTAATTTAAAGAAGCTGAGCCCTTATCTGTCTGCTCCCTGCTTAATGTGTATTTGAGTAAATTGCCATAGCAGAGCAATATTGATGTCTGCTGGGAACTGTAAGGAGAGACAACAGCAGATCATGCAGAGCAAACCACCGCATACTTAATAATCCACACTTGAAAAAAATACATTTCGTTGCATAAATAAAATAGCAAAAACCAATGGCCAGATTTACTAACAGTTTGAGATCTTTTGCTGTTAAAATACCACTGTCAGGATTTACTAAAGATACACAATGAAGAATTAGTGCTGAAAAGGTGTGGACACAGTTATTTTTGTGCCTGACCTTATGGAATATGCATTTGTTGGAGTTTCAGATGCTAAATTTATAGGAGGAGAGTATTAAAAGGAATCAGGCAGCAATATTTACTATTTGAGTGTTTAACTTTATTCCGTGTTTAACTTTTTTGCGCTTGTGTCTCAAGTAGATCACTCGCACCCAATGATAATCAGCTCTGCTTATTTGCAACTTCTCTAATTTGTGTCTGTGTCCTTTTGCTTGCCTTGTAGTGTTGTCAGTAAATCACCCGCAGAAATGTTCAACGCTGTTTTGAAACTGCGCTCTTGTGCTAATTTGCCCTGTTTAGTAAATCTGGCCCCAATTGGCATCTGCTTAACAAATCATATTTGATGTTTTACAATATTTCTGTTGCAACAATTAGCATTTCTGGGCCTTCACATTTTTTTCAGGTAACAGCTGGTCTTTTGGTGACTTGTTTTCCACTAAAATTTGTCAGTCATAAAGTACCCAAATAGCTTTTAAGAGAATAGATCTTTTAAAGGCCAACAATTTCTGCTATCTTTCTTATATACTGTAAATGCCACTTGATGTCTACAGTGGTAGTTTTGAAATGTAGATAATATTAGGAAATTTGATTGAATGCAATAATAGCTAAACTAAACCAATACAATTTTAATAAAACAACGTTGGGTATATAGCAGCATTTACTGACTGATAGATTTTTCTGATTTACACAACACCTCTGATGGTTGATTTAGTTGGCCTACATGCTACATTCTCAAATTTTTCCAAATCGTACAAATTCATACAAAATCACCCATATTGTCTCATGAGACCAGGTTGGATGTTTACATTTTAAAGTGAATAACCCTTGTTTAGAGTACATTAACACCCATTCAGAGAAAAAAAAAACATGCATTTCTGAGGAATCTTCCATCATGATGCACACTGACTGCAGTTCTGTTTTACCAGGTGACTCTCGGTCTGTTTGGGCATGAGGAGATTGTGATCTCCAACCCCCTGTCTCCAGGGGTCATTAAAGACATCATATACAGCAAGTGCAGCCCCCACGGCGAGCGAGAGGCTGTGCTTCAGCAGGAGCTTGTCATCCACATCGGCTGGATCATCTCCAACAACCCAGAGCTGTTCAGTGGAATGCTGAAGATCCGTGTCGGGTACATCATCAACTCTCCTCTCAAATAAAGCATTTCACAGCATGAGCCTAAATAATGCTCACGTCATTACATAATCATATCTATTGCTATAGATCATTTCTGTCCATTATTTAAATGGGTTACCTTAAACAGTCTTTATTTGCCGTGTCTATTTTTCAATCAGATGGATTGTTCAAGCCATGAAACACGAGCTGAAGATTCGTGCTGGGGACATGCCACCTCAGGATATCTACCAGATGTCCCCTAGTGATGTCAAACAGCTCCTGCTGGATGTCCTCCAACCTCAACAGACTGGCAGGTGCAGGATGCCCACCATCTGTGTGTTAGAGTAGATACCTGCCAAGACTGAATTATCTGCTGTGTCCAATTGCAATAGTGGCATACAGTTTATCATCATTTGATAATTCCTAGTTTTCAATTGGGCAGCCGAGGTTAATTATCGAGTAAAAGAATAGGGTCTTCTGAAATTGAAGTTGTAACACATTCAACATTGTCAAACTATATGTTAATAAATAAAGCGAAGAAAAAAAAAATTCAAATTGTAATATCTCACTAAATTGCTATTTTACTGTATTTTTTCTTGTTGAGCATATGCTTTCAAAAAACATAAAAAATTATACTGACCCCAGATTTTGAAAAAGAAAATTCCTCAAAAGAATCTGGCTCCAGAGCTAGCATTCAAGGATTTCTCCATTGCAGCAGTTTTAAGGATTAATTTAATCTTCTATACTCCCATAGATCATGGCTCAATAGACGTCAGATCGATGGCTCCCTCAACCGCACTCCTCTCGGCTTCTATGACCGCGTTTGGCAAATCCTGGAGAGAACACGCAATGGCATTGCGGTGGGAGGAAAACGTCTACCTCAGGTAACTTTTCTAAAAAGTGTAGTATTGTTGAGGATGAATAGATAATAAATAATTGGGATAAATAATTGCTTCATTAAAGGATTGTTTTAGATGAAATATCTAAACCTCATCTGATTGGCATCTGATAATAAATATTTTTTTTGCAGCAACCTACTCTATCAGATATGACCATGTATGAAATGAACTTTTCTCTGTTGGTGGAAGACACATTAAAGAACATTGTTTTGCCTGAGTACAGGCAGATCATTGTGGAGGTGAGGCACACTTTATCCCTGACACAGCTTTCACATGTTTTACAACACTTGAATTTGAATGTAATCGGACGTATCATTTGCCTGCTGTTTGTGTTTGTGTCTTTGATGACCCGAGCGCAGTTGTTGATGGTGGTGTCGATTTTGCTGGAAAGAAACCCAGAGCTGGAATTTCAGGAGGCTGTGGATTTGGACCGTTTGGTTAAGGATGCCTTTGCTGACTTTCAGAAAGACCGCAGCAAACTGGATGGATCTGAGAAACAGGTGAGGACTAGAGTGCAGATCGTTTTTCTGTCCGAGCCCAGCCCGTGTCCGACAGAGCTGTAACCGAACCCGACCTGAGCCCGACATTAAGATATTTATGTCCGAGCCTAATCCCAGCCCGATCTATTTTTTTCTGATACTACTGACACATGCACTTTTCAGTGCGGAAAGCCCGCTTTTATTAAACCGCTGTAGGAAGGCGTTCAGAAATGTCAACAGATGAGAGCAACAGCACACACGGGACAAAAAGCCCCGTTATAACACAGGCGCACGTTCATGCTGATGTGACCGAGCCCGACCCGAACCAGAGCATCCTCTAGTGAGGACAGATTCAATTTAGTTTAGCTAATGTTATCAAATGCGTGAATCAGTCTACAATACCATTCCAACCTTTATTTTGGGTTAAATAAAAGTTCTTATTTTACAAAATACTATTAAAACGTTAATATTGTAAAGTATTATTACAATTTTTATAATAACTGTTTTCTGTTTGATGATATTTTAATATATTGTTTATTCCTTTGATGTCTTTAGCGTCACATGATCTCTATTAGAAATAATTTCTAATATACTGATTTGTGCTGCTAGGGTTTTATTTATTTTGATGAATATAAAGTTTAAAAGAACTGCATTTATTTGAAATCTTTTGTAACATTATAAATGCCTTTACTGTTTTTGATCAGTTTACTGTTTAAAGAATTATTTCCTTTAAAAAAAGAAAAAAAAACAGTACTGTTTCTTTTTTCTTATTTTGTAAAACAAACAATATATTGATTAAATATACTTTTTTAAAGTAATGTCTGTTCAATGCTTTTCACCTTCCAACAGTTATGTAATGTTTTTGAATTATCTTTATTTAATAAATATTCATATACACAATTTTTTTTTCTTTTTTTTTATTTATATTCCCCACACAAAACAAAATTCATAAATACAAAATAAATGCGCAATTCATTAATCAGCATATATATATATATATATATATATACATAATGTAAGTAAAAGAGAGTGCTACTATTTCAAAGCATTCGGTATGAATTTGTATAGCATGTCTGCTTGCATTAGCATTTCATGGTGATGTTACTAAGGTAAATATAATCCACAGGACAACATGGAGGCCTTCTACAACACACCAGCCCTGGGGAAACA
>JAUMHI010000043.1:15811976-15829711 GCA_032359435.1 Enteromius unitaeniatus
TGGTGATGTTACTAAGGTAAATATAATCCACAGGACAACATGGAGGCCTTCTACAACACACCAGCCCTGGGGAAACAAGGCACATCCAGTTACCTCACCAAGGCAGTAATGATCCAGCTGCTTCAGGGAGAGGTGAAGCCCAGTAAAGATGACCCGTGTTCTGTCAGCTAACCACACACTCCTGTCAGCATTACTTAGACTGCCATACAAGCCCAGTCATGCTAACATAGCATTGTTTTTGTCTAGAATATATTATATAGCATATAAATAAACATATATTCTTTCAGGACCTTGACAAAGGGAACTTGCTCACATTTGCATCTGTTTTAAAAACCCAGTTAACCTAAACCAAATGACTCATTTTACATGACTAATTCAAGGTCAAAATCCCCTGAAATCATCAAGGTACTGGACTAACTGCATGTCATTATTTCAGGATTTGGTCAAATAGTGTTGTAGATGTTGTTGGTTATTAATTTAAAAGTGAAGCTAGAAGCTGTTTTGCAAGTGTTTTTATTTTGCAATAATTATGTAGTATACAAATTTATCTTGCATGTTTTTTGAACATGTGAGTTTACTTCAGAGCTTATGACTACTAGATAATGTATCATGTGTATCACTTGTCTTTATGTATGTTTGAGTGATTTGAAAAGTATTTCCATGTTTTCACCATTTTCTTAAACTGTATTTCCAGTTTATTATTACTGAAGAAAAATATATATTGAAAAAAATAAACTGTCCGTTTTAACTTAATTGCGGTTTTCTGCATTTTTCTCTCTGTCAGCTGCACTGAGAACCTCAAACCTTTGACAGAAACATAAAAGTTGTTTGTGTCGCATCGATAGTTATTAGGAAACGTCCCTGAGAAAAACCTCAGCAGAATCTTTTTTATCAGAGTGAGTGGGTGTTTGGACCAAGATCCATATTTATCATGCCATCCACAGCCATCGGCCTCTGCTTAGTGTATGTCAGAGCTATCAGAGGTCTCGGCAGTTCTCCAGAGGAATGAGTCCCAAACTCACAATATATTGAACACAGAGACCAGACTGAGAGACTGAGGAATATCTATCTGCCCCTAAGGCCTAATGAAAGCTTTGAATGGATGGAAACAAGATTACACATGGGCGTTTAATGGCTGAACAAAGCTAAATTACAAGTTCTTTAGCCAAAATCTATCATATGCAAGTTTGGGTGGCTTGTTTTGCTGATTTGGGCTGACCATTTAAAAAATGGCCCAATCTATAAGAAGATGATGAATATACATTATTGAACTTCCTCAAGTCTTACTGCATTTGTTTTTGATTTGTGTTAGTAATCAAGGCACCATTACACCCAGTGTTACAGTACCTATCCAAATAATGTACACCCCTGCATGGCCATATTTTAAATCAAGCCATCCACTTGAGGAAAGCAATAAAACTCTTTTAAAACCCTCATAAAAGCTAACAGACCCTTAAAGTCACTGTGTGTGTGCAGCTGAAGTATGGTCTGACAGGTCTGTCACTGTTGTCTCACACGAGGGTCACCTTTGGGTAGGTGACATGAGTGAAAAGGAGCTAATGTAATTCTTAATCTTTATTAGAATATTAGTTTTCTTAAGTATGTACATGCTTATTAGTATTAGTACATGCTTTAGCGTTCAAAACATTAATATTGTGAAATATGGCCATTTTAAACTCTTTAGTATTTGAATTTATTTTAAAATGTTTTTTTGAGCTTTATTCTTATGGCAATAATAATTGTAGGAAAATGGGGGTCTTGGTCTCAGTCTTGGATGGTATTTATTGATTATTTAAAACTTAATATAAAGTTGGTTTAAGCCATTTTAAGGGATGTACATATGTCTTTAGACAAATGTCAGTACAGTATAAAAAAAATACAAAACCTGTGCTTGGCTTATTATTCCATTCAACTTATTTGGCTACTGTAAAATTGGCAAAGGGCATGTTCTGTCTGCAATAGCAAATAGCATTTGTAGTTGATGGTATGTTTTTTTTTCGATAATGGTAGAAAATACTTATTATGTTGATTATGTTTTTTTTTTGCCCCCAAAAAAACAAAAACTTGGCTGTCAATCATGATGGAAGAATACACAAGTTAAGTTACAGAATGTCCACTAATAAGGCCGTAATATTTATTCTGTGGAAGTCGCCCCATCAGAGACCACATCCCCCCTTGAGTACCCTTCTTACCTTTTTCACCCCTGACCCATTTTCATGCCTGTTATTGTTCAGGTGCCCTTACTCTAGTCTTCAGTGTCACACAACCTTTTAGAAATCATTCTATATGATGCTCAAGAAACATTCCGGTTTCGCTTTACTTTGATGGTCCCTTTAAAACATGCTGTTGTTTGTAAGTAACATTAACCCTACATATATACTAACTCTCTCTGGATTATTAGAAGAGTATTCTAAGACAGTTTATTAATGTTCTAATGAGAGTTAATTGACATGCAGGTGCAATGTTAGTTATTGTCAACATGATGTTCAAAAAGGACCATCAAAATAAAGTGTTACCAAAATGTATTTTGTCTTTTTTTCTTAAGTTATTCACTTTTCCACCCAAAAGTTCCAATACTGTAAATTACCTGTGCTAATGGCAATAAATCTAAAATTAAATCACATTTTGAATGTTTTTTGTGAAAACATTGATACATGGATTTTTTGAAGATTAGTTTATGAAAATAACATCATTTATATAAAATAGAAAACTTTTGTAATGTAGTGTTTCTCAGTTTTATCGTGCAGTATGCTGAACTTTCAGCAGTATTGTATGTTTTTCCCACTATTTCATGAATAACTTTTGCCAGTGGTGCAATGAATCCTCATTATAAACAAAGAACCTGTACAACCTCTTTAATTTGTCCTAAAAATCAATTTGCATTTGCTGTGAAAATTACTTCGATTACAACTCTCAAACAAGTCTCAAACCTTTCTCAGATATGTTTCTATCCTCGGGATATGGTCTTCATATGGATTTTACTTTAAGAAACTATTCCCCATACTTTCTGTTAAGATTTCAGAGACCTCTGACAAAAGGAAGGAAGAGGAGTTTCAGAGAACTGGGAGTAGAAAGCAAAATGGTTTTTCAAAGAATGTGACAACATTTATTATTCATCTCAAACCGTATTGTGAGAAATGCATGCGGTCTCATTGGAAAGAGGAACAACATATAAACGTATACAGAAACAACTGCTCAGCTGATACTGTTGTACTCGTGAGAACAGCTCAGCTGTTTTTAAAGTAGTGTTCTTTCTAGTAACTAGTACTTTTTTAATATTATTGCATCTTTATATTTTAATACTGGTACAGTATTTAGCAGCAAATTCCTTTACAGCCCTTTTAGTCACTAAAACATTTTACCTAACAAGTACTTAATGACTAATACATCATCATTGTAAAAAAAAAATCTTAGTTATAATACTTAAAAAGTAAAAAAAAAACAAGTGGAGCATGCACCTTAATATTACTTTTACAGTATGCACTGTAATTCAAAAGAATAATGTAATTCAGAAAAATATCAATTTTGCATTACAGTGGAGATTAGATGCAGAGATTGGTGTAGAATTTCTTTTTTTATTTTTCATTTATTCATATAGTATATTCATTATTACTTTTTATTTTATGGTTTTATTATATTTTATTTATATCACTGTATTATGTTACTCATATACTAAGTTACTCAAGTATTATGCATTTATATTCATAATTCTATTTGTACTCATAGTTTTATTTAACTTTTAACTTGACTTCTAGTTCAGGACATAGTCTTTTAGGTAGAGGGAATATTTGACACATAGTGAAACTCATTAGACATTTTATTTATCAGACACCCTTAAGATAATAACTTTTTCTGGCTAATAAACTGATTGCAGCCACTTACCTTAATTAATTTATTTATTTTTTAGTAAATTTAATGAATCATTTTTCAGTGTGTAAGAGGACATAAGTCTCTAGTCTATGCTGTATATTGACTTTAGTCTATTCTCTTAGAATTTTTGCTGAATATATTCATTTCTTTTTTTAAATATTAATTAAATATGAAAATTATTTTCATATTTTACATTCAATCATCTGTAATCATTATCACATATACGTATGATTATTGCCTTATATATAATTAAATATTAAATGTAATATTACAGACCGACTTCCTCTTCCTGCTTGCATCTCTTCTCAGTGCATCAGATATTTAAGTATTAAATTCAAAGGGGCAGTTTCCCGAACAGAGTTTAAGACTAGTCCTAGATCAAAATAAATGTTAAGAGCTGTCTAAACTGGAAAAAGCTTGCACTGAGGTATCTTAAAATACATTATTGCCATTGTTTGGTCTTAAAATGCTCACAGAAAATGCATTTTTGTAAGACATGTTTCTAAAAATTCTTAAATGTCCTAAATTAGCAAAGGTCTAGTCCTGGCTTAATCTAATTCCTATCCGGAAAACCGGCCCAAATTGTCTGAAATTCATCTAAATGCATTTTGAGAAGGTGCTTCTATCATTGTCCAGTTTCAGATTCCTTAGTCCAATGATTTAGGCTTTAATATTGAACTGCTCAAAGCTATGGAATGATCCCTCTGGAATTGTTGTTCACCATTAGTTAACCCAGGTTCCACTGGCTGTTTGCGTTTATGTAAACCCTTTGAGGAAAACGCATAGAGGAATGGATTCACACAGCTGTTGATGAATGTAAGACTTCCAGCAATGTCACTGATGAAAGATAGCACTGGCTCTGATCCCAAAAATAAAGCACAAATTTCCTCTAATTTTATTATTTGGTGTGGAGCCCAAAAAATGAAGAAAGCCATGACAATCCGTGTGACCAGTTTAGTAGGTCTGTGTCTGTGTGTGAACGCTTTTTGCGTGGCTGTTTTGTTTAAGCAATAATATGCAGTCAACATGATTGTGAAAGGAAGAAAAAATCCAATCAGTGACTCCAGTAGAGCAACAATACGCCTGCCTTCTGATTTCAGGTTTCTTTCACAGTCCATTTTGGAGTCACTTTGATCAATCTCTTGTGTAAGGACACCAGGACATGAAAAAAGCAGCGCCAGAGCCCAACTGCAGATCAGCAGCGCTCTCTCTCTTCTCTTGCTCATTCTGGACCACAACCGTGTTTGTCGAATCCGTAAACAGCGATACACACTCAGCATAGTTACTGTTATCACACTTGAATATGTGCTGCAGTAGACGAGCGCTGTGAAGAACTTGCAGGTTATTAGGTCAATGCTTTCCAATTGATTGTAGATCCACATAGGCAGGGTTATCAAACACAAGATGTCCGCAGCTGCCAGATTCAGCATCAGTTGAACAGTGAAATTGTCTTTTTTGAAACGACGAAGTATGAAAATAATAACTGCAACATTACCAGGAAATCCAATCATGAAGCAGAGACCCATCAGCCCACTGCTGACCAGTTGATCTGGAGTCCAGCTGGTGGAGTTTAAATCGGAGGCACTGTAGTTCTGCATGGCCACAGACACACTAGTGCGACTTCTGTCAGATCAGATCAGATCAGCACTTTCACATTTAAACACTTATTTATAACCTATTTCATAACTTCCTGACAAACACACCCACAGACTTCTGAGGAATTTTTTTTTTTTCAACAATCTCATAGTACATGGTGTTATGCCTTTATCAATGGGAAATGTATATACAACATTGAGAAACTGTAAGAGGTTAAATGAAATATTACATATTTTTATATGATTTTGATCCACATAAACAATCTCTTCAAGCTTACCAGCACACACTGCTATACTAAGAGTCAGATGTCACTCAGGTTATAATATTGAGATGATTTTTTTGTAGGTCGCATGCTAAACGTATACATCAAATTATGCCTAATACCTGCCTAATAGTAAAAATCCCATGTATTATATGAGTGTCAAATCCGGAGATCCAAACACTCTATTACCCACTGCTGTTTGAGCTGTGATGCAATACTTTTTATAAATATAGCAAAAATTAAACCCTGGCCTCATTATTAGATAGAGATTATGGAGTGTAAATTGGTCAGTAGTGATCAGATGCCGGACACATGTTTAATTCTCAGACTGTCTGAAACGTATTGCAACAGTACAGCGGTATAAGAGGATCACAACTCTAGTTCTTGCAAAACTCATACAAACTTCTATTTGGGTTGCAACATGGGTGACTTCCAAAAGCAGCATGTGTCTCATGTTGCACGCTGAAATGTGATCAGTCAAAGTAAAACACAATTAGTCACAATCTTTCCATCTCCTTACAAGGTCTTGGACTGTAAAATACTACTTTTTATAAAATTTCTTGTTCTGTTTCCTTACATGTATCACAGTGAAAAACTATTACGAATGCACATACATCATCAGTGTGTTCCATTAAGCTATTGCAGATCGAGCGAGAATATTATGGGCTTTCTAATGTTTTCTAACCTGTGAATTAAATCAGGTAATGTGACTGTTGCATTCAACCTTTCACCAATGCTCTCTCATTGTGTCGTCGTGTGTTTTAAAGGAAGCGTGGCTTTGGAGAGTGATTTGCAGCAAGCGTAAGATCAAATGCTGTCAACGCTAACTTGCTATTCCTAGGTTCTTAAAAATCGCCTACCCTACCTTTGACTAAACCTAACTAAAGGTAAATATAGGCCTACGTCAAAAACACGAACACCTAAAGGTGCCATAGAATGCATTGATATAGTCTTTTAAACTGTTCACTGATATCCAGTGGTGGAAAGAGTACTTCAAATATGTACTCAACTACAGCTACATATTTTAGGCTATGGCATGACACCCATATTTGGTACAAGTAAGAATAGAGGTTTTACGCATAGTTAAGAGATGCTACTTGCTCATTAGGCTACAGATCAACATACAGTAGTAGCCTAATGATGCAAAATGCATTTACTTCATGAGTAATTTATAATAACTTCATTATATTTCATCATAGGGTAGTTAACACTTTGTGGATATTTTGAATGAAAAATGAAAAAAAGCTAAATAAAACATAAGCCTGTATGAGTTATACAGAGACAAGAATGACAGCCACCCTCTCACCTCCCCTGACCTATATATAAAAAAGAAAGGACTTCCCTTACTATTTGATGACAATCAAGAAGCATTTTTGCTCATTTATTTGCATGACATCTGGGTATGTATATAAGCTAGTTAAGAGGCACACAGTATGACACAGTATGATTTTTGCTTTTACCGATCTACTCAAAGGAAGGTTAACTCATTTACTTTCTGAAGAAACGTCTCTTTATCGCAAATGGTAAGATGAGAGTATCTGTATATGCTTACTATACAGAGACTCGCAGGAACAGGCTGACTTCCACATAACAGCAGTGGCTGTTATCTGATTATATTTCTGTGACATTGACTACTGTGGAAATCCATATCTTTATCCAAGTTTTGATGATTTTCTACATTGCCCAATTGTTACCTGCATAGAGACGGCTACGAAAATGTAGCATGTCTTTGCTGCCATCCAGTGGACGCTAACCACATCAGCTAGGCTCCAGAGAAGCATTTTTCCATGTTTCCACTAATGTACAATTACATGGGATGAGGACTATATATATATCAATGATATCATTGATATCGTTTTATATCAATGACTGCGCCAGAAAAGTTTTATCCTATATGAGGATCACATTTATATGTATTCAGGTCGTAACCTTTCTATGATCAGACACTTTAAGGTGCAAAATTAATAATGGGTGACAAATAAATCTATGCCTACAAATAAAGTTACTGTATAATGACATTATGTGCAGTATACTATACTCTCATATTCAGGTAGACCATTCAAGAGGTTAAGAATGAAAGAATTCCACATATATTATTGAAAAGTTTGGCTTATAGTATATAATAACAACAGTGCAAATTATTGTCTGGCACCAAATAGATGATTTCAAATAAGTTGCGTTCACCTGAGAAGGTTGCTATAGCAACAGCGAGCTGCTGCTTTCCTCGAAGGATGAGTTTCAGATGTCACACTGAAAATGATTTTACTGTATCTGTAAAAACAAGATAACCTCATATATAACTACTAATCCAAATGAACTAAACCAAGCTGTGTTTTAAAGTGATATCTTTAATATATTTAATATCTGTAATATATTTTGGGCTCATTTTAGTTTATTTTGGTCATATAATAATGCAGTAACATATCAGTTAGTCAAAAGGAAACATTGCCTGCATGTTGTTTGGATGTCAAAATCTTTCCTGTTCCACAGAAGAAGGAAACAGATTTGGACCAGCATACTTTAAACAAAGTTCTTTTTCTATTTAAGAGCAAAAAGAAGTAACTGTGTACTGTTTCCCAACATACTGACACCCCTGCGCTGCTGGGAACCAGGGAAAAAAATGGTAACACTTTACAATACGTGTACACTTCTGTCAGATCAGATCAGATCAGCACTTTCACATTTAAACACTTATTTATAACCTATTTCATAACTTCCTGACAAACACACCCACAGACTTCTGAGGAATTTTTTTTTTCAGATCTAGTACATGATGTTATGCCTTTATCAATGGGAAATGTATATACAACATTGAGAAACTGCCTACAAATAAAGTTACTGTATAATGACATTATGTGCAGTATACTATACTCTCATATTCAGGTAGACCATTCAAGAGGTTAAGAATGAAAGAATTCCACATATATTATTGAAAAGTTTGGCTTATAGTATATAATAACAACAGTGCAAATTATTGTCTGGCACCAAATAGATGATTTCAAATAAGTTAATAATATAAATCATGTTAATTAACTTATTAATGACCATCACTGTATATAAAACTTATTTTTGCAGATTATTGAACACTTAAGCACGTTTATAGACGGTTATGGTCATTAATTCATGATTAGCTGATGGTGTGTGAATGTATCTTTATGTTGTGACTTTACTTGTTGAGGCACATCATTCTTAACTCATTCCCCCAGTTTCACAGACAAGGCTTAAGCTAGTCCTAGACTAAATTACATGTTTGAGATATCTTAAAACATGTCAGTGTCATTGTTCTGTGTTAAGATGCACATCTGTAATATTTACAGATATATTAAAAGGCATTTTTGAATAGGGTTGCTTAAATACCATAATTTAACTAATGCCTAGTCCTGGCTTAAGCTAAGCCCCGTTTGTGAAACTGGCCCATTAAATAGTAGGCTAATTGTAGTCATTTACGCATGAATTTGCACAAATAATGCAGTAATGAATCATGTATTGCATGTAATGCATATTATTACTTGTTTTGTCTGGAAGTTGAAATACACAGCTTTGGTGACTGTGGAAATTAACACCTTTATTAGTTAAAACAATTCATTATTAGGGAATTAATCTACAATGAGATATTTAATTGATAACAATTCATATATGAACGAATATATTAAAGAGACAGACTCATTATTAGTTGCTAATGTGGCAATCATGAATGAATAGCTTGGAAAATCATAAGTTATACATTAATTCAGTATTATCTGTGCATTAGACGTTGCTTTATTTGTACTATAAAGGACAACCATTTAACGTGCCATCATAGAAAGCTAATAAATAATTTTTAAAAATTAAATTATATATAAAAACAGTAAATATTTAACAGTTGTTTTAATAATTGCACAACTTCCTGCTACTCAGACAGTAGAACATGGCAGTATAACAGCAAGATAACGGACTGTATGATAAATTGTAAACCTAAGGTACAGTATTACGTCGCTTTGAATAAAAGCATCAGCCACTTTTCATCCAGAATCCAGATTGTTCGCTTAACTTCTCCATTCTGTTTTGTAAGGGGTTAAAATGTCTGTTCACAGATGAGAATGACTCTTCTGTAAACAGCTTGTCCCTTTGATTGTACTGCAGAGGTGTTCATTTTTGTTGACGTAAAGTCTTTGAAGCCACAGCATAAAGGAAAGGGTTCACACAGCTGTTGATGAATGTGAGACTTCCGGCAACGTCACCTGTGGAACTTCTAATCTCATGGAGTTTAGCTGAAAAAAATGGTAGTGATGATTTAAAAACTCTCAAAAATTTGAAACAAATCAATAATTTGGTGTGGAGCACAATGCGGGTCACCAGTTTGGTCAGTCTTTGCCTGTGGCTGAATGCACCCTGTTTCACCTTCTGATGCAGGCAACAATATGAAGTCAGTATGACTGTGAAAGGAAGAAAAAAAGCCAGCAGCATCTCCAGTATGGCAACAGTAAGCCTGTGCTCCTCTGAATATAAGATCCTGCCACAAGATTTCTTGAATTTACTTTGAATGATCTCTTGTGTAAGGATCCCAGGACAAGAGAAAAGCAGCGCCGGAGGCCAGCTGCAGATCAGCAGCGCTCTCTCTCTTCTCTTGCTCATTCTGGACCACAACCGTGTTTGTCGAATTTGTAAACAGCGATACACACTCAGCATAGTTACTGTTATCACACTTGAGTATGCGCTGCAGTAGACGAGCGCTGTGAAGAACTTGCAGGGCGACTGACCAGCTGTAGGGTTGGTTGTAGATCCACATAGGCAGGGTTATCAAACACAAGATGTCCGCAGCTGCCAGATTCAGCATCAGATGAACAGTAAAATTGTCTTTTTGAAACGCAGAACTATGAAAATAATAACTGCAATATTACCAGGAATTCCAATCATGAAGCAGAGACCCATCAGCCCACTGCTGAGCAGGTTAGCTGTATTCCAGCTGGTGGAGTTTAAACTGAAGGCATGGCCACGGACACACTAGTGGAAGATATGCTGTGATAAATTTCTTACAGATCACTACATTTATAACTTAGTTCACTCGCTGACTTCACCCACACTGGATGTGATGAAATCCATCTTGTATGTAGTTGATGTACTGTATCTTAGTAATTTAATGGGTTCTATCAAGCTTGTTTTTTTTTATTTTTAAACTTTATTGTGTATAATGTTGCTGTTTGTGTATGAAAAAAAGATCTGCAGAAGTTACATTGCATAAAATCCACATGACATCATTAAAAAATCATAGACATTTAATGTTTATGAACAGCTGTATAGACACTCAACGTTTATGACTCACTGTGTAGACACTCAACGTTTATTAATCATTCAGAAATATTTTACTTTCAACTGAAAAAGTCCCTTACAGTCTCTTGTGACAGAAAATCATATGATGTGTCTGCAACAATCTGTTTTACTTTAAAGCAGAAGAGGATTTGTTTTTTTAAGGAGGTCAACTTTTTGTTGGATGCAACTGTTTAAAGCCATAAGTCATACAAAAATAATATAAAATAATTTTAACACAAAGCAAATAACACATTGAAGAATGTATGAAGACGTGTTTTTATTCATTTAATTAAAGTCAGTGGGGTTTAAAACTTTAGATAAGCAGCCATTTTTTTGTTTAAAAGCATTTCATTATTTAATAATGGAATGCTGTTTCCGGTGTTAATTTATATATTAAATAAAGCAATAATGAAAACAAAAAATGTCAGGAAGTTAAACATTTCTTTATTTATTTTTTAATCAAAGACATGTGATTATAACATTCCATTATTTCATTACAGCATGAGTCACTTCAGGGGAATTAAAAATGACAGTATGAAGGGGTAGAGGAATTTAACTAGGCTACTTTAATGTTGAAATAAACAGCAAGTGGCCAAATTACCCAAATCTACAATAAGTGGATTTAAAAAGTATGATTTTGAAAGGATCAGACTATCCAGAATGTATTTTCATATGTACACTAGTGAATGGTTTACATGTTAATAAAAGTCAAGAAAAGATCAAATAGAAAAAATCGAAGAAAATAACTGTAACTCTGGATGTCCAGCAGATGGCAGGATATACAGATTTCAGTAAGATATTCATTTTACTGGGATAAAACCAAAGTTGCTTAAAAAAACGAGTTAGTGCTATACAGTCCATGTACTCTGTATCTGTGGTGCAGCTCTTTCCCTTCACTTCTCGTTACACACGTCATCAGAGGATTACAGGCATTGTGTTTTTGTTTAGGGATTTGGGCTGTTTTCATATTTGAATGTGACCTGTCACAGTATTGGCAGGGCTTTTGCCCATCTCACCTTTTCTAACAACAGGAACGACATAATCCAGAATCAGTAAGCCTACTGAATGTGACTGGTGCTGAAACCCTGTAACTTATGCTTAGTGTAATGATGTTCTGGATGGTAAATTGCAAATGAATATGGAGAAAAATAATGTAGAACGTTTTCATTATATAGAGCATAAAACATAGCCAATTTAATTACAGTATGATGGGTTCCTTTTTACATTGATTCACAGAAATGTTAATAGAACACATTTGTTCAGAGTCTATCTAACTATAAGACAATATCTAATTACATTTCTTAATTAGCTATTAAATGATGACTCTCAGCGCTCAGATTTAAATGACTTATTTATGCTTATAAAGTTAGCTCTGACTTTATTCACAGACAGCAGTGTTTAAACCTCTGAATATAGAGATAGTAGTTTTTCTCCTTCAGGTTTTAGGAGATTTGTCTGGAAACGAATGGAAACAGGGCTCATTAAACCCGCCTTATATTTAATTAAGTCTTCCCCACTGAAATTAAAAAGCTGAACTGTGATATTCAACACAAAATGTTCCCCACAGGATACGCTTGCAGGGAATAATATAGTGTGGCGTTGTATGGGAGCTGACAGCAGTCTCTATTTAATCTGGATTGGGTTGACAGACAGCAGTGCTGCCGTGCTGAGGACCAGGGGAATTCTGGCTGATGTATGATTTTGCAGACAAATGAACTGTGAATGTGGGACTAGAGAGAACTCCACCCCTCAGAGGTCAGAAACACACAATGTCACGAGAGAACAACATATGGTGTATTAGCATATCATACATACTGAAAGACGTTTTGGCCTCTTGAAGTCACTGTCATTCGCAGAGCTTCATGGGATTGTAGTTCTTTCCATTACTAGCAGTTAAAATACTCAGTCCTGTACATTTGTCTTATTGTCAAAGTGTCATATACTTTTTTTTGTTTTCATTTAAAATTAAATAATCCCAGAATACCTTTTTTTAAATTCTCTGTTAAAATTCATCAGTGATAGCGACAAGAGGGGGAAAAAAAAGAATTGGGACTAATTAAATGTTTTTAAATGCTTTTTAAATAGGCTGATTCCAAAAATACTATTTTTAATTAATTAAATGAAATTATTTTAATTTTGAATTAAATAATAAATTCATTCCTAAATGTTATGAATAAGATGAATATAAATAATAGCATAGGAAATGTCCCCAAAAGCACAGTAAAACCTGACATGTTTGACATTGTGGGGTTATTAAAAAATGCTTAAAAATGATCACAAGTGTAACCATGCGAACAGGGTTTCTGAAAGGGGTGGGTTTATGGTTTATGGAGTTGGGGTTACAAAATATTGTTTGGTCAGTATGAAAGTAATATAAGTCTATGGAAAGTCTCCATAACAAACAAGACAAGAGACTGTATGAGTCAACAAAGACTTTTATAATGAATTATTTAAAAATTATTTTTACTTTAACAACTGCTTGATGCAACCAGCAATGCACTGAACAGCACTGTCAATGGAAAACACCCTTAACAGATGAAACCATAGTACAACAAAGAGTCTATCACTTCCTCAGTGGACAATGTTTTATTGTCAATATAAGATTAAACTGAAGAATGATGAATGCTGTATCAGATGCATCAGGTGATCGCTTTCTCAGTCAATCTCTCTCTCATAATTCCACACGTCACATAATACACTGCTTTTAAATACGGTAATACAATAAGCCTGTATTTTTTTCATTTTGAGCATCTGATGTTATTTAGTTTTTATGCTGTGTATTTTCGTTTCAGTTTAGTTCTAACTTTTTTCAGTGTTGTACAGTTTTGTTTTTTGAGCATAACTTTGTTTAAAATTTTTAATTAAACTTTGCTACATTTTTACTGCATTTGTATCCAGCTTGTCTGTATACACAAGAATGTGATCTTCTGCCAGGAACATCAGGCCAATCTGTTGCTGTCCAATCAGGCATTTTGTCTTTGTCTGGCATCTCAGCTGAAACCTGTGTGAAGTACCAGTGGTGTAATTCTCAGTGTCACTGATGCACATACTGTAAGTCTTCACAGCTTGTCAATCTGCAAACTGTGTGAGGGATCCTAACTTACCCTAACCCAGCTGTTAACCACAGGTAAACCAACCACTCCAAACCCCCATCCATCCACTCCCCCCAACAATCATGCAGCAATGCATGAAAAACTGCACAGAAGAATCCAGCACCACAAAGCAACATGATAACAACAGCTCAGAAAACACTAGTAAACGTATGACAACTAGTGTGACTATATGTGCCATTTTCTCAGGACGCATCCTGGTAAGGATTTCTATATTGCGTAAAATATGGGTTTTGGCTGTGTTTGCCTGTGCAGACCAATCGGTGTATGACATTGGTTCCTTATGTTTTAAAGATGATCTGGAGGATGATCTGTCCACCAACGTTTACCATCCTACCTGACAGAACTGGTGAGGATCTGGAATGGCAGAGGATCCCCAAATCCAGGTTTGAAAAACTTATTATGAATATATATACAACCTACAATCAGCATGCTTGCTAGAACAAAATATAAAAGAATGTATAGTACTTGTACTTGAACTGGAAAGTTCTTTGCATGTACAGTGATGTAGAAGTAGAAGGAGCTGAATAACTCATCCATTCTAAAATTGCACCCTCGGTTCCACACAACCAAGTTATGTTTTTATGAGTGGATTTTGCTGAATTTATGCAAAATCTTTGTGTTGTGTTAACACCATAGAATGAGGAAGAATTTATGTGAAATTGTTGCTTCACTGTAGCTTAACCCAGTTATGTTTAGAGAAGAAAGCATTTTTTTTGTGTAAGGAGAAAATCACAATTTGTGTGTTACCATTTCAGTGTCAGTGTGTGCTTTAGTTGGGCTCTTGACCCTTATATTAATAGAATCAAAATGTTGTTTTGGTTGTTGTACTTGACTTATAACAGCCAGACAAACCAAGAGCAATAGTCATCTGGTCATGATGATTTTCCTGAATCACTGAATGTATTTAGAGTCCATTTTCTGTGTTGTATGTCTTTTATTAACAATGACAGTCTTCTGATCACACAGCTAAACAGCCTGTGTATTCCTCATATTTTCTTTTCGACTGTTCTGATCTCAAAAAGAAGAAATGTTTCCACAATGGACTCTAAATACATTCAGTGATTCAGCAAAATCATCATCAGCAGATGACTATTGCTCTTGGTTTGTCTGGCTGTTATAACTCAAGTACAACAACCAAAACAACATTTTGATTCTATTAATATAAGGGTCAAGAGCACACACTGACATTGAAATGGTAACACACAAATTGTGATTTTCTCCTTACACACAAAAAAAATGCTTTCTTCTCTAAACGTTACTGGGTTAAGTTACAGTGAAGCAACAATTTCACATAAATTCTTCCCCATTCTATGGTGTTAACACAACGCAAAGATTTTAAATATAAATAAAATTCAACAAAATCCATTAATGTAAATAAAACACAACTTGGTTGGAACCGAGGGTGCATGATTACATAAGTGAGTTAAGTTAGTTCAAAGAGTCATTATGTGATTAATATATGTTTCAGCATCTAGGCAAACTGCATAAATGTGTGCTAGAGCCACACTTCATCCAATTCCTCACAGTTCCTAATAAGATGGTTTATTGCATCCTGCATTGGCCTTTACTGTCTAGACCCCTTGTTGTGTTTGTATAGTATATGTATATATAGTATATGGCAGTTAAAAATTAAGAATGTTACAGACACTAAAAGTTATTCTGCTGTTTGCGTTGTGTGCCACTCCACAGCAAGATTTTATTACCCTTTAAATTGAGGGCTTAGAAAGGTCTTCAAATTTAAATTTAAATATTTATCCAGTTTAATCATGTACTCTCTCACACACACACATACTTCTTATATTCCGTATCCTCAGGCAATCCTGACACTATTTGGCTCCCTCTAAGATATACAGGAAGCACATGAAAGAACATAAGTACAATCCATCATTGACAATGTAATGCCAGTCGGCACAGGAACAAGGGGAGTGACGTGCACCCATCAACGTGTGCTCTTTTGTTAAGATTATCTCACCAAACAAGCCTTCTGAAATTTTGGGAGCGCTCCAGTCCGTGCAAGAACAAAAAAGTCAATAAAGTTGCGTGAAAGGCACAAATCATACAGTCACAGTTTGTGACTGTACGTGATCCAGATTCTTAGACTGACTCGCAACTTTAGTTTAGAGTGACATTCAAATTGCTTTATTGCTTTCGTTCCGACATGTCGAGAGAGAAACATTTCAGGAAATCAACACTCAGGGTACAAATTACTATCAGGTTTGAAATGGTATGTGACAACTGCAATTACCCTACCTAAAAGCAAACTCAAAGAAAACAATGGTCTAATTTTTATCAATTAGTCGGGATCGAACCTCTGGCATGGTATTGTGCTTGGCGTATTGCTATATTGGTGTTCAGGTCCACATCGCTGTTGTAGCAACATGACATGTAAATACTAGAGGTTGCTAATGTGATTAAAGTTGCATGTTAGATGTTTGTAAGTTGAATAAAAATATTAATTTGTGAATGTCAGCTTGAGGTTAGGTATACATCATAGCTATATCATTGGTACTATCTACCATATGTATTAAACAATATCTCAGATATGTCATTCTTCAATGCTGCTTGCTTATCATTTGTTGGTCAATCTGTGAAATGATTCCCTGCGTTATGTTACTTTATATAGTGCCACAGTTTGTTTCTGGAAGTTAAAATGCTGTTCATTTTCTCACCTGGGCTGTTGATTTTAATGATGACATATATGTTTTTACAGCCAGACCTACTGTGAGCTATGGGGTTGTTAATTTATGATGTATTTTGTCGAAAGCCATTAGCCTGCATTATTTCAGTTTATTTTTTTAAATAATAATGTTCCACAGTTGAATTCCTGGTGAAGGTCAATTGCTCATGATTCCACAGAGAAATCTTCACTGATTCGGTCTTTGAAACGTGCAAACATGGATTTGCTCATTTTGATTCATGCAAACACAACTGCCACCATCTTACAAATTTATTTGGATTGAAAATCACTTCACAGGATGTTGCTACTAATTGCTGATATTGTTCATCTTGCTTCTAGACTGCTTTGTACATTGTAACAGACTTCTGTTTTTCCTAGAGCAGGAGTGACATTAATGTACAGATCAAATTACAAAATAATTGAAATTGAATCAAGATTTCAGCACGCCCGTATATTTATTTATTTATTTGGTAAAAAGCCAGTGATAAATCACTCAGCAGATGGACTTAAGCCCCATCCCTGCTCTGTGTAAATCATTAGCCATCAGCAAATGTTACTTGCTTCATCTCTTTGGTATTTCATTTCACAGAACTAACAGTTTCAAATGAACAACTGCAGGGAGTGTCTGAGGCACACACATGTCCTGATTTTGTTGACCCTGGAACAACATTTTATTCCAGAATTTTAGTTTTGACTATATTTCTACACCTAAGCCTAAGTAGAATTGTTGAAGGGTTAAAAATAGAGAAAATGAACTTTAGGTCCCACATTCCCCAATGACAGTATTTTGGGTGCCTGTGTGATAAGTCCCCAGGGAGTGGTTTAATTTAACAGTGATTATTACCAAGTTAACTGTGAATTGAAAAAACACTCTATTTGCAATATATACTATTTATACTCTTTAGACTTTCTACTTACAGTAAGTAAC
>JAUMHI010000043.1:15836324-15859569 GCA_032359435.1 Enteromius unitaeniatus
ATACATACTAACACTCTGTTCTCCTGTTTGATACTGTTAAGTGCTTTAGCACTATATAAATAAAGCTGACCTGACTTGTTAGATTATTATTTTTAACTAAGTCATAAAACAGCATTGTACATGCTTTAATAGTTGCATATCAAACAAGTACCAACCTCATATCCACAAATTTCTAATTAATAAAACCAGTAAGACCATATAATTTATGCAATGCCATATAGATTAATTAATCTTTATTACGTATGACCTGAACCAGTATACTGTAAAAAGTGACATGGAAATTGTGGCCTACACTTCTAATGGATTTAAATGAGTTAGTTTTGAATGAGTTATTGAGAACATCATGATAAAAATAAATAAATCAACTGAGAGAATATACATATATATATATATATATACATATGCATATACAATATACACTTTCAGTGCACATTCAAAATGTAATTTCACTATTGAGTATGAGCATTTCGATATCCACCTACGCTGTAAATATTTACAGAGTGTAAGCTGATGTCATGTTTCTGGTCCCTTGTTCATAGTGCTGATTGTTTCCAATGTGAGTAGCAGACGTTGTACAACTCTAGGACTACGCGGCCATATCAAAACAAAGTCGCTGCTCATTCTGACCAATCAGGGCGGAAAATTGGAGACTAGGGGCCCTACGTGAACTTCTGAAGCCAAGCTAACACACAGCAACCCACACATAGCGTTTCCTTTGCCTAAGAGCCCTTTCAAAGTGTCCTCTCAGATCACACTAACAATCCCTATTGTTACAGATCATTGGGAAACAAATGTCATCCCACCAAAATGCAATTATTCATGCTAGAGGGTGGGGCATGATGGGATATGGTTGTTTTCATCACGCCACTGAGAGGTCTGGTGTTGGCAGACGGACTGTCATGGCAAAAAGGGAATGACTGCTGGTCCCTACGTTTCTTATTTAATGATAATACATTTTCACTAGTAAATACTCACTGTTTTATATAGCCACAAGATGCAAAGAAATATGTACATCAAAACTATTTGAGTATAAAAATAGCTTTTCACACAAAAAATATTTTTTTTCTATTTTTGTTTTTTATCATTAATCACTCCAAATCCTTCGGAAGCAATTATATTTATGATGACTTTATTTAACAATGTCTTCTCTTCTGTGTCAGAATTTTATGCATTGTGGTACTCTCATAAGTATGCAGTGGAAAAGAGAAGAACAGTTGAATAAAGTCATTATTTTTGTTTTCATTGTGAACAAAAAGTACTTTTGTAGCTTAAAAAATAAGTTTGAACCACTGATGTCACACTTATTAGTTGTATTGTTGTCGACACAGGGTCAGAAAGCTCTCGCATTTGATCAAAAATATCTTCTTGTTCTGAAGATGAAGGAAGGTCTTACAGGTTTGGAAAAGACATGAGAGTGAAATTAATGACAGAATTTAAATAATAAAAAAAAAAGTTTAACAGTTTAAAGTCACTTATGTTTGTCTTCACTGAGCGCTTTAACGCTAAGAGACTCCAAGAACACATGAAGCCTCATTTCCCAGCATTTTGAGAAGAAATAAATGAGGGTGCACAGTCAAGAACACAAATGCTTGATTAGCTCAGCTGTGGTTTTGCTCTGTGACAGACAGTGGATAATGGGTATTTACTGTAATTACTGCAGACAAACATGTCTGAGCGTGGCTGCATAGTGTTCGCTCTCCCGCAGTGACGAGGAACAAATCGTCTGTGGATTTCTTAATTGACGACTCTTACATTTACAGAAATGTGCTTCCACCACTCTTCAGACTCATTCAAATGTTAAAACGAGACGTGAAGTTTAAGATGCTGGAGAGTTTTCAGGACGTAACAGCTCTGCTTTAACACTTCTGTTTAGACAAGAGGGATTAGAGGCTTTCAACGAGAGAAATGAAGCTGATGACAACGTAATTTACAGTGTGTGAGCCGAAAACCAGTTGTAATCTGTGATAAGGGGATGGATTTATTGTTGATCTCTTGTGCTATTGCGTTAAAAGAAACACCCAGAGCACAACACAAAAACCTGCCAGGTGAAACGCTATTATACCAAAAGCCTCGGGAAAAAAAAACAAAAAAAAAAAAACAAACGTGCTTGATTTATCACCTAAGAGGAAAGAGCTCACTGTACACACTGTAGAACAAAGTTAGACATGACAAAGCCACATTGCTCCTGATGTTCATCATCTGTTGATGGGTGCAGTGCTGAAGGTTTTGATCTGTTTAATTCATTACGTGAGCCTTGGCAGCCACACACCCTGCAGATCAAAAGACTGCAGAGTGAATCAACTATTGTGTAAAACTGGGCTATTGTGTATAGCTGTTTTGTATGTATGCTACGACGTGTGTATGCTCACTTTAAAAGTGCTGACTGTGTCGACGCAAACAAAATAACAACTGTGCACTCATCCGATTGGTGATAATATGTGACTTTAGATTTACTAGATGCTTTAACAAAAATCTGATTTTTATCCGATTTCAAACCACCTGTTTGGATCCGTCTGGTAAAAAGTTGTATTTCATATGATTTTCCTGGCATGAGTTGTCAGAACAAGGCCTAAAATGTGCTTAATTTATTCAGTAAGAGCCACAGAGGTCCATAATACCTGGAGAAAGCTATCTATTAGCATTCCCATTTATCTTGAACAGGATCCCTGGAAGTGCGCTGAGATCTTCTCTCATGAGTGCTCAGTCCTGCTTTTTGACGGTGTAGTTACAAAGATGACCAGTAGGGGCTAATTGGGTCACGCTAACCCACCAAACTTTGACCCATTGGTCACGAAAAAGCACAGTATGACATCTTCCTATTAAGTTTCGTTTACGTTTCAAATCCACGAGATAATTACAGATCGCTCCATTGTTCTGTCAGACCTGGGGGTTTTTGTTCTCTTGAAAGAGTGCAGAGAGGATGTTCATGACACACCTCGGGGGAAATGAAGACCTCCTTCGCACCACTTTTGGCAAACTAAAACCCAGCACTATGTGAAAGGTGAACAAACGACCATTGTTTCCAATGCTTAGTTGAGTTTTTAAAAGGGAATCACTGTGTGTGTGTGTGTGTGTGTGTTGTTGGGGGGAGGTTGGCAAAGAACAACAGGAAGAATCAAGCTGACAGTTCAGACAGAGCTGTGTGCAGGTGCTGTGGAGTTATGAAACACTATCACCTCAGCAGACTGCACCTGAAATCTCAGGCTCTCAGAGTAATCATCGAGTCTGTGCGATGCTCTCCCTCCAGTGAGCTTTGTGGTCAGCAACACTTCATCTTCTAACTTGTAGAACTTGGATAACAATTTCACAGTTTCAGCATGGAACACCTGCCCTAACAGAAGCCTTACTTTCACAGAGCTATATCTTTTGTAAAAAAATAAAAAATAAAACAAAAAAAATAAAAATAAAATAAAATTTTCATAAAATAAAATAATTATTTTTATTTGCTTTTAAATAATATTTTATATTTAATTATTAATATTTATTATATCAATATATTAAAATACTAAACAAACAAACTATTGTTGAATTATAGGGGCTGCAATAGTTTGTAGTCAGTAAGAAACACAATAATAATAATAATAAAAAAAGAAAGAAACAAAAAATTTTACTTGGAAAACGTTTATAGATCTTGCCAAACTCAAACTTTTGAACAGTAGTATGAAAAGTTCTGTGCTTGAGCATTTGTTTTTTTTCTGTGTCTTGAGCTTTGGGGAACTTATTGAATTTTGTGCTAAGTGTTCCAGTTTCAGATAACTGAAGTTGGTGAATTGCTTCTTGCAATTGGATTTTTGAGATCATAACTGAGACTTTAGGCTGAAACAGACCTTTCAACTCCCACAACTCCCTACTTTACTCAGAGAAATGTTTAGCTTAGTGTAGCTTACATATCCTCTACATTCTAAAATGTTCTTATTCATATGTGCCTTTTGATTTGAATGAAAAATACCAAAATAATTTTTTTGTGTGCTCGATGCCAGCAGTTTTTCTTGTTTTATGGCATAGCTGATTGATTCCAGTCATGTTAACATTAGCAGCATGATTAAAATTGATGAAAGTAGGATAAATTATCCAGAAGAACCTCTAGTTATGTGACTTACCTATTCAGAATGAAATATGTCTGAAATTTTCTTTCATAAATATCCTGAGTCTACCATGACAGATTCAGTTTCATTCATGCTAGATTAAATATGGCTGATTTTGTTACTACAGGGATCCCAGGCAAATCCTAACTTTAGTGGATGTGAGCCCTAAACACAGCCCAGGAAACCTCTTTTCAATAATATCTTAAAGCACATGTTGCTTTAAGTAAATAATTATAATACAGCTTCAAAATGACATGTTTTTTTCCACTTTGTGGTAAATAAGCAGAATGTTTAAAGAAACATCAAAGGCAATCACTCCACCCATAGACAAGGCACACCACAAAGTAGATGAATTATCATAATCAGAGATTAAACTTTTCCTATAGAACCATTCTAAAAAAAAAAAAAAAACTACCTTATGATGTTCACCCTCTATCTTTGGAAATGCTGACATATTGAGCCTAGACACTGACCAGAGAGAGATTGAAGGAGCGTGTCCTGCCAGTGCGGTGGAAGAGTTTAGGCACCCTGAGGTCTGTCACGTCCTTCCTAGATGAAGCACTGCCATGTGGCACAGCCAGCCCACTGAGATTTTATAGTTAAGATTTATTTTCTTTCTTTCCTGTTTAGTTTAGTTTTTGTTAGTTTTACTCTGTGATTGTTAGCAAAACTATTATTTTTAATAGTTTTCTTGTATCAGTTTATTTAGTTTTTGACATCTACATTGCATATATATGATGGCAACTAACATAGGGCCTAATAAGCTGATAAGTTTTATTATTGTCTAGTAGGATTTTTACATTTAATTGGTTTGGAAATTAATAGGAAAAAATAACATTCATACTACTTTTACAATTTACAAAAACTTTATTGAAATAGTCCACTTTAGACATTCTGCTAACTATAAGCAACTTTGCAACTACAGGTCAACCAATTTTCATTCATTTGCAACTGCATCTCTACTAACTCTCAGAGTAGACTGTTAGGTTAGGGTTAGTAGAATAAGTTGACATATACTTACAAAGCTTCTTATAGTCTGTATGTTGGGAACACATCAAAATGAATTGTTAGAATATATTAAACAGGCATAATATTATGACAAAATGTATACCTCAAATGCACTGTAATCCGCTTTGGATATAAAAAGCATCTGTCAGTCGCATAAATGTAAAAAATAAACCATCTTATGATTTATATCCTGTTATTCACATGTTTCTCAACTGCATTGTTGCGATTATGATAGTTTGCATCTGTGGTACATTGTGGTTATTGCACAAACACACACGAGCATGAGATGTACTGTATAATTGGGTAAAGCCGATTTGGGTGTGGTCATATTAATCATGTCTATCTGGGAGGTGAAGCTGCTGTGTTTGATAAAGAGAGCTCAAGCATTGCTCTGTCTGTAGACCCACAGCACTAATGAGTGACAGGCAGCTCCCACAAACACAAAGCCCCGCTTATCCTCTTTAAGGCATAAATCCAAGTTCATTTGAGTAATCCCTGGCAAATATTCCCCACAGACCTCATGGTCATCAGAGCTTCCGTGGTGATTTCTGGGAGAAAGCAGGAGCGTTTGATCTGACCCCGCGTCCGACACATGCTGCTAGACAAAACGTTCTCAAGGGGAAAAGGCCATACATCAGATGTATTTACACAATCAAACACATGGGTGAGAGTGAGCTCATGCTTCTGCCCATTGCAAAGGGAAGACTTTCTCCGCATGAACCTTTGTTGTGTGTTTGTGTTTAAACAGACATGTGGGAAGTAAATTATCCTGTCTGCTGTCTCCGAAGTGTGCCTGTTTTCTTTGCTTTATTAAGCTTTACAGCCCATAAACCTATAGTCCTAGGAGTGCTGGGCTTTAATGAGGTGCTGTTGATTTTCCCTGCTCTCCCTCACTGTCATGCAGGACCGTGAAACGCCACAATGATGACTGGGTTAAGACCGCTCTCATAAAAGCCATTACGTGGCTCGTGAGAACCGGCACGTGATTTACTCTCAGGGTCACTTGCTTGTTTATTTCATCCTGTTTTCTCATTGGCATCTGCTTGACTGTCTGCTCTGGCTTCGTATTTTTTCTTCCGAGGCGCTTACCGTATTTATTTCAGCCAAAGATCAGAAGAAGTAAAACAAAAAAAACGAAGTGGACGGCTGGATGGTAATTTATGGCTTCGTAAATATAGCAGCAGATCATGATGTGGTCCAGAGGGCACTGTGGAGCCGAGCTGTTGACAGTGAGCGATTGGATTTGCTCTACCCTCACATTATTCAAAAATGTAGCTACATCCCGTGTGCTCTATCAGCTCTGCCTCTCTACCCATTGGGTCTGTGCTGATGTGGCACGACTGTGTTAGAGAATTTGCAGTCTTTGCCAGGCCACGTAAGCGTCGGGAAGTTCGGCTAGGTTTATGATAGTCTCTAACCACTGATGAAACCAATGAAAATTAAAGAATGCGTAGTGTTGTAAATTAATGTGTTGCTAAATTTTCTTGATGTCTCTTAAAACAACCATTATTTCTCTGATGACTCCAAATATAGCTCATGTCAGAAATAATATATATATGGCAAACAAGTTGAAGATTAAGAGCCAAGCAATCAGGCAATTTATTAAGTGATGAGCTGTTTCCACAGAGCTGGGGCGCCATAACTGGAAAAGGCTGGAAGACTTTAAGCGCCCTTGCAGGAGGGGATCAGCAGAACTCCAACTTTGTCCTGCTTGATTTAAATGGCCATTTTGTGCAAGCTAAAATGCTCCTTTACTATATTTAATGATAAGAAAGATTTCAAGATGTCTAAAACGACACATCACACTCAAAACACCTCATCAGGTAGTTCCAATATCGTTCCATCACAGAAATAGTGCATACTATCGATCATATACTCACCCAGTCACATAAGGTATTTTATTAGATCAATATTGAAGTTAAAAGCAATTACAGTTATCTAATCACCAAAGTTTATGTTCATGTTGATAAATAATGATTGCGGGGGGAAAATTTTACAGGTTTTGTAATAAAATCTGGCATCTGTGCTTCAGCAAACTCTACACCGACTTATTCAAATAGACTTTAGTGATCCTGAATTTTGGATTGTTAGTATATTTGCATTTTGTTGCATGACTTACATATGTAACCTCAACCTGGACAATCTGTTCCTACCCAGCAATTTTTTTTCTGGCCATCAACTGATAGTCACTGAGGGCTATGAGTCACTCACATGTCCACCTAGCACAAGAATGAAGTAATGCCTTTATTCACTGACATAAAGGCGCTCAATACGAAGAAAAAGGAAGGGGGAAAAAATAGGTCAAAAACTCATTGTTGGATGGGTAACTGGAGCTCTTCAAATAGTCTTTGGCAACTTTTTCTCTTTACACACAAAAATATAAACTTGAATGGCTGATTGTGGTTAACAGCGGTGGCTTTGCTATTGATGGAGCCCTGTAGCTGTTTCCCATTCACAACTGAGACCATGTCACAACGTGTCCCGTCACGCCTGTCTTGCACCTCCAAATGTCAATGAAAGTTAAATATTTATCTGCCTAGTCCCTGTAACAGCAACTGTATTGTTTAAGAGTTTGATTGACTTCGTATTTTAATGTGGAAGAGTCTCTGCACTGTGCATTCATTCTTTGTGGTTGTTACACCGTGTCAAGACAGGATGATGAATCTTCTGTGGATCAATTCTTCACTTCATTGAATCCTATATGTATATATATATATATATATATATATATATATATATGTGTGTGTGTTTCAGTCCTTGTGGGGACTGAAAGAATGTCATCTTTTCATGTTCCGTTGTTTTCCTCTTTTTATAGGTTTAAATCATGATTTAACGACTTAGTTGTTATGAAGCAGACGGACTTGGGATGTACAAAATAACTATTATTATTATTAATTTATTAAACAAGATGAGTAAGAGAACAAAGGTAAGCAAACTGAAGATCTCCAAATACTGGGATAATAATAAAAAAACTAAAGAGTCTCTTTACTTTTCCTTTTGTAGATTCACAGACAGGGGAATGACAAACAGACGACCACAGCCACACACCACTTGCCACAACAGAGATGAGGAAAGGAATCACTGGAGCTGGAGAGAACACGGAGGATCAACGAGTATTCTGGATGGGAACAGGTAGGAGAACAGTAAGTACAGGTTAGAGTCCACTTTCGATCAACGAGTTCGGACAGTTTTAAATCATTTTGTGTGTAATTCTCCATACAAGAGTAACTAAGTCACGCTGTGTGAGAAGTGCTGTGTGTATGCTTCAGTGTCTGCGCTCAGAAACTGGACTGAATTGAGCTATCTCTTCCATCTCCAAACATATCCATATGCCTGCTCTTCTCTTAATCCCACATATTGAGATTTTTGAACATTTTATGAGATGTGCAGCAAGTGTATAGCTTATGAATACAGTTCATGTACACATCTAACCTCCGAACCACGCAGCACATTCGTTCTGAAATGATCT
Organism: Enteromius unitaeniatus; assembly: GCA_032359435.1. NCBI lineage: Eukaryota > Metazoa > Chordata > Actinopteri > Cypriniformes > Cyprinidae > Enteromius > Enteromius unitaeniatus. The sequence continues at coordinate 15,844,887 of JAUMHI010000043.1, forward strand.
CTTCCCAATCGTCCCTCCATAACATTTTCGTCTCGTTTTAATTCGTTGACGAAAATGTCAATAGATTTTCATCATAGTTTTTGTCATTTCAAATGAGTTTTCGTTCATTATCGTCTCGTTTTCGTCTGTGAAAACTATTCGTCAACGAAATTAACACTGATCTCCACACAGCCAACTCTTTGGCTCACTCCATGTTGCTTATGCTCCAACTGTTCCAGCATGTGCTGCTAATGAATGACGTAGGATCTGCTGCGACCTATATTTACAGTAACTGGCTGCAACGGAGGAAGAAAAAAACTCTGATCCATGATCCAGCTATTTTTTCAGTATCGTGGCCGATATCCGATCCTAATATCAGATCGGTGCACCCCTAGTAACATCCTAAAACATACTTGTGTTATGCCTACTTATGTTTTTTAGTCGTATTACATTTGTTTTATAAATTACATTCTTACGAAGATGAAAAAAGAAAGTCCTCTGTAAAAAGGTTCAAACTGTTTGAGCAGAGGACAGGCAGTGGCAGAGATGACTGTGAATGGGTCAGAGTGAATCGGCCTCCTGTTGATGCCCGGAGACGTCTCTTTAGCCTCTCTACAAGAGAAGAAAGCAAGACTGCCACTCAGCCCCCAGCTAATGCTGCCTGTGGCTATTTTCAAGACCTCGTGTGAAAGTAAGAAAGCAGAGGTAAAGGGGGGTTAATTTGACAAAGTGAAAGCAAATCATCTTAGAGAGTGAAAGGAGCAAGTAATAGAAGAATGTGTCTGTGTCCGTGTGTTTTCATACTATTGATGGGCCGGCCAGCAGGGGACTACATTGGGAATTCCCAAAGCATGCTGAAACACATCCCCTCCTATTCCCAATCTCTTTAACCTCAGTTCTGTTCACCAAAGATCCTCTCACTTTTATGGTCTTTTCTCATTCATTCTGTCCAACTCTCACTGACCCTTCCTTTGTTAGTAAAATCACATTGCCAACTTGGGTTATGTAAATGTAAAGTCTTAAATCCTAGCAGGCCTGATCATTACTTCAGCTTAATTGCTTCAATTTAATCTTCAATCAGATTAAAAGAAATATATGCATGTCCTCATTTGTTCCTAAATCTAAACCTCTCTGTCAAACATGGGCACTTTAACTTCACCTAACCATGTACACAGACAGCTCCTGCAATGTCCATAACAGAATTCACACACCACAAACCTTTTGGCAGCTGGACACGTGTCATAAATTGTGTTTATAGATGGCCATTATTTTGCAATATCCTCTTAATAAAATCTAAAGTGAGATGCATGGGCCTTAAACGTACATTACACTGGAGAAATAGTAAGACATACAACACAAATCTGGCTTTGTGAGGACTGACTTTAGCATGAATCTGTTAATAAGCCGTAAGCGAGGCTTTTCTAGATGAAAAGGATTTCTGCAGAATATTACACTCACTCTACTATGACATTTGGCTCATAGAGATGTGGGAAGTCATTAAAGCGGAGTCCAGTGAGAAATCTATTCTGTATTTATCTATGTCTGCCTGTCTGTCTTTTCTATCATGCTGCTTGGCTTTTTTGAAATGTGTACATTAGCTTAGCTGCAGAACCTCATTTTGTCAAGTGCAACATGTTCCTGGATCGACGTCTATGTTGACTCTGTAAAAACATTGTTATTAACCAGATTTGAAGAAACACTTTATACACTTTTTGAAATGTAGGCTTACAATCAGTGTTTATTGATTGTACAACATTGTCATTCATCTATCATTTTCTCTGATTACACATGGTTAAGGTTAGGTTTAGGTGTAGGGATATATGGTTAAGATTAAAGTTTTGGATTAAAATGTTGTTCCAGGGTCTAACTCAGCAAAGTCAGGATGTGCTACTTTAGCTAGTTTGCCAGAGCCTGAGCCTTTCTGATAAACAGCAAAAAATAAACAAAAGTGAAATAATTTCTTTAGCCAATCAGATACAAGCCAATCTCAAACACTCTTTGGGAATTATATTAATACCTTTTATTTATTTGGATTTACCCACATTAAATGGCTTCATTATTTGTGCACCTTTAATTTTTGAATGTTTTATGTATTATTAGTTCTATTCTATTCTGTTCTATTCTATTCTATTCTATTCTATTCTATTCTATTCCCCAGCACTCAACTATAAATGCTAGTAACTCAAATATATTAACTTGTGCTATCATATGCTGTATGTATGTAGGACCAGTCAGCTGCTGAGAGAGGGCCTGCCAACAGAATTCATTCAGATCTGCAAAGATGCTTCTGTAGATAATAACTCTTTTCCCCATTGTTTATTTGTTGAGTAATTTTAATGTTCAGCTCCACTCACCTCTCTTAATCTTAGCCTCCAGAATGGTTCCCTCAGCAGCCTGCTCATTGCTGAGATGGGCCCTGCCTCCTGGTGTGATCAAAGACTAGCTTTATCCTCTAGAGGAGTGTAGGTTACAGTGCCATTCACTTTATGGGTGGTCAAAGGGTCAGATGTACATGTAACCACATAGGAGATAAATCCTTAAAAGTAGCAAGCCCAGGTCAACAGATAGGCTGTGATGTATGAGGTGACTATGGACGATATCACATCCTCTGCTCTCACAGACCACCACGGCCCAGACACTTAGTTCATTGGTGACTTTACATGTGGTGCCTTGAAACCAGAGCTCAGTCATACAAAACGATCAGAATCTGTAGCTCAAGAAAGTCTAAAGACATTTTGAATGCTCAGAAATGCCAATGTGACGTAGAATATGTAAATCAAGATATGACAATTATAAATTATGTATCTTACATTTTGATCCTGATTAGATTTTTTTAAGGGTATAAAGTTGTTCAAGGCTAGTTGAAGTAATTTAAAGTAATTTGTCCTGCTCTTATTGAATTGTATTGAAAGAGTAGTGCATGACTTTTTAGGGAAAATGTAGGCCTATAAAGTGTAGCGTATCTAATTTAGAGGGATGTAAGTGTAAGGATCTACGCTTATTTTCTGGATTATTGAAAATCAGTGCAAAACTGAGGTGTAACTGCACATTCCTCTTCACATCACATTACTTTATGAAGTGTATTAATTTAGAAAAAAATCAACATTAGGTCATAAATACAGCACATCGGGTTCTGCATTAGAATCCAATTTGTTTTCACTTAGATCCATTCTGGATTCAACAGTCATGTTGACATTCACTCAGAGCTGGTTGCATCAGTTCATAGTTAAGAAGTATTTAGCATTTTTTATTTGCAATTTGTTTTAGAACCTCTATAGAAAACACTTCTGGGTGAAAATAGGGTGTTTTATTATTTTTTACCTATAGACAGTTTTTTTTTATGAAATGCTAATGAGATTTTACTTGGATATTTTTTTTATAAAGATGTCAAGCAGTGATTGTTTGATGTATTACTTTCTCATGCCAGTGTGTGAAATAAATTTGTTTCATACTATGCTATATAGTGGATCTACTTGACATGTCCAGTTATTTGAGTAAAATTAGCCATAAGTTCTGTATCTTTATCTTGATTATTGTATTTGGAATGTCCTTGGTGCCACTCCTTCTCCCCTGGCTCTCTCTGGTTATTGTGGTAACTCAAGAAAGAGTCTTCAGAACAAACTTCTGCCTGTTCCTCAAACCTCTTCACTCCTGCAATTTTTATATATTTCCACACATGGGGGAAAAAAATAACCAAAATAACAATATTTAGGCTACAATTACGGGAGGGTAAAATTCTATGTCTGAGAGCAAATGATGGATGATGGTTTCTCATGGTCAAACACACCACTCAGAAGATTCTTCGTGCACAGACCGCAAACCTAAAAATACACCCAGTCTGGTCGTGTTTGCTCACTGCAAACAAGAACACAATGGAGACTTGCTGTGAGGTTTACGCTAATTCTCTTCAGCAAGCATAAATCAGATGCTAATAGGATGTGGATGTTTACTGCTTGAGTAGTTTTGTGAGCTTTCATGTACAACAATAAATAAACATTGACATTTAAAGGCGTGAGTACAGGAACAAATTAAACTAGAGAATGCAGATAAGCTCAGTAGGTCTGTTGCAGTGTGTATTTGATAGATCAGAGTCAGAGACCTTTAAAGAGGAATCGGCAGACTCCTAGGTGCCTCGTCTCCCACAAATTATCTTCCCCTTACCTAAAGCCTGCAGGGTAAAGCCCACCTGTAGTGATACCTTACACAGGTACTTTGTGTAAAACTTGTTTTTTGTGGATTGGAAGTGAACATATAGAGCTGTGTTTGGTATTAAAAAGTAAATGTTTATATTGTTATTCTGCTGAGACCAAATTTGACTTTATATACGTTTCTGGTCTTATTATGAATTATTGATCTGTGTATGGTAATATCTGTGGAAAAATTATTATTAATAGAAATTGTAATATTATTAATATAATAAAAAAATCTAGTTTGCTGATCCATTGTGTATATTTTCTGTTAATTCAATACATTACCAGTTTATTCAATAAAGACCATTAACAGCCTTGCTTCCGAGTACTTAGTTAACCCGACACAAAAAGCGGGATCGTTTAAATTCCTTTGCAGTGGGCCGCGGAAACATATGTGTTTGGCTGTGTGGGCCGTGAGTTAAAAAAGGTTGGGAACCACTGCTATAGTGATTTTGAATTATACTATAAAGTACTTGAATTAATTTGTGGTAAAATAACAGTAATATTTACTAAGTCTTCTACAACTATAGAGTATATTATAGTACAGTATAGTACAGTTTACTATAGTAAAAACTAAAGTATACTACAGCATTTATTACAATTATCAGTTCACTGTATTTAATACTACAGTACGCATTCATTAACAAATAACATAATATATGTTGTAAATACCATAATATATACAGTATACACTTTACTGTATGGTTCAAAAAAACGAAATTACTATAGCGTTTTATTTTTCATGTGGGCAGAATGTATTCAAAGGAGTCCATCATGGAAATGAGACACAATGGTTTTATGGGTCAACGATGATGGCTTTTAAGAGGCAATGGAGGAGGGGCTTCATCCCAGATTAAGTAGTCATTAGTCTTATCAGATGTTGAGGCGTTGTTTAATGCATATCTGAGTCTTTTCCTCTTACCCCCACACAGACTTACACACTGTATGTGTGGAGGCCAATACACTCTAGAAACACAAAGGCTAGTCAAATATATATTACAAAACAGAGCTACACATATACAAACCACTCTCCTGTGTATTTGTATTTACATAAATGTATTTAGATGAGCATTTGACCCTTGTCTTGGGTCATGTCATGTTGATAGTATAAGAGTTATTTATTTTTATTCCTCTGAACTTCAAGGAGTTTCACTGACAACGTCAAACGTTTTTTTTTTAAACTGGGCTGCTTCTCAGAGCTAACATTATGAAACATGCTTGATCATTTATAGAGTGCTGACACTGTTTTGAAGTCTATATTCTCAGGCCAGGTACACAATAGCAGGGAATAGTAAACAGACCGTAAACAACATTAAACAGAGAGTAAACAGCCACATCAGCACCAATTTAACCATTGTTTGAACCATAACACACATGTGGACGCAAGTGCTCAAAATACCGATAAACCTTTAAAATACAAATGCTTTTTTTTTAGCTTTCAGCATTTTAATGAATTCATATGCTGCTGTATTTGTAATGATGCCTGAGATAATTCATGTTTGAAGTTTCCTCAGGCCTTCAAGTCAAAAGATAACAAATATCAGGGATGTTCTCCAGGGTATGCTGAAGTCAAGAGGTCAGGCTTGAAAGGCAGTTGTTTCCTAGTTATTTCCTAGACTGTTTAGGGTTTCAGTGACACAGTCAAATAAATAGTGGGTGCAACCGCCACTCAAAGGTGTATAGATTCATGTCATGGTTTAAGATTTATGACCTCTCCGTTCAACATCCTAGTCTGGATACCACATTTGCTTCCAAAGATACAGCCCACATAGACTCTATTATGGATAAACAGTTTTGTTGAGTAGAATGAAAATTACTCCTTACAAGCAGCTTGCGTGTATGTTTTTATATAATCAAATGTGTTTAATTCAACAATTTGTATGATTTTTAGGCTTGTCCTCAGCAAAATATAAAAGCCTGTAGTTATCAAATAGGTCTACATGTAGATGAGCTGTGCTGTGCATTTCTGCATAAATAAATTGAAACCCGCAGATCATCATTATTTGGAGATGTGCTTCGACTGACCATCAGACATTTCGGTTCCAGTGTTGCACTCTGTTCTCCAAACCCAGTACGGGGTAAATTAGAAGCAGATACGGGCAACCCTGACCTGGCATAGTTCTCCCCAGCTGGAGCCGCTGCTGGAAAAGCCATTTCTCCACAACATGCAAACAAATATAAAACAAATGGTGTACAGCCATGTAAAGCGAGGGGGAGCAAATGTTAGCAAATATGAGGTCAGAGGCTGAGTTATGACCTCACTGCCTATTACATTACGTTAAATTGCAAAAGTTGCTTTAAACGCTCATATGTGCCAATATTTTGCACGAAGCACATCTGAGTTGATGAAGATGCATGTTTAAGAGTCATTTCATTTATTCCAGAAGTTTGTGTTGGCAAGTTTTATATCTGTATATAACTGCTCATTGATTGGTTGTGTTCATAGTCTGACTGATTGTTGGACAGGCATCTATGAGCAAACCTTTTGACTATTTTTGACACTTCTTTTAATTTAGTGTATACATGGCAACCATGGCTTTATGGTATGGTGTTGCATGTTTAGCTATTTGTGCCTACTCCATTCAGTGGAGTTTGGGCACTGTTTTAAAACCAGAGAAAGTATTGGCACATATACCTTTGTAAATAATAACACTGTAGTCAAAGCAAAACCATCTTCCTTTGGGGTTTGATGCATTTGGCTTTGACAAGCTGAGCCCCCAGCCAACATTTACTAAAACATCTGACAACACTCTTTCTGAGGACCTTTCAAAATTAGACTAGAAACTAATGGATTGTAAAGCACTCACTGGATGACTCACTGGATGATTCTTTTCACATGGAGACTTTCTTTGAGCTACTTGTCATATGGTTGATATTGTTTAGAGCACTGCAATCTTGGCCTCCTGCGTTCATTAGAGACAAAATCTGAACACATTGTGAAAAACAAACAAAATAAATATCAAACTACTTTAAAGCCACCTCTTATGACATCTCGATTTGATCTTTTATTTTTTGGCTGAACCTCAACTTTAACTTTTATGTGATTCATAAACATTTTAGTATACAAATCAGGTAGTTTTATGAGCTCCTTTAAGAAAGTGGTGAACAGGGAAAACAAATACGAGTGCTCGGATTTACCCAAATGTAGACCGAGCTTTTGTTTTAATAAGTCTTTGGAGTCAGTGTGCAGTCGTCTGTTTAGTTATCTGGGAACCAAGAACCAGTTCATATTCAGTTCTGGTTAAATCTTAAAAATAAGTGCACGCTTATGCTTATAACACTGTGCTAAAACATTTTGACAGTGTTTGCTACTATTCAGCATTACCACAGTATTGAATCCACAGCGTGAAATTAGCATTATCAGCAATCAGTGAACCCATACCACAAAAAAATCACTTAATGAGCCAGCCGTGCTTTGAGTGAAGTGCAATTCCCCAACAAACGAGTTGTATCAATCAAATCTTTTTAAAGAATACAAAACATAGTGCAACCAGTGTAATCCAGTTCCTAAACGAACAACTCTTTTTAGTCAATGCAAAACATACAAATGCAACCAACTAAACTGAATGACAATTGTGAGCTTCATTGACGATTCCCAAACAAATTACTCTAATGAGCCTATTTTTTTTGGAAATAAACCAAATAAAAAATATAATGTAATGTAATGAAATGGGTTACTTGAGGCTTGGGACTTTATTTATTTATTTAATACTTTTTTTTAAAGGTGCCTAATTCAAAGTCTATTTAAACACATTTGGGCCATGCTACATTTATTTCTAAATTAAGGATTGTTCTGTTGAAATCAAAGAGTCCCATAATTTGGCATCATAGCCAAACAAAACATTTAAGCTTACAAGTTGCCTGGTAATAAGACTTTATAGGCTAAAACCAGAAGCATGTTGTCTGGAGATTGGCTGAATAGATGCAGTAGATGACCCAAAATAATCAGTTAAACAAACTGCTGTATTCAGTGTAGACTAAGCGTTGAATATCAGCTGAGCGCGTGCAGAACAGATATTCATGACAGAAGAGTTTTAAGAACAAGACCTGACGTGAAAGCGCTTCGTTAAACAGTACAACTTACAGTATCATAAATCATCCGGCAGCCCATTCGGATTCACAGTGAACACATTTAGACAGCGTGTGTTTACTTGCTCGGACCGTTCATTTAGAGGGAGTGCTACGAACATGCATCCCATTTCAATGAACTCGGTGATCTGTATATGGACGGTCGGACAGTGAGGAGCGCTAATACACTGATTCTCCTGCACATGGTCGTCGCTGATTGGTGGAAATGTAGACCCCCCCCACATCTTGCCCATCAGCCGGTGCCACTATCGCAGTATAGTTTACACACAGACACACACACACACACACACACACACACGCCGACTGTCACTGCTGAGCAGTCAGCAGTTCTGTGTACCTGCGCTTTGCAAACAGAAGCGGTGCGCGTTACCCCAATGAACCCGGTGGATTTTACTTGAGCAACGACAGAAACAGGGCAGTTTAAACAGTTAGCAATGTCTCTATATTGCATTGCATGGATTTGCGGATTGTTACTTTCCCCGTGTCTGAAGAGGTAACAGTAAAGGTGCATGCATGACAACATGGATTGCCTTTTTCTTTTGCTCTGGAGTTTACAAGTCCCTCTGGTAAGCAGCACTTCAGTGAGATTATTGGCGAGTGTGTCGTTTGGGAACTTTATAAAGGCAGGTGACACGCTGATAATTAATTATTTATTATACATATATCTGATACTTATTTTTCCAATCAAGTTAATTGTGGTGAGTTTTTGTACTTTTTCAGGCTCTGCAGTTCTGTTGCTTCCACTCTGTAACATCGGTGTCTTTTACCGGCGTCCTCTATCAAGGTTTGTGTCTTTACGCACTGCAACTGTATTTCTATTCTGAATGATGACAAGCCGATGATGGATGCCGATGCATGCTTGAGCATACCTGAATATACATGTGCGCATAAAGACATAAATACGCTAGAAGCATACCACACAGATACTATGAATTAAGAGATTTACAACATAAATATACTCCCAAAAATGTGAGTTTCCTGTGCCGGTGGTCGTGCGCCAGAAACGCGTGGTGGAGAATTAAAAGGATTCCCTCATCTCTTGTATGCCGCGAGTTAGTCAGAAGTTTATTTTTTATATATATTTTTTTTTAATATTTGCAATACCATTCATACACAAGGTTGTTAAATAAAGTTTTAATATATATATATATATATATATATATATATATAAAACAATAATTGAATATATATAATATATATTTGATTTATGGATTAGTTAAACCGAGTATAGCGAAAGTAAAAGTACTGACAAGACCCCATGAAACGGTTTTCCTTTCTTCATTTGAGAATGTTTTGATTGGTCAAAAACCTTTGCAGTGCAGGACAAGTCATCAATATACCTGCTTATGGATTGGTATTGAGTCAGATGGTTTAAAATGTGTTTGTCCCCCTCACAGATTATGATTTTGCTACACCAGTGGAAGTGGATTTACTTGGAGGCTACATTTCCCATGATGTGTCAAGACATGGAAGGAGCAAGAGATCCCTGTCAGAAGCTGGTGGTCCAGTGCACTATCATGTCTCTGCATTCGGCAAGGAATTACACTTAGACCTGCAACCGTCCCATGTGCTAGCAGAGGGGTTTACCATACAGACACTGGGTGCAGAGGGCATCAATACGGCCACACTTGACCCTTCTGTTCACAGCTGTCTCTATCAGGGCTCCATCCGAAACCATTCTGACTCCTCTGTGGCCATATCCACATGCACAGGTCTGGTAAGTGGCTCCTTCTACCCTCACTGAAAGATTCACTGACTCCAAAATGAGCTACATCAATGTCTTTCATAGGCATGCTTTTTAAGAAGGCATCCTAAATTAATTGAAACCACATAAGAGGCTGATTTGAAATGCTCTATATAGGCAGCAACTTATGAAACATGCATCATATGCAATCATTTCATTCAACAAATGTTTTGGAAGTTTGTAATTATTTCAGTAATTAACTATCATCTTGAATTTTTTTTCTCTCTGTTTTGAGCATTCTGATCTGACGTTGCCTTTGAATTCAACCAAAATATATTTTAAGACGTAGCGTAATTAAGTTGTTAACACTTTGTAAAACACTTTGTGTCTGAGTTTCAAGGAAATTACAGGAATTATAGTTTTAGATTTCAACATTTCTCTTATCTGTCCAAAAAAACCAGGCACGAAATCTGTCATTAAATCCTTCCAGCTTCTGTATGCCACACCATTGATTTCACTTGTTTTGTCCCCTGGCTTGTGAAGTCAGCTTATTAGATTTTGGAACAAAGGTTAACTGTGCTGTCCATTGTTTGTATACTCATTAAGTAAGGTTCTACCAATGTTGCTTTTATGCAAACATTTCTTAGTTACAGTTAGTAAAGTATACATTTTGCACGTAGGAGCTTAGGAAGCATAAGTGTGCCACAGAGCATATACAGTATAATATAGTGTGCTGTGGGGATGAAGAGCTTATTAAAACAGGCCAACTGGAGCACTAAAGTGGAACTGTAGTGTAGCACAGGTCTTTATGTTTTCCTTCAGAGAGGATCACATCTCACCTTTGATGGTGCGCTACAGTAAAATCATACAACAAGTTCTGCTGACGTTCTCTGCCTCCACTCCCTGCTCTTTTGTTCAGTGTTTGCCCTGCTTTCCTGTCTCCCTTGTTCTCCACAATTAAAGACAGAGTGAGGTTTCAGGCACTTGGTTGGCAGCGCTAATCTTTTCATTGTCCTTTTCATTAGCGGTAGCTTCTCCACAATAAAACAGCAGTGACCCATTCTTTTAAAACTGTGTGACAACACAATGTGATTTGGGAGCAATTGCATCTGAATAGACTGCAGGGACTCTTTGATCTACTCCCCCTTCTTTTGAAGCTCTTTTTCTTGAACGATGGCCCAAGCTCTAGGTGATTCTCTTGGAGGTCTTAAAGGTGCCCCAATTTCAGATATACAGGATGCTGAATGAGACCTGTGTGTCCCTTTAGATTTTGTGCTTAAATGTACAGAAGCAAAAGGAAACGTCAGAGAAAAAGGGGTCTCTCGCTCTGTCACTCTGCCTCTTTCACTCTCCCTTTCTTTGTTGGAGTAAAAAAGAACGAGTCACAGAGGACTTTAACCCTTCCATGTCATCTCCGCTTGATGAGGAGCTTTGGATTAAGTACAAATGAGAACCCATTCATCCCTCTGCTGATCCGCAGCAACCTCTTGTGCTGTGAAAGGCTGAGGAGGCAGTTGCTTAGAGAGAGAGAGGTTTTGTGTTGCGAGAATGCCAGTCCAAAAGTAAAATCAATGTGGGTGAGAACCCCCACAGTCGGTATATTCAGAGGTAATGCCGTCCATTAGGTTAGTGAGTTGATGAAAGTTTGATTTGCTTGTACTAGTTCTCCTGCTTTTTTGTTAAACAGTGCATAACATAGCAGATGGACAGGGATTCAGTTGTTAAGTGAAGAACAGGCGGTCCCGGCCTTTAAATCAGGAACAGAGGGATTTACTTGCTAAATCCTGCTTCATTTAAAGTTTTTAATTACTGAGCGCCCTTCAATTGCTGTTATCACTTGCCTCATATGGATTGTCTGGCTTCAGATTTAGCGGCACGATCAAACGTCTTCCATCCAACCCTAAAACAAAACACATCAATGTAGTAATGAAATGCTACTTGATTTGTGGATTAGTTTAGTCATGTGTTCTGTTTTGAGGTTGGTTCAAAATTTTCTAGACAGCATCCAGGATGGCATATGAATGCCAGTCCCAAAGCTGCTTCACTTTGTAAAAGCTGATTCAAAGCTGGATCAAGTTGCGGGGTCGCATGGTTGTGCAAGTTCAGAGTTGCTTTTCCAGTCTAGGCATAGACAGATTCTCATCCTCGGGCCTTCTCTGGGTCACGGTTCCATATGGCTGGTGATAGGTTCAAGCCCATCCCCCTTTGAAATGGCTGATCCTTCTTTCTAGACGTGTTTTGACTGGCTGAGCCACCATGCCGTCCAGAATTGGCTCTAGTACCACAATGAAAGGCTTAGAGAACTTTCATTATACTGGATTATTGATGTATGATCTATTCTGGTAGTGTTGCTATATTTAGTTGTTATGATTCATTCGACACTGGGCGACTCATTCGGTAACTTTAACGCATTCACTGCCATGTCAGCTTACCTTTTTGCAGCCGGTAATGAGACAGTAGAATTGACATTCCTTATCAGTTAACTGATGCCATTGTTTGCTAACAATTAGCATATTAGCAAACTCTGGTGGGTAGGATAGCAATTAGTTGACTAAATAGCCTCAGCTTTTGAAATGCTGACATTGTGAATCAATTAATTATCTCAGTCAACATGCATGGCTGGAAAACTTACCACAGCCTTTATCATGATGGCCAACTGGATAGAGATACTATTTTCAGATATTTTACTGTCTGTTTTGTGTTTTAATTTAAGGCAATACATCAGAAGTCCTGCACCAATTAAAAGTATGAAGAATTTTTTCTTGAGCAGAAAATTGGCATACTAGAATGTTTTTTGAAGGATGATGACACTGAAGACTGGAATAATGGCTGCTGAAAAATACCTTTGCCAACATTAATTTTTTTTAACTTTGCCAACAATATGTAAGTTACATAAAAAAACAAAAAACAAATATATATATATATATATATATACACACACACACACAATTGTGAGTGAATGAGAATTTTCAGAGTCCACCAAGCAGACAGCTGAGTAGAGTTAATTATCCTCCTGGTCTTTTGAATGGTTTGCAAGCAGGGCTTTGTAGGGCAGGTGATTCACTAAATTTGCCCTTCACTCAGTTTCAGTTCTTTCCAAACATGTCCAATCATGCTGAACTCAGATATGACCTTTCCCAAGCCCCTCATTGTCTCTTCTGTTCACAGTCTGACTATCATTTCTTTTGCCTAGTTAAAGTTTACATGACAGGACATAGGAAATAAGGATATGAGTTCAAGCCCACCTTTTAAAAAAAGGACCTCATACTCATATTGAATAAATTCAATACATGTTAAGCCTTCATAATTGCACTGATTGAGGAAATTATGTGAGATACAATATGTGTATTAATGTAAATCTTATCTTTTTAGTGAACTGTGCCAACAAGTAAAAACAAATGACTTAACGGGCAATTCATCAATCAACTATTATGCACAAATGTTACAAGGTGTTAATCACTTTTGCTGAACAGGGTTCCCGCAGACTCTCTCTCTCTCTTGGGTCTTTGGGGGTGGGGGTGCTTCATGCAGTCTTTTTAGATGGCAAAGAGTTCTTTTATCTTTTATGGACAGCCCGGCCCATAGACCAGCCTTGTGGGTGCTAGACTGTCTGTGAATGTGTGAGGTGTGTATGTGTGTGAATTGCTGCTGAAGCACTTCAGCTGTGTTTATTCAGTACCAGACCTGCTGGTTCAAGCTGATGCGCTAACGTGTGGGATTGCACTTAGGGACAGTTGTGATGCTAATTCACTCTGACTGGAAAGGAGGAAAGCTGTCAGTGCGCTCAAAGCTTGTGTGGATATACTGCAGTGAGAGTACAGCACCGGGCCATTCAGACATCAATGGAAGAGAGAGGCGGGGAATTACCATATACAGACTCAGAGAGCAGAGCTGTAGTGCTTGTCTGACTCAGGAAGTTGTGAGAAAAAGCTTTGGGGTTTCTGTCAGATGTGTTTGTTGTCATGATTGGTACTTAGTGATTCTGTTGAATTTTTTCGCTGCTTGAGACCTTCATCCTGACATCATAAATTACGTATGGATGCATTGGGGCACTGGCTAGTGGCATTATAATCTAATATCAAGACACTATGATTCTTTTTATCGTGATTTTGCACAAATAGCTCTCACTATACTTACTATACTCTTACTAAACACACACACTCATACATTTATATATATTACATGTTATAGTAAAGTTATTTAGGGATGCATTTGAAAAATTGTGTAAATCATACTGCACAAATTATGTATGGTAAAATTAAGAATAAAAATAAATTATATAAATTAAGTATGGTCTTCATTTACAGTGGGTACGGAAAGTATTCAGATCCAAATTGAAATTTTTTTGTTATATTGCAGCTATTTGCTAAAATCATTCATAAAGTTTTCATTTTTTCCTCATTAATGTACACACAGCACCCCATATTGACAGAAAAACACAGAATTGTTGATGGTTTTGCAGATTTATTAAAAAAGAAAAATATCACATGGTCCGAATTATTCAGACCCTTTGCTTTGACACTCGTATATTTAATTCCGGTGCTGTCCTTTTCTTCTGATCATCCTTGCGATGGTTCTACACCTTCATTTGAGTCCAGCTGTGTTTGATTATACTGATTGGACTTGATTAGGAAAGCCATACACCTGTCTATATAAGACCTTAGAGCTCACAATGCATGTCAGAGCAAATGAGAATCATGAGGTCAAAGGAACTGCCTGAAGAGCTCAGAGACAGAATTGT